>JARFIW010000887.1:0-41215 GCA_036346225.1 Platerodrilus igneus | reverse complement strand
TGCTTCAAGAGTTCGAATGTGTACATTATAACGGGAGACCAGATCGGAGAGGCATAAATAAGTATACTCCGAACGTAACACAAATACAATGTTCTAATCGCTATCACTGAAAGGTCGTGTGCATGTCTTGCAATAAATCCTAATGTTCTTAGAGATTTTGAAGTAATAGTATTAATATGAGGAACAAAAGATACCTTACTATCAAAATAAACACCCAGATCACGTACTGTATCAACACTTTTCAAATGTGATCCATTGATAGAGTATACATACTTAATGGGGTTTCTAGAAGATGAGAAAGTTATACTGCAGCATTTGGAAATATTAAGAAACATCCCATTATTCTCACACCAATTATAAAATGAATTGAGTTCTTTCTGAAGGACATGACAATCAGATTCACTCCCAACTACTCTGAACAATTTACAATCGTCAGCAAATAGTAAGAACTTGCTGCAAGGAAGAAACAATGTCATTTACAAATAAGTTCAATAGCAGGGGCCCTAAGTGTGACCCCTGAGGCACTCCAGATAAAACTTCCATAGGTGCTGAAATAAAATTTTTAATCTTTACCGACTGTGACCTGCCACTGAGATAACACTTTAGCCATTGAAGTAAGTAATGCGGAAATCCTATAGCTTTCAATTTTCCTAACAATATGGAATGGTTGATTTTATCGAAAGCTTTAGAGAAATCTGTATATATTGAATCAACCTGCAAGCCATTCTCCAAAGCAGTGGTAATTGTGTTTTGATAGACAAGTAGGTTAGAAACTGTCGATCTTTTCTGAGTGAACCCATGCTGGTTATCAAATATTAATTTACAACAATACCAATTTAAGTACACAATTAGTAACCTTTCAAGTAGTTTAGGTATAGAAGACAACAGACATATTGGCCGGTAGTTTCTAATATCCTCTTTATTGCCACTTTTAAAAACGGGTATGACATAACTTGTACTCCACATCGATGGAAATTTTTGAAGTTTAAATGTCAAGTTAAATAGGAATTAAAGCTGTTTACACAAAGTTGCGGTATATACCTCTGGAACACCATAACTACTTCAAATCATTCCCGCATACTGAGAATGTTAACGAATAACTTGTTACTAAATTTATTTCTATTATCTAAAAATATAATTTAAATGTTTTTTTTCTATTTTTTAAGCTATATGTAACGGACTTAAGCTCTTCACTTTTTGTAACAAAACAAACTTTTATTTTGAAAGTGACCTAAGTCCTTTTAAGGTAAACAAGGTCATATACACTTAATAATAGTGACTTTAATAGGATGTATAAAATTAAATCCCTAAAATACGATTTAACATTTGTAACAGTTCGATTTAACTGCTACGAATCTGGACGTTAGGCAACTTTATTCACCTCCATTTAGATTATACGTTAAACGGAAAAGCAAGTTCATTTGTCTTATTAGTCGAAATTCTGTTAGGTAGGGATCAAAAGGCATATTTTAGTATTCTGCGCACTTGATAAGATCGGGCTATCTTATTCAACTTTTGGTGGAAGATGGACACGAAGCAGCGTGCTATTTTCCAAACGTTAGTTTGCTTGTTAGAAGCGTTTCTTTCTGAAAATAAATTAAATTGCCGGCTAGGGGTAAGCTGATTTTATTTATTATACAATGATTTTTAAATAAGATTATCTGTTGTAGCAAATTAATTTAATATTTAAAACGTGTTGTTCACTTCAATATGGTTTTGGTTAGATTGCCATTTAAGTGAATTTGAATACTTGTTCGAGTATTATAAAACGAATAAATTAGAAATTATCAGCAGAGATATTGAACTAATTTACACTGTTTCTATATCTTGGATTGATTCCTGGAAAGCTTGCTTTTTTTGGATTATGATACTTTGGGTTAGAGAATCAGGTGTTCGAGTGTTCGCCATGAGGTCACACCATGTTGTTATTTCCATTGATCGCGTTTTGCCCTGAAGCGTGTTGAGGTCAAAGACGGTGAAAATACTTTATTCAGGTATTTATGTATATATCCATATTACATTTTTATAAAAAAAAAAAGAACTTATAATAATTGTTTGTTTCGCAAATGTTTATATACTAATTGCACTGTGAAGATGCAATGCTTTAATTTATGTTTAAATTAATACGTTGTAAAATTTTATCTTGTAAAAACCTCCGGGACATGAGCTCATATCACGACGGTTTATTTTGTTAGCCTTTTGCTACACTGTAATTATTTAAAAGAAAAGAAAGAAAATTTACTGAAGTAAAATTTACAGTTTTGTTAAAGTTCTAAGAGAATTAAAATTGGTTAAATTTTTATTAGTTTTACTAAAATAATTTTGCAGCTTGATTATCTTGTTAGTTTAATTACAATTATTATACGTATTTATATCACATGTTGTTTTGTCTTATTTCAAACTAAATCAGTGAAGTTTTTGTTGGATAAATTATTTCCATGTGTATACTATCGCAGAGATAAAACAAAGAACCCACGGTTTTTAGCCCTGATGATAAGGTCTCCCAGAAGATTTAAGTAACAAAGTAAATATCTATTAAGAAAGATTAAATATGTGAACAATGATAGAGGTAAGACACATTTACACAAATTAAAGAAGCACGAAAAGGCAAGGTTACACATTGCAAGTCAACCATATATATCTTACGTATATTTTTAATTTTGTAAAAACGCAAAACCTTAAGTATTTCAAATTAAAATAAATGGACTTAAGTCACTTTCAAAATGAATGGCTCATATATCGTAATTTTCAATTGCTATATTATTACAGTTCATTTCCTTTTCTATTTTGCCTTTAGCTTATCTCCAGGGATAAGCATGAATAATTTAACCTAAACCACTTGTTTAATCAAGACCGCTTTGTAGCAATCTTACATTAATTTCTTTATTTATTAAACATTTAGTAACAAAATAATTCAGTTGCAAATGTTAGAGATACGGCAAATCATTACAAAGAAAGTGCGAAAATTTCTAAAACAGTTACACAATTGTTTAATTGGTAATATGTCAGCAAAGCTGATTTTCACATATACCAAAACTATGAGTTTCCTAATAAGCGAGTAGATAGTCTAGATTTAAAAATGCACATGGAGTCTAAACTTACAAACAGATCTACATGTTTATTGAAAACTTTAACACATTGATATTCAAATGAACTTTTAAATTTTGATGTGAGGGGTATAGATAGGTATAGTTAATGTGTTGTCGTTGTTTCTTAAATTAAGGTTATAGTCAGTACTTCTAAATTTAAATATTTTGAACAAATAGCGAAGTTCTCGAGACATAGATATTAAAAGACAATCTGCAAGTAATACTTCGCATCTAGATTTTATTTTTAACTCGTAAATCTCTATAATTAATATTATATGAAAATCGAAGACATGCATTTTGAAGCACTTGCAGCTTGTTCTTATTAAATTCTGTTAGGACGTTAAAATATACAGTATATACTACAATAATAAACGTGGCTTAAAACTAGACACTGACAGAGACGCCATTTTATAGAAGAAGACAGCAACATTTTATATTTATAGAGGGATCTAAGTTTGTAATAGCCAGTACTGAAAATTTTATTGACGTGGCTATCGAATAAGAGACTAGCGTCGCAAATAACACCCAGATTTTTGTGTTTATCATAAAACTGATTTTAGAATTGCTTAAAACAACACCTAACGAACGACGATTTCGAAACACTGCACAAGGGTAAAGTGCCATGATCACAGTAGAAACTGATCCTGACTTACTTGATTTTGAAGCAGCTCTTAGCTTATTTGGGAACCTAAAACAGTTAGATCCTGGAACAAGGAGCACAACGGAGGAGGTACTTAAGCATCTTAGCAAATATACCCCTAAGGTATCAAAGATCCCACTATTGCCAATGGCATCTGAGTCACCCAAAGCAGGGAGGGCTACGACAAGTGAGGAATGTGAGATCTGTCAGCTGACCAAGGAGAGATGTATCTGTAGCATCAGTGAGAGAGCAGGTCTAGGTGACTTAAACCTATCCAGAGGTAAGAAGGCAAGCACCTCAGAAGAAAAGGTGGAGGGGGATGATGATTGTATTAATATCACTGATACAGAACAGTCACCAGATGATAATGATGCGGGTGAAGGACTGTTAAGTTCTTATGAGGACTATGGAAATATTGATCTAGGGAGTTTTACAAGTAGTACCTCAGGTAAGGGCACCAGGGGAATGAGTGGAGTTGGGGCCAAAGAAGGAGATGAAATCCCCAGGGATGATCTAGAGGTAGAATCTTCCAAAATAACAAGGAAGGAGATAGGCCAAGAGATTCTAGGGCTGTTACTTAAAAGTACCCCTGAAAGTATGGTGGAGCACATAGATTATGTTGATGATGTAGTCCCAGATTGTAGAATCAGAACCTTGATATTGTGGGCTCATGATCACTTTGGCAAAGCATCAGATCAGAGGGGAGATTATTACAGGGTAGTCTCTAATCAAGCCACTTCCTACTCCCCTGATATTAGATAGGATTGACAGAATTGAGGGCGCCATAAGTGCACAACATAATACACTGGTTGAGATATATCTGCTTCTATGAGAAAGATGGCAGAATTGATAAATGATCTCAGCAGTGCTGTATTGAGTACAAAGAGCAAGACAGTGCAAACTCCCGGGTATTTCCAAGAGGATCAGCCTGGGCCAAGTGGCAGTGTTAAAGCAGGCGAGGCCACATTAAAGCCTACACAGAAAATTACCGAGACATATAAGAAGGTTCTCTTTGAACATAAAATGAGTGCTAGGCAAATTGAAATAATAGACACATTACAGGTGGAGGACAAATTAGGCAACGAAGACCTGTTTTCTGTACAAACCATCATAAACCTGGCTTCTGTGGTACCCAAGACAAATGAGATCCGAGAGAGAAGATTTAAAACAATGAAGCTCAGTCTGACCCCAAAAGTTCTACTCTCACTAGATGCCCTGGCTGGGGGATCTATTAAGTCTGGTGTTAAGGCATTAGTTGCCTCCATAATCGCGGAGGATGGAAAGAAGAAACCTAAGGCATCGATATTGAAAAAAGAGCCAGGGAGTTTGATTGGGAAATCTAAGCCTGATGGGATCTCTGTCTTGGATATGGAAGATTATATAAATAGTTTACCTAACATGTAGTTTAAGGCTTAATTCACCTATATTACCCATATACACAATAGTGAGGAGTACCTATGCATTGTACAACTGTTTTTTTTAGTGTTTAATACTAGACCATTATTCAAATTCCAATTCAGCACTGCTGATAAGTTATTATTGATTACTGTGATTGTCTGATTAGGATAATAAGGATCGCAAGGCACATATATCTGTGTATTGTCCACGTACATATGAATCTCACAGTTGCTAGAAATTCCTGAAGGCAGATCAGCCGTGAAAATGGCATATAACAAAGGGCCAAGGATGCTTTCCTGGGGAACGCTTGGAGAAATGGGTAATTCAGACATCATACAAAACTCGGGATCTCCCAGTAAAGTAATTAAACATCAATTTTTGAGCAGACAAACTCCAACCATAATAGTGAAATTTTGCTTGGATTAACGTGCGATTAATTAAATCAAAAGTCTTACTGTTATGTAACTGGACAATTAACGCAGTTTTAGATGGATCAATGTTCTGTCCGGCATCGTTAGTTATTCTGCACAGTGATTGTCCACGTACATATGAATCTCACAGTTGCTAGAAATTCCTGAAGGCAGATCAGCCGTGAAAATGGCATATAACAAAGGGCCAAGGATGCTTTCCTGGGGAACGCTTGGAGAAATGGGTAATTCAGACATCATACAAAACTCGGGATCTCCCAGTAAAGTAATTAAACATCAATTTTTGAGCAGACAAACTCCAACCATAATAGTGAAATTTTGCTTGGATTAACGTGCGATTAATTAAATCAAAAGTCTTACTGTTATGTAACTGGACAATTAACGCAGTTTTAGATGGATCAATGTTCTGTCCGGCATCGTTAGTTATTCTGCACAGTGCAGTTGCTGTATTATGTTTTATTCTAAATCCTGACTGTACCTCAGGTAAGATTTCATAAGCTTCAATATGACTACGAATTTGCTTGTACACTAAGTATTCCAATATCTTCGAGAGAGTTGGTAATATGCTAATTGAGCGTAGTTCATCCTAGGTGGCAGCTACTGCAATTTTTGCTAACGATTTAACAATTGACTTGTTCCAGATATCTGGAATGGAGGATGCTTGAATGATATGATTTAATAAGGTATCTGCGGCACCTGACCAAAACGGGTGTGGTTAGCTGCTTGGAAGATAAACAAACCGGAGACATAACCTCAACTGTTGGCTCACTTGTAACAATCTGTATGTTTGAAGAATTTCTATTGTATTTATATTTCATAATTAGCATGTTTAGTGATTATTATTACAAGTTAGATGTTCAGATTACATCTCGATATAGGAAGCAAGTCGATATACTCGGCGTGGATCCGTATATGGTGAATTTGGAAATATGCAGTATCAAAATAGAAGATTTTTTCCCATATATTGTATCCTCACATTGTCAATTATTTTGTGTATTACAAAAATGCATACATGCATGAAGATATCAAAGCATTTAAAGGATTGGACGCCTACAAACACGTAGCTTATGATTGGGTTAAGAAGGTTGCAGTAAATAAGTATGGTGAAAACATGTTACTTTTAGGTAAAGTTGATTCAGAAAAATTTCTAGACCAATAATAATTGGAATTTTCTATAGGCTATGCATTCGCAAAAACTAAATGAAAGGTTTTGGATATTTTGTAGAATTGTATCCCATAAGCAATAAAGGAACCCTGTCAGGATTGGTTGCATCGCATACTTTGGCAGGCTTACCTAGACCAAAATTATTTAAAATATTTAGTAATTATATGTGCTCGGTTCCACCAGATATAAAATGTTTGGCACATATTCTTCCATATTTTATTTTGGAATCGTTAAGATCTTTCCTTTTTTATGCTGATAATCCAAGCATTTCGCCGTTCTAGTGCAACAGTATTTAAATGTTTCCGCTTATCAAATTCCATTGGTATTCTATAAAAAATTTGTCTCTTAATGCATTACTCCCGCAACCTACCACCATGTAAAAACTACAAAACGAATGAAAAATAATCAAATCGGTGCAGTCAACAAGCGAAATATATCGAGGTTAATTGTTTGTTTATCCTCCAAGTCAAGACCTTGAGATCTATGAAGTCACGTGCAAATGCCGTATAGATAAGAAAGATGAGCTGCACAAAAAGGTAGTAGTATTAGCTTCAACATTTTTAAGGAAATCCCGTCCACTCCAACTGCATTTGACATTTGCATATTGATAGCTAAGATCACATCTTCGCTGCTAAGAGTAGTAAAAACTAATTCTCTTTTTTATGGATAGAAATTTCTTGTTTGTAAAATAAGTCAGCAAATCTATGTTAAAATTTGTTGCAGGTGTGTTTTTAGTAAAAAAATTGCTAATCAGAGAAAGATCATAGTTGAATAACTTAATAGTATTGAAATGTTGCCTGTGTATTGTTACGTTTATTTTCGGGATAAATTAAACGCCCCCTTTTCCCTTCTTAATTCATAAGCCTGCTTTATAATAATTTTGTTAAATCGATTCCGTTGCTATTCTTAAAAGCAAATGTATTTGCTTGGAAACAAACTTTATGTTATAATTAAATAGTGAATACCTTGTTTTCGGTATCCGTTAACTTGTTATACAATACAGCCACGTATAATTGCTTCTTATATGTTTTCCATCTAAACATTCGTCGAAATAGTGTATTGAACTATCCAATAACACCCTTGTTTTCCAGTTTTCTACTCGTTTGATAACACAAGTATTACTTTGAACTCTGGTTATTTAATTAAACAAAATGAATATTCACTTTCTTTTCGAATAGCACCACGACATCATGTGCTACATTTTTGGTTGTTTTCATTTCCAGTGTGGGAAGATCGCACGCACCACTGTTTGCGTCTTCCGGTGGATAGAACCGCCCTGTCACCTTGGCCCTAATTGATGAAACGATTGCCGCCCCTTTCTTTTGATATTGTCATGAATACAATAATTTGCATTTTTACATTTGTATAATACTTTAATTCCAAGAACAGTTTATTTTAGTTAATCTGCCTTGTTCATTACTTTGTAATAAATTAATTTATTAACGCGATAACCTCAGCATCCTATTCGGTGCATTTTAGTGACTCTTTTCCGTTGTTACTTTGTAGCTGCCACACTCATGAGGAAACCTCAACCTCCTGCTTTGCACACATTTACTTTATCAAGTATCCATTGATCCAAGAAAACCTTGGATAACGTTACGGTTTGGCGCTTAACGCGGTCCATCGCATCACAAGGACTTTCTGAGTTACAGTTCTGGGATTCCATCTTTAACTACAAATGTCCGCCCAGACGATTATATATTGTAGGGCCAATCTTCAGACCAGCCGGTAAGAGACCACTTCTGTTCAAGCTCGAATTCGTGAACCTCAATATTCCAGAACCACAGTAAGCAGTTACATCAAGTATGCCCTATCTTATCACTACACACCTCCAACAAATCATGTAAGTCCAATTTAGCTTACTAACCTAGTTTAATAATATGCTATTAATGTAATTCTGCTGCTAAACTAATGTCTTAGAATAAAGTGATTATGTACTGAATAACTTATGCTTAACGCCGATTCAGTAGTGTGCCTAAGAACCCGTATGGATAGCATTATTGCTCGATCCCCAGGTTCTAAGGAATCTGAGTTAAATACCACCTAACGCTCTACCTCAACTACGCCCCAACATTCGTAACCAAGGGTATTAAAGTGTATTTAACACATGGTGTCAGACGCACGGGCTTGTATATTTTTTTGGGCTATATTTGGTTAACGCGACTAAGGGGTTATTTTTCTTTTTTCTTCAAGACATTCGAATATTTCAATGTTAAATCACTTACTGGTTAGCAATTATTTATCGGAATGTGCAAAACTATTACTAAAAACTATTCGTTGTTGGTATTTATTAAAGACTGAATCAGCTTCTGTTAGTAATGATTTTACCTGCGAACTTTATTTAGTAGTAGAAGACGCAATGCAAACTTTTATGATCTTTGTAAATTTAATGGGTTATTCCTTTGCAGACACGTCATAATTGATGGCCACTAATTCGAGTACTCCTGTTCATACTCATGACACTCGTAGTAAAAATAAGCACAATCAATTTTAAACGCACTGACAACAAAAATGAAGACAATAACATATTTACACCTACATCCGTTTTACGTAGATCTCCACAACAGTTGTCAAAAGACCCACACA
Organism: Platerodrilus igneus; assembly: GCA_036346225.1. Taxonomy (NCBI): domain Eukaryota; kingdom Metazoa; phylum Arthropoda; class Insecta; order Coleoptera; family Lycidae; genus Platerodrilus; species Platerodrilus igneus. The sequence continues at coordinate 31,909 of JARFIW010000887.1, read as the reverse complement.
CAGCACAGTTCCAATTTCCTCCCAATACTAACCTTCATATAAACATAGACGTAAACAACATAGAATCCGGTACTACAACCACGACCAACTTAGCTCAAGAACACCCCACAATACCAATCATGGCCGATACTACTATTGAATCGGTTAAAAATCTGAAACTTAATCCTATAGAACCACTATATACCAATCCAACGACCTTTACACCTGGGAAAACAGGATGTCACGAATTTCTTCAGGACTATGACCACTGTGCGAACGCGAACTGTTGGAGTGACACAAATAAAATTCAATATTTTTCGAGGTTTTTGAGAGAAAGTGCGTGGCACTATGGTTTGAAAAATTTACAGTGGATCCCAATAACAGTGATAAAACATGGGGAGGGTCAAACATAGTTAAACAATTAAAAATTAAATGGAGAAATCGTAGACAATTACAAAACAATACTGCGATAAATTATTATTATGAGTTGCAAAATTTAGGGACGCAGACAACCCCTGTTCTAGCAACAAACGAACTTAGGGAATATTACGAAGCCGGACTATTACCCAGTCTACGTAATAATTTGAATCTCAGTTCTTACACGACACTTGCACGAATCGAACAAAACTTAGAAGACTTTCATAATGACTATGGAGACCTATATGCACCTCACACCGATAGCTTATATTTAATTTGGAACATTGTCCTTTCTATTCTTATTTCATATTTAATTTTAAAAGGACACCCAAATCCACTAAGTTTAACCCATTGGGCACGAGCAGAAACACTTTTAGATCAAAAATCATCATACGACACGTTATACACATGCATTATAACTTTTTCTTTGCTCGTGATCACCCTCTACACAGTTGGATGCTCTTGCTACAAGTTGTATCAAAAACGAAAATTGAACACAAGAATTACTCAAAACCCTAGCATTGTTTGCTTCAGTAAGCACATTAACCAGCCTCCATGATGACAGGGACAAGATAGCACATGAAGAATCATCTGGCACAAATTCAACTCTTAAAAACAACATTACTGTAACCATATCTCCAGGACAAAACGCAACGTTGAAGACATTTTAAATTTGTATGTATTCTACACTTAAGGACTACAAAACAAAAAAAAAAGGTAATGCACCTTAGTCTTATTTTTTACGCACTCCAGTTAAACGCTTTTTAAAAGCAGTAGCTATATGAACCTTTTTTATTCAATTTTTATTGCTGTACCAATGTATAACATATGGACAGAACCTTTCGTACTCTTAATACTTCTGGGATAGTAAATTTTCCTGTCCGATTTTTGCAATTCTCCAGGATAGTCCATCATTTTGTATTGTAGTATTGATTTTATAAGTTCATTTTGCAATAGTTATCTATACCGTACTACCTACGGAAACTTACAAAAATAAGAAACTGACGTCGTTTCTACTCTGCAGCGGTGGATATGCCACACCCCCTCAGAGTCGGAACAGTGAAACTCTATCGTCCAAGTCAGATATTTTATTGAGTACAAATAGGACATTTTTCATTTTATTTATATATTTCAATTTTTGTTATGTTGGCATTAATGTGTCTGCGAATTATCCTTTCTAACAGCATAACTTCAAAATATTGATTTGCCAAATATTGTAACGAATGTTACCATTTATTATTTTATTATTTACGAATAGAATCATACTTCTAGGCATCATACTGACAAACTAGTTTCTTTGCAGTTATCAAACATGCTTTTATTACAATATTGACTATAATTTTAGAATCATATGAGCCAAACCGGCCATAACTCCTCACTTCACTAATTTCATATTTTTCTTTTCCCTTTAACAATTAGTAATGCTATTGCTTAGCATGTACATAGTGCTCTACCATTTAACCCATGGAGCACAGGGAATATTACTTACCCCGGGACTTTATCTGCAACGATTACCTAACGTTAGTTTTTACCACTCATCCCAACAGATTTTATTTGAATTTCGACAACCAACACTTCCATTTGCTAATCACATTTGTAAAGACTATATGTACACAGTCCATTCTGATCTTTGTAAGAAGTTTGCAAACTTTTCCACTTACTTAGATTTAATTGAACCTCCATTGCAGAGCACATATTAGCCACTGACCAATTACTTTCGGACGACGGTGCGATCCACGACTTATAATATGTCACACGTCAACATATGCATCGACTATTTTCTACTTCTCACGAAGTCGAGCTGCTAGCACGTCGCATTTTTTTACTTAGACAGATTTCCGTAACAGAAATTTTTTATCCACGACCACTGGCAACAACAAATATATCAAAAGCCACATGCAGCGACCCCTCACTTTTGATAATCGCTTTTAGCAGAGTGGTTATCTTTCTACGAATGGACGTTTTCGCTGACCGAAATGTGTCAACGAAAAACTTTACACTTAGATATTATACCAATACAAACTTTGGAATTAGTTTGTTACATGCCAACAATTTGGCACTAGACATTTTTTAATATAGTTTTAATATGCGGGAATTTTGCACCATAATTTGAAAGACTTGGCGCGTGTATTTCGGTCACGTCAGAAGTGCGTTGCGCAGAGATTCGCGTCAATGCGTGTGGGGGAAGAAGAAAGTGTGGAGTTTCCGAAAGACGCTTAAGGACTGGCTTTTTGAACGTGAACAAGATTGGATGTAGATTCCCTTTGCCTTTTAATTGTCGTTACCTAAACCGTCTTCCTGTCGTTCCCTGCATACATAGGAAGAAGATACTAATCTGGATACAACCTGTGGTAGAAATCCACGCCCCGAGAACCATCTTTAAATAATCCTGAAGGGAGCCCGCAGCCGCCATCTTTAAATAATCCTGAAGGGAGCTACGAGCCGCCATCAGGAAGTAATTCTGCGAGACGCTTTGCATATTCACGTAAGTTCCCCGTGTGGGGTTTTTTATAATATATTTTAGAAACTTGAAATTTACGTGTAATAATTTGCAATTATGTGCGCGCTAATTTCCACATTATGGATTATCGTTACCAACTGTCTTTTGTGACCCTTGTGCCGCGTCGACGGGACCGTAAGACGGTTCCAAAAGTAAGTTAGCTGGAATTTTGCTTCACAGGCAAAATAGAAAAGGAAATGAACTGTAACAATGCAACAATTGAATCGGTGAGTGCAGAAACCACTTCAGTCAAAAAAATCCAAAAACTCGTTTTCAATGAAAATAAGCGTAGATAGGCAAGATGCGTGTTGGGTGCAAAAACTACGTTAGTCTGTTGAGTAGTTTCGTAAATACAGGACGTTTGTTTCAAGTGTTGAGTGCAGAAATAACATGAGTCAGTGACTGACGTTGTTTCTGCACCCACCGCCAGATAGCGTGACCAGTCTTGTCAGGTACCTTGCCGAGTATGCGCCGTGTGATTAACACCTTAACCCTAAGGTGAGGGTTGTATCGAAGTCAGTTCAGTCAAGTGTTTCAACGTGTTCTAAGTAAGTTTTCAATGTCTACTGTCAGTCTTTAGCAATATAACAGTGAGTCTCACAAGCAGTGAGTGATAATGAAACAGCTCCCAAGAAGAGGAGGAATGAAGAGAAGTTTTGAAGAAACGTGATTAGAGCATCTAAAGTTCGTGGGGTTGAACATATCAACTGGAAAGGGCATCTCATCCCATCTCGATCAACAGGTGCTGCTTGTAAGTGTAAATTACAATGGTTTACTAACTTTAGCGATGATGAAAAATCTGAATTTGTTGCTAATTTGAATCAGTTCAAATCAAAAGATGAGCAAGATATTTTCTTACAACAACTGATCGAAAAATACGCCATTAAAAATCATGTTAAACGTGTTGGAGTACGGACGTGTTTAAGTGCAGTGAAAGTAATTAAATTAAATTAAATATTCAGTGAAGTAATGATATTTATCTTTGAACTATTTGTGAATCCTATAGTAAGGTTTGTCATGTAAATGTTTTATGGTTGCTGCAACGTGCGTATTTACTGTATTTAGTAGTGTTCGTAAACTTTAACTTACACAAACATTTATTTGTTAGCCTAACGTTATCGTTAATAGGAATTTATTTAAATTATGAACGGGATTTAATACCATGGTTTGTTTAACGTGTGATTCCCAGATTAGCCGCTCAAAACCAGGTGTTATTTGTGCCGGCTTTTGTGGTCAGAATAGTTATCATATCAGCTGTGTTGGTATTCCACCTGATGTTTTCAAAAATTTGAAATCGTATGGATTCTTATGGTACTGCAATGATTGTTATTCTGCTGCTTCTAATTTTAACAAATATGTCTCAGAATCTATTGATGGGAAATTAAATGATGTTGTTAAAAACATTGAATCACTGTTTTCTGTTGTTAAAGAAGAAATCATGGTTTTAGCTAATGATAAATTAAAAACAATGATTCCACTTAGTTCTGAGAAACCATCATACACTCAAATAGTTAACAATGTTCCTCATTCCATGGTGATTGTTAAACCAAAGGACTCTACTCAGAACAATTTGCAAACTAAGACTGATCTTATGACCAATATGAAGCCTAGTCAACTGAATATACACGTATCTAGGGTTAAAAACACTAGAGATGGGGGAATTCTTATTGGCTGTAGTAATGCTGATGATGCCGCCAAATTTCTAACTGCTGCAAATGCTAGGCTTTCCGAATCCTACGATGTGAAACGTGTACGCGCGCTAATATTCCTAAAATTAGAGTAGTCGGGATGATTGAAAAATATGAAGCAGAGGAACTATTGTCATTACTTAGGTCACAAAATGATGTTTTTCATTTGTCCTCTAATTGTAAGATTGAGAGAATTTGGGCTACTAAGAAGAATGAGAAAATCTTTCAGGCTATATTGGAACTTGATTCTGAGACTTATAACAGAGTCATTGCATTACAGCATCTTTTTGTTGGCTATGATGTATGCTCTGTCTTCGATGCAGTTGATCTTGATCTATGCTATAAATGCTGTGGTTACAATCACCATCAAAAGCTATGTACGAGAAATATTGCTTGTCCAAATGCGCATTATCTCATCAAATTAAAGATTGTCCCCCAAATTCCAAAACACGTTGCATTAACTGTGTTAACGCTAGAATTGCAAATACTGATCACTGTGCGTGGGATCATACCAACTGCACTGTTTATCAAAAAAAGGTTACCCATCACAGAAATTCTATGTTGGGTAAGTAGCAATTAATAAGTAATCGTTATGATCCAAACAAATCATTTAGAGTGCTTTATCAGAACGTTAGGTTTAAATACTAAGCTTCAAGCACTTTTTAATTTTTCGATTGAAGCTGACTATGATGTCTTAGTACTCTCTGAAACCTGGTTGAATTCATCTGTTTACGATGCTGAAATGTTTCATGAAAACTGGGTGGTGTTTCGCTCCGACCGTAAGCTTGCGCTCACTAACCGTGCAACTGGAGGAGGTGTATTATTAGCACTAAAAAAGGATTTTCACCTTCCTAAAGATAACATTCTCATTTTACTGGATGTAGTATCTCTTTTTATAAATATTCCTTTACAGATGGTTATTAACATTATTAAAGACAATTGGAATAAAATCGAACCCTACTGTAAGATGTCTGAAAATTTGTTTTTGGCTACCATCAACTTGGTCTTTAATAAAAACTTATTTTGTTTTTCAAGATAAATTCTTTCTACAATTATTTGGAACTCCAATGGGGTCACCTCTATCACCCAAAATCGCTCAAATGATTATGGATAACTTATTGTCTATTGTTCTACCTAGACTACACCTGAGATATTATTCTTGGTAAAGTACGTCGATGACATCATTTGCTCACTGCCAGCTCAATATGTTGACCAAACTTTAACAACGTTTGATGACTTTAATAAATACCTTCAGTTCACTTTTGAAATGGAGGTAGACAGTAAATTACTCTTTTGGATGTTTTGGTCTTCAGAGATACATATAATCATCTATTATTTGATTCGTATACCAAACCAACTAATTCTGGCAGATATTTAAATTTCTATTCCAACCATTCCTTTCAACATAAGGTTAACACTGTGAAGGTCCTATGGTATCGCATTGAATATATATCAGATCCTCACTTCATAGCAAAAAATAAGAAAATATTGATAGACACTAGTAAACAACGGTTACCCAAAAGGTTACATAAGTTAATGTATAGCAACTTCTTAAGTCTGAACACTACTGAAAAATATATTATAAAAGGCTTCCTTATATACAGAAGTTATCACCTCTTTTAGTACGATTACTGAAACAACCCAAGATTGCTATCGTCTATGAGTACAATTATTCTATCCAGCATTTATTTACGAAATTAAAAAATCGTACTCTTAAATTGTTAAATAATAACGTTGTTTACAAGATCACGTGCAGTTGTAGCAATAGTTACATTGGACAGACTAGTCAGTGGCTAAAAAGTCGCTTAACCCAGCACAGGAATGACCGTGGAAAAACCTATTCAAAATGTGCATTGTCTGCTCACGTTTCTGCAACCAGGCATACACCTCGGTTTGATGACACCATCATTTTAGACAACGAAACCAATTATAAAACTAGGTTATTTATCGAGTCTTTTTTACATTAACAAGTAAAGTAACCCTATTAATAATAAGATGGATGTTGATAAACTTCACAATGTCTACTCAGCTTTATATAGTACTGATATTTTCAAACATCGTTAAAATATTAACCTTTCATGTTGTGTAACTGATGCCATTTTTAGAACGTCCCCTGTCAATTCTATTTAATATTGTTACATTCAATCTTGTTTTTCCGTTTCAACCGCCATCGTGGCATGACGTGCCCTTAAGGCACTTCCAACTATTTTATTTATTGACCCACAATTATAATGTAAATTGTTTAGTAGTTTTCATTCAAATTTATATATTATATTGATCAAAGTAAATAGTCAGCATTTGGATATGTATTTTTTGCTAATTCTACTTTTCTGTTTTCATTTTAGCCTTTGATAAAGGTACAAAAAATGTACGGAAATGTTAGGTATATGATTAAATAGTAAATTTTAATGTGTCGTTTTATGATGTTATGGATATCCTTAGATTATCCAGTCTTCCTAAAACTTATCCTTCTGGTGTCTTAGAAGTTGGCAAAGATTCAAATGTGCAATATCACTTTACTTTATCAACAACTTTTAATGTTCAATTGGATTTCCAAGGGGGTTATGGTTCAACAGTTTTCTAAGAAAACTCAATGTTATGGTCATTTTGGATCATTGTCAGGTTGCCATTCCTGTGACACTGGAGTTACCCTAGAAATCAGCTTGCAAACAAGATCAAATTCCATTGCAATAATTAATTGTCCTTCATCTAAAACACCAGGCTTAGCTTTAGCAATACAAGATATAAAAGTAGTTAGGTTGAAAATGCCATTGTGTAGTCCGGATATCAATGAAGTGTGCATAGTAACCTTCTCTGGCGGCAACTGATCAATCAAAATTGAAGACTCTCTTATTTATATTTCACCAGTCAATCCTTTAAATGAACAAAGGCTTATAACCAATACGCATAATTCCAAAGACTTGAATCCAGTTGATTTCATTCTGGATCTATTCAATTTTAACATTTCCACAATTGTTTTCATCATCCTCCTCATCTGTGGCATCTTGATAATCATCAAACTAATTCCAAAAAATGTTAAACCCAAGAAGTTAGAAATATCAGCTTAATCATTCCTTCCGTTTGAGGAACATATAAGACGCCTACGCAATGCCATACAGAACTTTCCGCATCCTACAAAGTCAAAAAACTTATTAGTTTTTTAGGCCTTGCAAACTATTATAGAAAATTCATTGAAGGATTTTTCATGATAGCTTATCCTTTGAATCAGTTACTTAGAAAAAAATTAAAATTTGAATGGACAGATGATCACCAAAATGCTTTTGAGACAAAAATAAATTAATTACAACACCCGTCTTAGCACATTTTGACCCAGATGCCGAAAAGGAATTATGCTTTGATGCTTCGAAAATAAGCTTGGCAGGAATTTAACTTAAAAATAAAAATAATCAGCTACACCTTATAGCGTATAATTCACAGTCTCGTGCAAGCTGAAGCAAATTACACCATCATGGAATTGCAAACACTAGATATTATTTGGAGCTTAACATACCTCTGACCACTTATTTGGGATAGGCCAATTCACACCGAACGGACCATAAAGCTATTTATTCTTTAAAAGTAATTACCCACCCTTCGGGTTGGTTAGTCCAATGGTCTTTGAAATTATCAGAATTTGATTATCCTATTCAACACATGAATGGCAGTAAACACTCAGATGCTGATTGCTTATTTAGAAATTCAGTTTTTGAAGCAACAGAAGACGAAAAGCAAACATTAGACTTGCCAACGTTTTTGCTCACTGCTAACAACATTAAGACAGAACAACTGAAAGACAAAACTTCAACGACTAAACACAGATTCTCACAGACCCACACAGCAGAACAATAGCCGAAAATAAATACACAACAAATTTTATACTTAAAGATGAAGTATTATATAGTAAAAACCCAAAACCCTTAGGTAATCCGCATTTGCTAGTAATACCAAATCCACTTATTGGCAAAAATTTTTATTCTTACTACAGCGACGCTGTCAGTACATTTACACTTTATTAAAAAGTTTTGTAAAAAAAAAAATCGCCATTACTGGGTGTTTAATCAATGTTTAATTGCCAATTTGGCTCTATCCATATAGTGGACTGTAATAAATTAATTGCTGTACTTAATCACGTTTATTAAACAAAAGATCACTGAAATACAAAGCAGATAATACAAAATATTGTAAATAATAACCAAGCAAGGTAACTTGAAATGTTGACACAAAACGACGTGTTTTCACGTTAAACGCTGTTACCCGACTCCCCGATATTGAAGGGTGGTTGTTGGCGTATGAACAATATTCTTAAGCTTCTTTGAAGTGATCATCTTGCTACATCGTGATGTACAAGTGTTTGCCAGGTGACAAACTAAATCCAAGTTAAAGGTACTGAATTCTCGCGTAATATATCAATAATTAATTGTCCACTGGGACTTAATGTTAAAAGACATTAAGAAATATGGTGCTGGCTGCGTAGACTGTCAATTTAGAAAAGGACACTCGTCTAAAACCGGCAGGAGCACTTCAGATTATTTCAGTTTCTCAACCGTTTGACCAGATAGGTATTGATTTATTAGAACCTTTTATTAAATCCAATAAAGGACACACGTTTATAGTCGTATCAACATGTTATGCAACATGGTTTGTAGAAGTCAAAGCTATTCAAAGTAGAAGAGCAAAATATTTTGCCAATTTCCTTTTAAACCACGTATGATTTTAAGCGATAAACGCGAAGTATTTCAATAAGAAGTAGTGACACAAATTCTTATGCTAATGGGCATGCCAAGTCAATTTATTTCAAGTTATCATCCTGCTGCTAATGGTCTGACTGAACGGTTTAACAAAACCTTAGCAGACATGTTTTCAATGACAATTGATGCCGATCAGAAGAATTGGTGCCAATATGTGCAGCAGGTGGTGTTTGCACACAATACAGCAATTCCAAGTACCACTATAGTTTCACCTTTTCTATTAGTTTATGTCCGAGAACCAATGCAGTCTACCAAAACAAGACAACAAGGAAGATGTTCAACAAAACACGAACAAACTATTTTTATACGAAATTTAGATGTAAAAATATTCAGACCAGCCAAAGCAAATACAAAATTCGTTACGATGAAAAAACCGACCATTAAACATTCCAAATTGGTGATTAAGTTCGACTTTTGTTCTATGCAGGTTTGTAGGAAAATCAGATAAAACTATTATGGTCTATATCTATTGTTGAAAAGAAAGGGAAATTAGATTACGTTATTCAACGAGGCTTTAAATGGGAGGTTGTACACGTTTCATGATTGCCATCTCACAATGATCCATTGCTGGTTCCAGCTAATTAATTACTAACCGAACAAAATGACAAGAAACACTCCATCCTATCAATTCGAAATAGAAGAAGTCAACGAGGAACAAACAAGCACAAACTCTAGTTCAGAAAATTGACTTAAAAAAAAAATTTCAAAGTAGACTACAACCAATAATAAACATATGCTTTACTATTGTCACAGTACAAGTGAACAACATTCCTGATATTTTTAATTTTTGGTGCAACAGACACACACACATTTAAACCTGATCAACTAAGTTTTTTTTTAATTGACTTTGGTACAAGCTTTAGCACAATAATTCCATAGAATATTTTTTAGTAAACTTACCACCCTACACTATCCATAGATATTATAATCAGGACAGTTATTACGATGACAACCCACGATGCCGGTGATTACTACAATGTTCACAAGAAACAAAGTAGCAAATTTCATAAAGGGAAGTAGCATCAACCACAATAACCAACTACAGCATGAAACGCAAAGTATGTTAACAAAGAAACAAATTTTACTGAATGTTCTAGCTTAAAATTTAAATTACTGCGGAGATATTTTCTGAAATTAATAGCAGAATTTTTTGTTTATTAAAACACTACTTTTTTATGCTTTATTAATTGAAACGCTGTACATAGATACACCCTTGAACCATCTAGTTCTATTTTAGGATTATTCAAGAATACTTCTTTTTGTTAAGTTTCATAGCACCTTTACCAGGACAGATTGTTGTTAAAGTATAGAATGGTGTTTTTGGAAACCTTTGTAACATGCCAGTTTTCCACTGATCATGTTCCAGTTTTTAAATGATTCCTTTACGTATTTCTTCATTCCCTTTTTTTTTGTAAATTAAAGAAGTTCCTCTTTGATTTATCTTCATGTACCGTACTTTGTATATTTAAAGTATGAATTATATTTAGTTTGTGTTATGTCATAACACGAGTTCGTAATTTTCATCCATATAAATACTTATTTTCGTTGGAAATAAATGTACCTCTAATTATACCACAAGTTATTTGTGTTATTGCTTCGATTGGAAGTAATAAAAAGTAACCTCTATGTTATTGGCAGGTTTTAATCAGTAACACAAGTGATGTAGTTTTGAACCTACAATTGGTAAAAGATTTACCTTGACGTTAGTTTCCTCATATTACCGGCCGATAGATATTTAGTTGTCTGCATAGCAGGATCTTTATTAAAACCCGGCTGTGAGATATCACGCCATTTGTTCATCAAGATGCTTGGTCTTAAGATGGTATGTATTAGATTCCTACGCTGTTATAATATTTTAACAAAAATAATTTTATAGAAGTACGGAGTGATACCGTATAAAGTGTTGCAGATAGACAACCCATCAATTAATTTAAAGATGGTAAGAATTCTTGTAGATAAAATCTGACAATTTGAATGTACCTTGTGGCACTTCCGAATACTGATACAAAATGTATATTTGTAGGGTCCTCCTCTTCCTCCTTCCTGCCGAGAAATTAAAATGAACAATGAGGAAGTTTGATTATTCATTTTATGCCTTTAGTGTAGTATAAAAGCACCTCAACTATAATATAAGAAAAGCTGCATATGGAATCTTAAGTCGTTTTAAATTATCATTCTACCTTCCTACTACAAAACAAAATGAAATTGTTCTGCAACTTTTAAAATTTACCTACTTTGTATGGCAGATGGCTGTTCTGTTATATCAATCGATCCAACTACCAGATTTGGATATGGTTCAAAAACCACCTGTCTGAGTTTATAAATTGAAGCACAATATAAAGCAACAGGTTATCTTAAAAAACCGGTAATTAAGGAAATACACAGGTACGTGTTGTATATTTGTTTCTTTATGAGATAATTGCATACAAGAAAATTGAATCAAAGCTTTGTTACTGTACATTGGACTGCTTCATTTGTCTGTGGACTATTGTTAAATTTATATAGTTCCGTTTCAAGGTAACATATGTTCAGGAAATCTTAAGTAAAGTAATTATATAACGAAAGTGTACGCTGTAGGTTTGCATGAAACTGAAGGTATAAAGACTTTTATTGCTCTTTGTTTTTTTCTTGCTAAATTTATGTTACGTTTATCGAGGCAGCACGTTGGGCGCCAAATTTATGCTACGTTGGCTCGTAGCCGTGCGTAACACAAAGAAAATCAAAGAAATGACCGGGCTCAATCGGAGATTAGGGGGGGTTGTAGAAAGCAGACCAACATATAATGTACGCGGCTGTAAGGAGTTAGTAACAATACCTGCAATAAAAAAAAATTAGAATAGCAAACCTGAAATATAACAACGGTAAAAGCAATACAAAAATTTTTAGTACAAAGTGAGGTAATATTGGGGAGTAGCAGAAACGTTTCCTCACACACCAATTAAACATAAATCAGACAAAATTTTAACAAAAGATAAATAGGTAAGCACAATTGATATGAGTCATCCAGTATTGTTGATTCTTCTTTTTTTTTTAAATAACATGCAAGTCTATGGTAAAAGGTATCAGAACGACAAAGATATGGCAAAACAACGGATAGATATTTAAAGTAAGAACAAGTAGGAAATAGTTCAACTTACAAAAGGTCCTTCAGTAACGCTTCCTTGCAATTGAAGTGTGGGATTCACGATGTCCGGCACTAACGCAGCACTTCACCCTTGACTGGGAGGGTGTTGATGGAACTTAACACACGTTACCCTAATCACACCTACGTATTTCACTGGTGTTAGCAGCAGACATTATCACGCCGACGGAACTATGTAGCATTGATAAATTTCTTGTTAATTCTATTTCCTGAGACAATAATTTCGAAATATTTTGTAGCACTAGTTTAATTTCAACTGGGACAAAATGTATATTATTTTCATAAACATCCAAAAAGCAGGAAGAAACTTCAACCAATACCTTTGTAAACCGGTAATCTGTTATATTTCGCAAATAACGAAATTTGCGCAAGCAATGATCTGTTTTAGATTCTTTGGGGTTAGAAAATTCAGAAACTACAGTATCAACTGTATTGGGATAATCCAAAGTATGCACTACTCTGATATAAAAAGGACCGCGAAACTAGATCGCACACACAGTTTAAATATCAAAAGACAAAGAACCAAAAACCACAATGAGTAAAGCACGTGTATCACTAAAGTAAGTCCGTCAAATGTTCCGTAAAACACGTGCGTCGACCAAACACGTTCGCCTATCAACCATACTACTTCAATCGGAATTAGCACTACACTTTCTACAGTTAATATACAATTTTTATTTCACAAGAAAAACAACTAACATTCGAAAATTGATACCGCATTAATTCTCACTATTGTCAAAGTAAAGAAGAAACAGTATTTTCAACGTAATTAATATATAGGAACGAAGAACAAAACTACAACTACTCATCTGTTTATTCAACTCGTTGCTATTACAACCTCTTATCGTCTATTATCTAGACTTGTATATCCACATAAGGAACAAAATCTATACAAACGGCAAGACAAGAACGATGCAATCCACTCATTATAATACGACGCATTCGCCTAAGGAGTTAATAAATATAAAATATAGAAATAGTAGTTACCGAAATGTACAGTATTGCCCGAAATAAACAGTACTGAAACTAAGTTGGCGGTGTTTTTATGCGTGCGCTGCCACACTCAAGTTAGCTAGTATAGACCTGTCAAGTAAACCTCAAACAAGTAATTAGTAGGGCCTAATTGTTAAAAATGGTGTTAAGTACAGAGGAGAAAGTGTTTCTGGTAGAGCATTATTTTCGTTCATACGGAATCGGCCGACATAATGGTGCAAGTTTGCTATACGTGTCTGATCAATTCACACAAAGAATAAACGTTCTCCAAGTAATGCTGTAATTTTGAAGGTTATTGAAAAGTTTAGAAATACAGGTAGTGTATTGTGCCAACGAAAAGGAAACTCGGGGCGTCCCAGGACAGTTAACAACAACAATAACCATGAACGTGTTTTTGAGCAAATCTTAGAAAATCCGAAAGTCAGCCAGGCAAGGACAGCGTTACAACTTGATTTAAAAGAACTTCCTTTCAAAGAATCCTGAAGGAGCTGGGTACATTTTCGTATGTGATTCAGGTACATCAACAACTACATCCTCGGGATTATCGCAGTAGAGTGGAATATTGCGCCAGAATTCTCGCGTTACAGTATGAAAATCCTGAATTTTTGAAAATGTTTGGTTTTCAGACGAAGCACATTTTCACTTGTCAGGCTATGTGAATCGTCGCACAAATCGATTTCTGGGCTTTGCCAGACCCGATGAGGTTCCTTTACATAGTGAAAAAGTGAGTGTCTGGTGTGCTGTTTCCGGACACGGAATCATTGGTCCGTGCTTTATCGAAGAGAATGGTAGGCAAGTCACACTTAATCAACAGAGGTACAGACAAATTTTAACACGATTTATCCCTGATCTACGTCAATTCTGTCGTGCACGTAACTTGGCATTTCAAAACCAATTTTTTCAGCAGGACGGGCAACTTGCCATACTGCTGCCGCAATTCGTCAATTTCTTCAAGAACATTTTCCAAGCAAATTCATATCACGATTTACTGACTTCCCTTATCCTTCACATTCTCCAGACCTCACACCTCCAGACGCATACATTTGGGGCATGGCTAAAATGCCGTTTTCAAACGGGCACCACAAACCATCGATGAATTAAAGGATGCCGTTAGAGTCTTCTTCGCAGCCCTGAGACAACCCTTATTCAATAACATGACCAGAAACTTAGAACATCGTTATGAAGTCTGTCTCGACGAGGAGGTGCACATTTAGAACATATAATAAAGTGTCAATAATATGTATTTTTTAAATATACAAAACAATTACAATTTCAGTACTGTTTATTTCGGGCAATACTGTATTTACTAATTGGGAAAAAGCGTAAAAGGTTAAGCTATAAAAATGCACGTTACAAAGTAATAAAAGTTTCTCTAAGTATTTAAAACAGGATAGGTACATGTGTTTTTGAAATAACATTAACTAAACTGTTTCCTCTTATTTGTTGCTTATAAGAATAGTAACAATATCTGTAACTGTGAAGTTCCATACACGTAGGTGAAATAAATATTTAGTCATGTTTAAAAATTCTTCCAAATTTAGTAAACTTAAAATTGTCTTTTTTTGTTATAGTAATAACAAGTTAGATAAACGAACGTAACTTAATATTTTACCTAATTGTATATTTTGTTTTGAATTGAAATTATTTTGTAATATAGCCGAGATACTTGATCTAGATTCTCTCAGTTTAATTGTTGATACCCCCATAATTTCCTCAATGAGATTCATAAGTCTGTGCAGCCTCCGTAGCCTATAAAGGTCGATGTCAGCTGTGCCGAAATATACCTTATATTTCGTCGTGTGATTACTTTATCATAACACCGGGAAAGAAGTAAGGCACAACTTTATATCTAAAAGGACAATATTTTTTAAAAAAGCACTTGGAAATATGCTGAAACATAGAGCATGTTACAAAAAAACATCACATATCAAAGCTCTATTTTTTTAAGATGACCCAAGTGCTATTCAAATTGTAACATGCCAATTTACCATTCTATTACCATGTTACATTGTGGTCCAATTTCCCCCAATATGAAAGCATTATTTGTCTTAAGTTTATACTAATACCGTTTATAATCACAAAAGTTTTGATTTGTGAACGTTTCCCTTTAGTATTATTAAATAATACACTAAATACATCTATCTTTACTTTTAATTTAATATTCTTTCCTTTGTATAAACAATATAAATAATTAAGATCAGATGTAATTTTCCTATTGGTTAACCTTTGAATAATATTCATAAATACACAACTGGTGTATAAATGAACCTAGCCTCTAGGATAGTTTTCTTGTTTTGCCCTCTCTCAAAAGTGTGGTTATCTGAAAACGAGAATTAAAATTTGATTTGTCATGATATCTAACTGCTTTTTGAGCACATGCGGTCTTCTGATAAAGATGTCCTTTCGAAAGCCACGCTGTTGTACCTGAATATAAGCAAAACGCTTATGAAGAGGGCCTACCTAGATAACCCGTTCATAATGTTAAAGGATGGGTCCTCCTATGGTGGCATATCTTACCGTAGCATTTCCTTCTATGATGGCATGTCCTCCTATGGTGGCATATCTTACCGTAGCATTTCCTTCTATGATGGCATGTTCTCCTATGGTGGCATATCTTACCGTAGCATATCCTTCTGTGATTGCATGTCCTCCTATGGTGGCATATCTTACCGTAACATTTTCTATGATGGCATGTTTTCCTCTGATGGCGTGTCCTACCTTATAGAATATCTTCTGATGACAGGCTTTCCCGTGGCATATTCCTTCCTGAAGTATTTTCAGGTGATGTATTCTCTGATTGAGAATTTGATTATCTAAGCTGAGCTTAAGCTCATGCATTAACTTTATTATCTACAAATATTACCGTTTATCGTTTAAGAAAGTTATGTTGACGTTCTTAAGTACCTTTTAAAATAAATCAAGTTTTGCTGATGAAACATGGCTGTGGAACAGACAAGGATTCGCCCTTGCAGATTGGAAGTTTGAGGTGTTCGTCTCAACAACAGTAGGCAAATCCGATGGTTCTGGACAAGCCATAAAGCTCAACATTTAAGTATATGTTTCTTATCATTTATATATCTGGAATACAGGTATGAATATATCGTATTTATTTTTGTGATGGAACGAAGTGCATGCGTTCCGTTTTAAATATTAGTTGTCTGAAAAATCATGCATGTAAAGTTTAATCATTACCTTATTTATTGTTTACCTTAACTATTACCGATTACCGTAATTAATTTAAATATTATCTTTGCCTTGTTATATAACCCACTGAGTTGTAAACAAGAAAGCTTTCATGAAACCTTACTGTGAAGTTTGGGTTAATATACAATTTAAACGTTCTTTTTAAATTATCTTTACTAATGTTAAACACTACAAAGTGTATTTATGATTTCCTTTCTTAAGAGTTTAATTTGAAATTGTGCCCAAGCACAATAATTATTTTAGATTTTTCTTATATCGTATCTAGTAGAGTTTTAAACAAAATTTTGAAATAAGGAGTGTAGATATATATATATACTTCATTTGGTGATTATATCGTATACAAATTTGGTTGTAAGAAAATAACGATACATATTTAATTTCTTATTAATGTTGTTATTAACATGAAAAATAAGTCACCATATGCATAATCCCATGCGACATGCATTGACAAGTGGTGTTGTCGCCAATATCACTGAAGATAAGCAGCATGACATTATTACAGAAATGCCCTGTATATATTTCAACATATTTTCAAACTGTGTCTCCAAATATGCTTCTATCCTAATTTTTTTTACATTTTAAAAATATATTAACCGTTTATAGATACATGTTCCACTTAGAAATGGCAGAACACTGCACATTTTAAGTGTACAATTTCTATGGTTTAATGACACTAATGGGCAAATTACTCGAATAAATATAAATCAGTACACTTTTCTGATTAAAATCTAATTATCGTTTTCTCATGGAAATATATTAACTTTATTGAATTTTAAAGACATCAAAGAATGTGATTCTAACTTCACACCAAGAACACGAATTTACGTTGCGGGTAAATATGTGGTGTTGGGGCAAGTAGGGTTGGTACGTCAGACCATGCAAGTGGCAGTCAGTGAGTTAATCACCATTACCTCGTTGAAATATTTATCCATGATATTAACTTCAGAGTCAAAACATTATTTTTCATCTAGTGCATAGGTTCCCAACGGGGGCGGTACCGCCCCCCAGTGGGCGCTGTAGCTTTCAAAGGGGGCGGTAGCGAGTACAGGGGCAAAAGGGGGGCGTTAGGAGGATCAAGGGGGGGGCGTTCGTGACGTACTTACCTTTTTAGAAAATAAATATATTAAAATACTTTGAAAATACCTAGTTGGCATGAATAGACAGTTTATTTAGCTATCTAAAATGTCTATGTTATTGTTATCGAGAAAATATACTTTAAAACATTTAATTCAGCATTAGGTCTATGAATACCTAATTCCGTTTAATATTGTCCGCAACAAGTCTTTGCAAGTTGATAAGCAAAGACGCGATATGACTTGCTTACAAAGTGCATCGGCATCGCAAACAAGATAAAACATACAAGTTGATGCTTGTATGAAATCAAACGTATAAAAGGCAGGGATAACTCTAGGAATGTGTTATTATTTTTGTGTGCTTCGCAAATAATCCATGTTCGTGAGTGATAAGTTATATAAGTCATTATAACCATTAATTTTATAATTATCTATAAATTCGTTGAAAAGTTAATTTATTTTAAACCGTGGCAAGTTTTGGATTTCAAAATGTCTGAATCTAAGAAGAAATGCCGGCAGTACAGTCTTTTGTATTTGAAATATGGATTTACGCACTCTCCTGTAAACCCATCATTACCCATGTGTTTACTTTGCCAAAAGTTTTCTCAAATGAAGCCATGAAGCCTTCTAGGATACAAGAACATTTAAATAAAATGCATACTGATAAAAGGACAAAGATTTGTCCTATTTTCAAGAACTGCAGAAGAAATATTTGAAACAGCCAACTATATCAAACCTATTTGCGTCGTCTTCTAAACAAGAAGATGATGGACTACGAGCATCATATAACATTTCATTGTTAATCGCAAAACGGGAAAACCACATACCATTGGCGAGGAACTTATCTTGCCGGCAGTCAGAGAGGTAATAAAAACTGTTCTTCATCATAAGACATCGGCAGATGTCATCAGAAAATTCCTCTGAGTAATAACTCAGTGCAAAGGAGAATAGACGAAATGGCTCAAGACGTTGAAATATCATTATGCGATTACTTAAAAACTTGCAATTTTTCCATTCAACTTGATAAATCCACTCTACCAAATAACGAAGTACTGCTGTTATCATACATTCGGTTCATAAAAACGAAAAATTTATCAAGAGTTATTATTTGCAAAAATTTGGAAACTGATACAAAGGAGAAACGATATTTAATACCATGAGTACGTTTTTCAAGAGAAAGAAATACCTATGCATAATATTTTGTCGGCAGCTACTGATGGTGCTCCAGCAATGACGGGACGTCATAAGGGTTTCATAGCTCATTTGAAACAAGCAGTACCAAATGTACTCGCTATACATTGTATTATTCATCGTCAGCACTTGGTTGCAAAAAATCTGAACGAACGTTTGCATTCGTCGCTTCATTACGTTATTAGAGCAGTAAATACGATTAGAAGCAATTCATTACATGACAGATTATTTAGCCAACTTTGTAGTGAAAATGATGAAGATTACAATCGCTTGCTGCTGCACACAGAAGTTCGTTGGCTCTCAAAAGGTACTTGTTTGAACCGTTTTTTTCAACTATTTGATTCAGTACTGGACTTTCTTGAAAACAGAAACGAAAAATTGCGCGAAAACCTGATTATACATAAAAATGACATCGCTTATTTGACAGACTTGTTTAAAATATTTAATGAAGTCAATTTACAATTGCAAGGTGACGAATTGAATTTAATTTAAACAAAAAAGTCATAGCTGCTTTTGTGGGAAAACTTCTTCTATTCAAACGAAATCTAGGGAGAGGTGAATACAGCCACTTTCCCACATTATCAGCAGTCTCTGCAAAACATGAAGATTTACTTACTTACTGCCAACACTTGGATGTTTTTCATGTTGATTGTGTGGAGCGATTCCAGGATATTTTAAACATGAATATACCGGGTTGGGTTTTAGATCCTTTCGCAAATGCAGAAACAGCAGAATCATCAAATTTAGAAGAGGAACTCGTAGAACTCACAACTAACGAAGAACTAAAAGTAAAATTCAGAAATGGATATCAAGAGTTCTGGCTTCAAAAACCAATACCAGTTCTTTACCCTGGATTGTGGTCAAGAGTACAGATATTTTTAATTGCATTTCCTTCATCTTATTTGGCTGAGCGTGGGTTCAGTGCAGTAGCTAATTTATTGTCTAAGAAAAGGAACAGACTGCACATTACTGAACGTGGCGATTTGCGGCTGATGTTAACGAAATTGGAACCCGACATTAGCAAATTGTTAAAACTTCACCAGCCTCAACTATCTCATTAATTTTTCTTCTTAATCTTTTTCTGTTCATTATGTATTCATATTTAAGTTTTTAATAAACAAGTTTGTACTACATTTGATAGTCGTTTTAATTAAGGTTTACTTTTGCGATTTTAATATATATACCTTTCCAACGCTTTAGTGAACGCTTGTAATAGCAGTCAAAAGTGCAATGTTCGTATATTATTATCTATGTATATATATATATATATATATATATATATATATATATATAGATAGATAGATAGATACTATGCAACAATATTTTAATATTCGTTATAATGCACTATGATGAGGAGGGGGGCGTTGGAAGTTTTTTTTCCAGTAGAGGGGGCGGTGGTTCAGAAAAGGTTGGGAACCTATGATCTAGTGGGTACCCACCCAGGTACGTCCACTAAGAACATGTGCTTTAAGGTTGTTTAGTTTAGTTTCAAAAAAATTGCTTCTAAAAACAGTTAAATAATGAAGATTCAAAGACAGGTCGAGATCTAAATTTTTATAAAGTTATCTGAAACATGATGGAATGGGTACTCTCAGATGAGTACATAAGGATTAACCATTAGCGCTTTGTGTGTTCATATGGAACACACCTTATGTCACATTAAACAATCGCTTACAAAACCGGATGCGGACATTCATTCGGTTTGTGGTCGTTTCTTAGGATTGAGAGAAGTTCAGTTGTGCTTTGTATGCGTTCAGGTAGAGATTATTTTCAAAAGAAAGTGGAATCTACAGTCGCAAATACAATGGACGGTCATTCACGTTTTGTAGTTGATGAAGCAGCAGACAGCGATATTCGTTTTACGTAAGTAGAAATGTATATGTGTAATTGTTTTTGTATAAAACGATATTATATATTCGATATTATATAACGGATGTATAAATTCTCTGAATAAAAATATTTAGTACTAATATTTTATTGTCTAACAATAGTGTGATCATATGAACACGCTAAGCATTAACAATATCTCCTAGCACCGGTAGCAAATTTATATCAATTCTTTTGTTTTCAGCGGAATTACACTTCAGGATGCATTAGATATACTAGAAAATGATGAACAAGAAATTGATAGTATATTTATTGAACCTCCTGATCCAGCATTGAATTCTGATGAAGATTCTGCAGAAGAAGATGAAGGCGGTTTAGTGGATAACTTATGTGGCGACAGCTATCATCTCACGCAGAAATTGTTTATAAAGAGAGCATTGAATCTGGTGAAGTTGTCGACGAAAATCCACCCAGACAATGTAAAAATTTTAAAAAACTATTTATAAGTGGGAAAAAGGACATCTCAGAAAGAGAACGTTTTTCCCGAACCAAATTATCAACAATATGCTGGTAAAACTCCAGTGGAGCTCTTTGAGCTTTTTATAGTTGATAAGTTCATGGAGTTAGTTCTTATTGAATCTGCTCGTTATGCCATGAGTAAAAACGAAAGTGATCCTGCTTTTACCGCTGAAGAAATACGCGTTTTTATTGGAATCCTATTTTATCGGGTATGTTACAGTTCCATCCAAAAGGTCGTATTGGGAATCTGCAGAAGACGTTCGCAATTCATTGGTTTTAAATGCTATGCGTCGTGCCAGATTTCTAGAGATCAACAGATTCATACATTTTGCAGATAATGCAATGATATCAAAAAATGACAAAATGTGGAAACTGCGGCCAATTATTAGTTTATTGCAGGAAAAGTGTTTGCAACATTTTAGTCCTGAAGAGCATTTGTCTTATGATGAATGCATGATTGCATACTACGGCAAGCATAGTTGCAAGCAATTTATAAAGGGTAAGCCGATTAGATTTGGCTACAAAGCCTGGTGCTTGAATACTGCTAACGGGTATTTAATAAATTTTGATATATATCAAGGCAAAAGTATTCAGAAAAATGAGGAATACGAAAATATTTATGGAAAAGCAGCTACACCATTGTTGCAAATGTTGGATGGACTCCCTAATCATATTGCTTGTCTACCTCTAAAAATATATTTTGACAATCTGTTCACAGGTTTGCCCTTGTTAATAAATTTACAAGAAAGAGGCTATGGCGCAACAGGAACTGTTAGGGAAAATCGTGTTCCCAAGGAGTGCCTTCTCATTCCAAGCAAGGTTTTGAAGAAACAAGAAAGAGGAATCTTTGATTTCAAAAAAATTTGTGACAAAGACATTATCTTTTCAAGATGGGTTGACAACAGTGTGATTACTGTTACATCCAATATACATAGTGTAAATCCTGTTTCCAAAGTTCAAAGATATTCTAGGATTGAAAAAAAGACTATAACCGTTTCGCAGCCATTGCTCATAGGATATTATAATAAGTATATGGGAGGCACGGATCTGATGGACCAGAATGTTGCTTGTCATCGAATTAGTTTTCGTGGAAAAAATGGTATTGGTCGATATTTACATGGTTGCTAGATGTTGCTGCTCAGAATGCTTGGTATTTATCAAGAAAATGTGGGGAAACTGTCTCAACTAGAATTCAAACGTGCAATTGTAATGACCTATCTAAAATCATTCAAAACCACCAAAAGGTGGAGGCCGTCCATCATCTAGTGCCAATTCAAGCAGTGTAATGGTTGCCGATTACGTGAGATTTGATGGAAGGAGCATTTAGTTCAACATGCGCATCGAAGAAGATGCCAAGAGTGGAAATGCAAAAGTACTGTTAGAACTGAATGCAGTAAATGTAATGTAGGGCTGTGTATTTCTTGTTTTAAAGGTTTTCATGAAAAATAAAATTCTAGCTATGTAGATAGTGCTAAAAAACCAACATATATTCAATGCATTTATTTTTATACCTCTAACGCTTAGCGTGATCGTATGAACACACCCCTTATCTACAAATCTAAGGCAGATATCACTTTGAAATTTTGGAAAAATAACTGTCTAACCACTGTCTCCCTCGATGTGTAATTTCATCAAAATCGGACAATGCAAAAAATTCGGGCGTTAATGGGTTAATGATTAGAACAAAATGTTTAAAATTAGAGAAGTTTATTTGTAGAATGTAATGAAATGCTTTGTAGGGATAATTCATTTTGCATTTTATAATTAAGTAGCATTACCAAATACCAACATGCATTTCCGTTAAGGGAAAATATTTTTTTT
Organism: Platerodrilus igneus; assembly: GCA_036346225.1. Taxonomy (NCBI): domain Eukaryota; kingdom Metazoa; phylum Arthropoda; class Insecta; order Coleoptera; family Lycidae; genus Platerodrilus; species Platerodrilus igneus. Next base: position 8,807 of record JARFIW010000887.1, on the reverse strand, counting down.
CTACAAAAATTTTGTTTTATCTGTCAGATATTTAACAAACAGCAGTCTTCTTTAACCCTTCAGTAGTCACGTCCGGTCCATGAGACCGATGCGAAATGATGCGTGTATCTTTAGTGCAAAAAAAATGAAATTCAGATGCAGTAAACCGACAACAGCCAAGCACTGAATAAATAAGATGTCAACTGCGTTAAACGCATGCGCCTCTAATCAGGTTACTTTTAACTCTGTCTAAACAGCAGGGTAACACTGATCACCGATCGTGGTAGCAAACCTTGCGTACACGAACACGGGTAGGTTAGTAACTCTTAGTTAACAAACGCCCAGGCTACTAGTTCAAGTGCTTCGAATAAGTTTCCGAAAACGCTATATGTTGAAACACATCCTGAAGAAGCCTAAGCAGTTTCGAATAAACCAAAAGATGTGTTGAGATATGCAATCATGTTTTGGAACTGGCATAACATCACCATGGACAATTGGTTCACGTCAGTACCCCTAGCTGAAACATTAATTCATGACCACAAAATTACACTAATTGGAACTATAAGAAAAAACAAGCGGGATATTCCTCTACAACTGTCAAAACCTGAACGACCTGAAAATCTAGCATGTTTGCATTTACTAATGAGTGTACATTGGTGTCATATATATACCAAAAAAGGGGGAAAATGTGCTTTTGTTATCCACTATGCACCATAACGATAGCATTGATGTATTTGTGATGGTTGATTTCAAAATAAAACAAAAAAAGATGAATAAAAAAATAAAATTCATATGCAGTAAACCGACAACAACCAAACACTGAATAAATGTTAATTGCGTGAAACACACGTGTCTTTAATCAGGTTACTTTTGACTCTGTCTAAACAGCAGGGTAACACTGATCGTGGTAGCTAACTTCGCGTAAACGAACACAGGTAGGTTAGTAACTCTTAGTTAACAAACGCCTGGTCTACTAGTGCAAATGCTATAGATAAGTTTCCGAAAACGCCATATGTTGAAACACATCCTGAAGAAGCCTAAGCAGTTTCGAATAAACCAAAAGATGTGTTGAGATATGCAATCATGTTTTGGAACTGGCGCAACATCACCATGGACAATTGGTTCACGTCAGTACCCCTAGCTGAAACATTAATTCATGACCACAAAATTACACTAATTGGAACTATAAGAAAAAACAAGCGGGATATTCCTCTGCAACTGTCAAAACCTGAACGACCTGAAAATCTAGCATGTTTGCATTTACTAATGAGTGTACATTGGTGTCATATATATACCAAAAAGGGGAAATGTGCTTTTGTTATCCACTATGCACCATAACGATAGCATTGATGTATTTGTGATGGTTGATTTCAAAATAAAACAAAAAAAGATGAATAAAAAAATAAAATTCATATGCAGTAAACCGACAACAACCAAACACTGAATAAATGTTAATTGCGTTAAACACACGTGTCTTTAATCAGGTTACTTTTGACTCTGTCTAAACAGCAGGGTAACACTGATCGTGGTAGCTAACTTCGCGTAAACGAACACAGGTAGGTTAGTAACTCTTAGTTAACAAACGCCTGGTCTACTAGTGCAAATGCTATGGATAAGTTTCCGAAAACGCCATATGTTGAAACACATCCTGAAGAAGCCTAAGCAGTTTCGAATAAACCAAAAGATGTGTTGAGATATGCAATCATGTTTTTGGAACTGGCCGCAACATCACCATGGACAATTGGTTCACGTCAGTACCCCTAGCTGAAACATTAATTCATGACCACAAAATTACACTAATTGGAACTATAAGAAAAAACAAGCGGGATATTCCTCTGCAACTGTCAAAACCTGAACGACCTGAAAATCTAGCATGTTTGCATTTACTAATGAGTGTACATTGGTGTCATATATATACCAAAAAAGGGGGAAAATGTGCTTTTGTTATCCACTATGCACCATAACGATAGCATTGATGTATTTGTGATGGTTGATTTCAAAATAAAACAAAAAAAGATGAATAAAAAAATAAAATTCATATGCAGTAAACCGACAACAACCAAACACTGAATAAATGTTAATTGCGTTAAACGCACGTGTCTTTAATCAGGTTACTTTTGACTCTGTCTAAACAGCAGGGTAACACTGATCGTGGTAGCTAACCCGCTAAACGAACACAGGTAGGTTAGTAACTCTTAGTTAACAAACGCCTGGTCTACTAGTGCAAATGCTATAGATAAGTTTCCGAAAACGCCATATGTTGAAACACATCCTGAAGAAGCCTAAGCAGTTTCGAATAAACCAAAAGATGCGTTGAGATATGTAATCATGTTTTTGGAACTGGCCGCAACATCACCATGGACAATTGGTTCACGTCAGTACCCCTAGCTGAAACATTAATTCATTACCACAAAATTACACTAATTCGAACTATAAGAAAAAACAAGTGGGATATTCCTCTACAACTGTCAAAACCTGAACGACCTGAAAATCTAGCAGGTTTGCATTTACTAATGAGTGTACATCGGTGTCATATATACCAAAAAAGGGGGAAAATGTGCTTTTGTTATCCACTATGCACCACAACGATAGCATTGATGTATTTGTGATGGTTGATTTCAAAATAAAACAAAAAGATGAATAAAAAATAAAATTCATATGCAGTAAACCGACAACAACCAAACACTGAATAAATGTTAATTGTGTTAAACGCACGTGTCTTTAATCAGGTTACTTTTGACTCTGTCTAAACTGCAGGGTAACACTGATCACTGATCGTGGTAGCTAACCTCGTAAACGAACACAGGTAGGTTAGTAACTCTTAGTTAACAAACGCCTGGTCTACTAGTGCAAATGCTTCAGATAAGTTTCCGAAAACGCCATATGTTGAAACACATCCTGAAGAAGCCTAAGCGGTTTCGAATAAACCAAAAGACGTGTTGAGATATGCAATCATGTTTTTGGAACTGGCCACAACATCACCATGGACAATTGCTTCACATCAGTACCCCTAGCTGAAACATTAATTCATGACCACAAAATTACACTAATTGGAACTATAAGAAAAACAAGTGGGATATTCCTCTACAACTGTCAAAACCTGAACGACCTGAAAATCTAGCAGGTTTGCATTTACTAATGAGTGTACATCGGTGTCATATATACCAAAAAAGGGGGAAAATGTGCTTTTGTTATCCACTATGCACCATAACGATAGCATTGATGTATTTGTGATGGTTGATTTCAAAATAAAACAAAAAAGATGAATAAAAAAATAAAATTCATATGCAGTAAACCGACAACAACCAAACACTGAATAAATGTTAATTGTGTTAAACGCACGTGTCTTTAATCAGGTTACTTTTGACTCTGTCTAAACTGCAGGGTAACACTGATCACTGATCGTGGTAGCTAACCTCGCGTAAACGAACACAGGTAGGTTAGTAACTCTTAGTTAACAAACGCCTGGTCTACTAGTGCAAATGCTGCAGATAAGTTTCCGAAAACGCCATATGTTGAAACACATCCTGAAGAAGCCTAAGCGGTTTCGAATAAACCAAAAGATGTGTTGAGATATGCAATCATGTTTTTGGAACTGGCCGCAACATCACCATGGACAATTGGTTCACGTCAGTACCCCTAGCTGAAACATTAATTCATGACCACAAAATTACACTAATTGGAACTATAAGAAAAACAAGTGGGATATTCCTCTACAACTGTCAAAACCTGAACGACCTGAAAATCTAGCAGGTTTGCATTTACTAATGAGTGTACATCGGTGTCATATATACCAAAAAAGGGGGAAAATGTGCTTTTGTTATCCACTATGCACCATAACGATAGCATTGATGTATTTGTGATGGTTGATTTCAAAATAAAACAAAAAAAGATGAATAAAAAAATAAAATTCATATGCAGTAAACCGACAACAACCAAACACTGAATAAATGTTAATTGCGTTAAACACACGTGTCTTTAATCAGGTTACTTTTGACTCTGTCTAAACAGCAGGGTAACACTGATCGTGGTAGCTAACTTCGCGTAAACGAACACAGGTAGGTTAGTAACTCTTAGTTAACAAACGCCTGGTCTACTAGTGCAAATGCTATAGATAAGTTTCCGAAAACGCCATATGTTGAAACACATCCTGAAGAAGCCTAAGCAGTTTCGAATAAACCAAAAGATGTGTTGAGATATGCAATCATGTTTTTGGAACTGGCCGCAACATCACCATGGACAATTGGTTCACGTCAGTACCCCTAGCTGAAACATTAATTCATGACCACAAAATTACACTAATTGGAACTATAAGAAAAACAAGCGGGATATTCCTCTACAACTGTCAAAACCTGAACCGACCTGAAAATCTAGCATGTTTGCATTTACTAATGAGTGTACATCGGTGTCATATATATACCAAAAAAGGGGGAAAATGTGCTTTTGTTATCCACTATGCACCATAACGATAGCATTGATGTATTTGTGATGGTTGATTTCAAAATAAAACAAAAAAAGATGAATAAAAAAATAAAATTCATATGCAGTAAACCGACAACAACCAAACACTGAATAAATGTTAATTGCGTTAAACGCACGTGTCTTTAATCAGGTTACTTTTGACTCTGTCTAAACAGCAGGGTAACACTGATCACTGATCGTGGTAGCTAACCTCGCGTAAACGAACACAGGTAGGTTAGTAACTCTTAGTTAACAAACGCCTGGTCTACTAGTGCAAATGCTGCAGATAAGTTTCCGAAAACGCCATATGTTGAAACACATCCTGAAGAAGCCTAAGCGGTTTCGAATAAACCAAAAGATGTGTTGAGATATGCAATCATGTTTTTAGAACTGGCCGCAACATCACCATGGACAATTGGTTCACGTCAGTACCCCTAGCTGAAACATTAATTCATGACCACAAAATTACACTAATTCGAACTATAAGAAAAAACAAGCGGGATATTCCTCTACAACTGTCAAAACCTGAACCACCTGAAAAATCTAGCATGTTTGCATTTACTAGTGACTGTACGTCGGTGTCATATATACCAAAAAAGGGGGAAAATGTGCTTTTGTTATCCACTATGCACCATAACGATAGCATTGATGTATTTGTGATGGTTGATTTCAAAATAAAACAAAAAAGATGAATAAAAAAATAAAATTCATATGCAGTAAACCGACAACAACCAAACACTGAATAAATGTTAATTGCGTTAAACGCACGTGTCTTTAATCAGGTTACTTTTGACTCTGTCTAAACAGCAGGGTAACACTGATCACTGATCGTGGTAGCTAACCTCGCGTAAACGAACACAGGTAGGTTAGTAACTCTTAGTTAACAAACGCCTGGTCTACTAGTGCAAATGCTGCAGATAAGTTTCCGAAAATGCCATATGTTGAAACACATCCTGAAGAAGCCTAAGCGGTTTCGAATAAACCAAAAGACGTGTTGAGATATGCAATCATGTTTTTGGAACTGGCCACAACATCACCATGGACAATTGGTTCACGTCAGTACCCCTAGCTGAAACATTAATTCATGACCACAAAATTACACTAATTCGAACTATAAGAAAAAACAAGCGGGATATTCCTCTACAACTGTCGAAACCTGAACCACCTGAAAAATCTAGCATGTTTGCATTTACTAGTGACTGTATGTCGGTGTCATATATACCAAAAAAGGGGGAAAATGTGCTTTGTTATCCACTATGCACCATAACGATAGCATTGATGATGATTCGGCCAAATTCTTACCTACATCAATAACAATACACAATAGTACCAAAGGTGTCAACGTTTTGGATAAACTATCTGCTAGCTACAATTGTGCAAGAAATTCAAGAATGGTGGTATTTTATACCATGTTAAGTTATTTCTGGTATAAATTTGCAGGTGATATATACTGCTAATAACCGAAACCTTAGTGTTATGCGACGAAATTTTTTGAGGACACTGGCTATGAATTAATATTACCACTAAGCGTATTAGAGCTACAATGCCCAATATATCCAAGGACTTGGAAACTTAGACTGCAAGAAGTAACTAAAATTGGCAACACGGAGAAAATACTATATGAGCATGGCTCACGGAAAATGTGCGTTTTGCGATTCTAAAAAAAAATACAGCAGATTGGCATATTTGTCAATACAGCCGACATTTGGAATAATTTTTTGAGCAATTTCAAATAGTTTGTATATATGACAGAGTTCCTATCGTATGCTCAAATGAAAGTGTAGTGTTTAAAAATCACAATCAGACACTCCTAAATTGATGCCTCGGATTGGGAAATCCCAATGTGCCAATGAGAACTGTTAGTAAATGCTGAAGATATTTTCCTTAAGTTTCCAGGCCTTTGAGATAGTGACAGTCAACTGTATGTAATACTCGTCTTGGTGGTCACGAAGACATCAATGTCTCGGAAATGTAATTCTGCTTCACACATCAAAAATAACAATGCAATTAAACTAACATCATGCAGGATAAGTGGAAAATCAAATTAAATGCAATCACACAACATTTCCAATTAAAGCTCAATCTAGTATGAAATACAGCAACTTTCGACACATCCATAGTAGCTTAGATGTATTCAGAAATAGAGAGAACATAGCACTAAATACCTACAGCATCTTTGCTTATGGCACCCATGGGTGATTGGTTAAATGTGGGTGTATTTATATTGGAGGTTAAATATCGAAGTAAGTAATAACATTCAGTACTGGGGCAAATGCCTTCACACCTATTGGGGAAAGTGCAATTAGATGTATAGAAGGACCGCGAAAGATGTCCTCTACGTCATCGGTGTCTAACTTAATTCAAAACATACGTTTAAGATTATTTAAAAACTTAACTAATGTATATGATAAAGATAGTAATTCGATTTGTACGTGTTTTAAGTAAAGACATACATGAACACGTTCATCTGGGAAAACGACAGAGAAGAGTATATGTCCGTATGTTTTGAACTTTGCTAACGGGCATGATTTTACTATGTCAGTGATCTATAATCGTCATATTTATTTTGTTGTACATAACCTCACTGGTTTGTTTTAATTACTTACTCCAGCTTTCACCGCTTTTATATTTACATGCTTTTTTATTGTTTTTTCATTGAAATTAGGGAATATTAATTACAACAGTTCTTATTAGAACTAATAGCGGTATCATGTCTGCACAAGGAAAAACATTGGGTTCACAAGCTCAACAATTCGTTTTAAATTTATTGGAATACTTCCAGCAAGAACAAAATAATGGCGGACCTCTAATTTCTTTAAATGCAGTACATGAGGTACAGTATATTGTTGCGAAGCAACCTATCAGACAATCAATCGATACAAAAGTATCATTTTCATAATGTATTTATCTTAAGCTTTGAATCACTGAAGAGTTCGTCATGCTAAAAAGTACAAGTGGGTTACATCAATTCCTTATGAGTAATTTACCAAAATACAAAGTATAAGTAATTACCTCATGACTTTTCCAGAAAACAAATCATCCAAGCATGACCAGTTCTTCAGGGAAAATCTATGTTAGGTTAAATAAGTAAATCACGCTGACGTCAATTAGATTGTAAAATAAATAATAGCCAGGAGCCACAGGAAGGGGGTCCGTCAATCAGTATTAGTACCATTGTTGATTTAGTGCTACTTGTCAGTGAGTTGTTCCTGGGTCCTGAGCAATAACTCCACACACCCCGACGTCAGCATGTACCTTGTAATGTAAGTAAACCTTTTATTTATGCTAATCGTTTAGTTAATAAGTGCTTGGTCTGTCCATGCTACAGTATTGCCCGAAATAAACAGTACTGAAACTAAGTTGGCGGTGTTTTTATGCGTGCGCTGTCACACTCAAGTTAGCTAGTATAGACCTGTCAAGTAAACCTCAAACAAGTAATTAGTAGGGCCTAATTGTTAAAAATGGTGTTAAGTACAGAGGAGAAAGTGTTTCTGGTAGAGCATTATTTTCGTTCATACGGAATCGGCCGACGTAATGGTGCAAGTTTGCTATACGTGTCTGATCAATTCACACAAAGGTTTAATAAACGTTCTCCAAGTAATGCTGTAATTTTGAAGGTTATTGAAAAGTTTAGAAATACAGGTAGTGTATTGTGCCAACGAAAAGGAAACTCGGGGCGTCCCAGGACAGTTAAAACAACAATAACCATGAACGTGTTTTTGAGCAAATCTTAGAAAATCCGAAAGTCAGCCAGGCAAGGACAGCGTTACAACTTGATTTAAAAGAACTTCCTTTCAAAGAATCCTGAAGGAGCTGGGTACATTTTCGTATATGATTCAGGTACATCAACAACTACATCCTCGGGATTATCACAAGAGTGGAATATTGCACCAGAATTCTCCGTTACAGTATGAAAATCTTGAATTTTTGAAAATGTTTGGTTTTCAGACAAGCACATTTTCACTTGTCAGGCTATGTGAATCGTCGCACAAATCGATTTCTGGGCTTTGCCAGACCCGATGAGGTTCAAGAGGTTCCTTTACATAGTGAAAAAGTGAATGTCTGGTGTGTGTTTCCGGACACGGAATCATTGGTCCGTTTTATCAAGAGAATGGTAGGCAAGTCACACTTAATCAACAGAGGTACAGACAAATTTTAACACGATTTATCCCTGATCTACGTCAATTCTGTCGGCAGTAATTGGCATTTAAACCAATTTTTTCAGCAGGACGGGGCAACTTGCCATACTGCTGCCGCAATTTCAATTTCTTCAAGAACATTTTCCAAGCAAATTCATATCACGATTTACTGACTTCCCTTATCCTTCACATTCTCCAGACCTCACACCTCCAGCGCAACATTTGGGG
>JARFIW010000886.1:0-63684 GCA_036346225.1 Platerodrilus igneus | reverse complement strand
CAAATGTACTAAGTATATTTCAATACCGATTTATTTTTTTGACAGTTCAGCATAAATTATAAATGTCACAAGTGCCAACTTGATAAAAGATGAAAATGGACTTAAGCTACTTTCAAAATAAACGGCTCATATATTTACCGTCATTGAAGAATAGGTACCCAGTATGGTGTAACGTAAGCAGAGCTGCCTTGGAACCGTTACAGCGGTTCCAAAACAAATGCTTACCACTAATTACAGGAGCCAACAAATTTACAAGAATCAGGGACTTACACGATGTAGTGCAAATAGAATCAATAAGAACGTACATAGACAGATTATGACAGAACTTCTACGAAAAGAAACTACAATCAAACAGCATCCTAAAAAATATCACAAAAATTCAACACAACAGCAACCTCAAAATAAAACATCGACTAATATACTAAAATTTACCAATTTTCATGCAAAGCTGTTGGAATCAGTTATATCAAGTGATCTACATCTCACTTCAATAGATCTAGTTTGTATAATATTAAATAAACAGTCGTTGTTGTTTTTCTAAAAAATAATAAATGTCATTACAACACATATCCATATAATAAAATATATCTTATTACACATTCGAAGTACTAATCTAAACATACAAATTTCACCAAACTTTAGATTATGGGCCCAGTCGTGCAATAGTGTGTCTTAAATTTGGTACCTGTAATTTTTATATTCAAAAAATATGGCATCTGGCAAATTACCTGCAATTGAAAAGCTTAAGGGCTGTGAGAATTTCGAATCATGGAAATTTGCGGTGAAAGCTTACTTCGAACTTGAAGGTTTATGGAAGTGCATTGAAGGTATAGATGTTGATAAAAAGACTGAAGTGACAGCAAAGTCAAAATTAATACTACTAATTGAACCCGTTAACTTTGTTCACGTTCAAGACGCTGTGTCTGCAAAAGATATATGGGAAACGTTTAGCTAAAGCCTTTGAAAACTCTGGTTTGAGCAGAAAGGTAGCATTATTAAAAACGTTGACAACCACGAAATGTCAAAATGAAATATAAAAATACCAAAGCTGTTCTAAAATAGTAATTAAGTAGAATTAAGGTTAATATATTGAATGCATCCCTTATATAACATTAGTTAGTAGGCTAGATAGTTGTTTTTTAGTTGTCGTAGGTGATAGTTGTTTAAAAATGACGGAATTAAAAAAAAAATTTGTAATTGATGGATTATAATTTTGGTAGACTGAATAGATGTTTTTGGCTTAAGAGCCTGTAAAATAAAATTTATAAAAATTAATAGATGTGTTAAAGTGCAGGCATTTTATTTGAATATACAGTAGAAACTCGATTAATCGGACTAATTGTTGTCGTTAGGCATCCGGATACTCGAAAATCCGGATAATCGAATGTATGAAGAAAAGCGGGCTTTATGCATACATATGTAGTACATACATATGTACAATAGTGTTATTCAAAAACAACAAATACATATTAACGAAAATCAATGTTTATTAAAAAAGTGGTAAGAGATACATTTTTCAACATTGTACATATTTGGTAATTTGCGTTTGGTAATCATAAAATAAAATACATATGTATGTACATAATATGTACATATGTACATACATAAGTTTAATTTGGTTTAAAATATTTGGTAATTGTCATTTGACGTAAGCCACTTTTTCTCTTCATTGCTGCTATGTCACGAATTCGTTTCAGCTGCAGTAAACTCACAGTATCACTCTCTGTTTGTTTTTCAAACCACTTCAGAGCTGTTTCCTGGGCATGAAGTGCTTCATCATGAGATGGTCCTGCATCATTTTCTACGTCTAGATTTTCTTCTGTTTCATCTTCTTGTGTTTCTTGCTGTTCATTTATCTGCAATATGTTTTCTACGATTTCGTCATCCGACATAATCTGAAAGCCTTGATCATTACTGTCACAAGTGACCCATTCTTTCATATCATCACCATCACAATCCTGGCATATCTGTATCTTTAACATTAGCTCATTTATTTCTTTCAAAATAGAATCATCCGTCTTGGTTATTAAATTTTCATTCTCCGATTAAGTATTTTGTTCCAAGCCTTGTTTAAAGTCTTCCTTTCAATCAAATCCCACGCATCTACAACCATGTAACAACACTCTTTAAATTCATTTTCTTAAAAATGATAAAACGACTTCTACATTAGTGTCTTCATCGACAGATAACAACCTACGTAAAAGTTGTTTTCTATAAAGTCGTTTCAATGTTTCAATAACACTTTGATCCATTGGTTGTAGCAAGGATGTTACATTAGGAGGCAAAATTTTACTTTAAATTTTCCATTTTCTCTCTAACAGTTCAGCCGAGGGATGGGTTGGCGCATTATCCAGTAGAAGTAGTACATTTCCTCGTTTGCCAATTTCGTTTTGTCTTTTTTTTACTTCAGGAATAAAAGTGTTGTCATACCAATCAATAAATATTTCAGAGTTCATCCATGCGCTTTTTGATTTTTATAAATTAAAGGCACTCTGATATTTTTAAAACATCTGGGTTTTTTAGATTTTCCGATGAGGAGCAGTGGTATTTTATGGGTCCCGGTTGCGTTAGCGCAAACTAATATTGTTACTCGCTCTTTGCAAGTTTTATATCCTGGAGCTGAATTCTCTCGCCTAGATGCTAAAGATTTTGAAGGTAATGACTTCCAGTTTAATCCGGTTTCATCAGCATTATAAACAAAATTCAAGTCATAGTTATTTTCATCCAATTTCTTCTTAAAATCATCTTTAAAAGATTTTGCTGCGTCTACATTAGCTGTCATTTTTCACCATGTATTTCCAATTCACGAATTCCATGACGAGATTTAAATCTGTACAACCATCCATTACTTGCCACAAACGATTCACTGCCACCTAATTTTTATTTAACTGTAATGCTTTTCACACAGTAAAGGCCCAGATATCGGTTGCCCAGTTGATCGTTTTTGTAAAAACCAACAATATAAAGCGTCTTCTAAAAATCCATTTTTCGGTTTCTTCATCATTTTTCGATGTTTACTCCCGTCTTCACTATCTAATTTGCAGGTGTACAACAAAATTGAATCAGTATTCTTCTTAATGTCACTTATCGTGGATGTACCTACACCATACTTATCAGCTAACGTACGACCAGTTTCTCCTTTTTTTAATGAATCAATAATATTTATTTTGTCTTTAAGCGATAGAACCACTCTCTTACGCTTCGACATTTTTGACACGTGACACGCGCGTCCGAGCCCAGTAACAATTGCTAACTAAAACAATAAGTAACGAAACGCGTGGGGAGCGCACTCTGCGGAGCGCGGGTGGGATTAATGCCAGTTCTGACACGTTCATGCTTGCATAAATTCGACTTGTAGATATTACGTATATTGGTCGTGGTTGGTAGTCCGGATAATCGCGAATCCGTATAACTGAGGGCCGGATAATCGAGTTTTTACTGTACATGTATCAAGATTAGGGATGTTCAATGTGTTCCTAATCTTTGTGTCAATCTTCTATCTGTCAGTAAAATCACTGCAGGTGGGAATGTAGTAAAATTTGATCACAATAGTTGTAAAATATTGGACAAAAATGATAGTTTTAGCAACAGCAAGCTTAATTATTAGAATGTACCGTTTAAACAATGCAACAGTACATAATAGCATGGTAATCAGAAGGATTGATACTGCAGATCTTTGGCATCGTCGCTTGGGTCACATTAATTCAATTTATCTACGAAAGTTAAGTTCAGTTCTAGTTGAAGGCATCGATTTTAACTGCAATACCGTTGATGAAGAAAGTAAATATGTAGTTTGTCTTAAAGGAAAACAACATAGAAATCCTTTTAAATTACAAGGTACTCGCACTAAAACAATTTTAGAATTGGTTCATTCCGATGTTTGTGGGCCAATGGCTGTAAATTCACTTGGTGGTTCGCGTTATTTGTTAGTGCTTTTAGATGACTTTACTCAAAAAGTTTTTATATACACTATGAAAAGAAAGGATATGGTGTGTGAAAAATTTGAGGATTTCAAAAAACTTGTTGAAAATCAAACAGGTAAAAAGATTAAAGTACTACGTACCGATAATGGTAGGGAATATTGTAACTCAAAATTGAGTAAATTATTACGTGAATCTGGAATTCAGCACCAGCTATCTTGTCCATACACGCCTGAATACAATGGCATGGCAGGACGCATGAACAGGACAATTGTTGAGCGTGCACGTTGTATGTTATTTGATGCTGGTTTAGCTCAAGAATTTTGGGGTGAAGCTGTTAACATATTGGCTTATTTAATTAATAGATCACCTTGTAAAGGTTCGATTAAAACTCCGGAGGAAATGTGGTCAAATGTCAAACCTAACTTAGCGAATTTATGCATTTTTGGCTGTAAAGCAATGATGCATGTTTCTAAGGAAAAAAGAAAGAAATTTGATGCAAAAGCTGAGGAGTGCTTAATGATGGGATATGCTGATCAATCTACAGCATATCGATTATATAACTTAAAAACCAAGAAGTTAGTAATCAGTAGCGATGTGTAGTTTTTGGAGAACAGTGGCTTTAATATCAAAACAAATAGTGATATACACAATAACTCATTATTTCCGTTGTTGGAGTCCCCAAAAAATTGAGCAGGTGCAGATCAAATTGTTGTTGCTCATGCTCAATATCAAGATCAAGATGGCTGGAAGTGCTGATGTCAGCAACTTGCTCCTCAGAAATTTTGTGTGTATTGCAAAAAAAATGTGGTTAATAAGTTTGTGCAGTGTGCTAAATGTGGTGAAAGAGCCCACCAGTCATGCAGTGATAGAAAGGGCCAGATTTTTGCTACTGAGGATGGTATTAAATCCTACCTTTGTGATTGCTGTCTGAAGGCCAACTTTGAACCTTTACAACTGTCTTCAGAGTCCTCAAGTAGAAATTCTGCAAGTGTACAAGCACTGGATGTTGAGAAATCAAACCTGCCTGCAACTGTGATTGATTTCTTTAGTAATCCTGAATTTCTCTTCATTGTAAGGCAGGGAGTTAAATTGGAAACATGTGCTTTGGTTAATGAAATTGCTAAATTACACTTGCAATTATCTGATCTTCAAGCTGAAATTGATGCACTTAAGTGTAGTAAGATAGATCTAAACAGGTTACTGTCAAACAATGTACAGATTTCTCAGGATCCTAAAAGTGGTATTATAAATAATATACCTACCAGTACCTAACAAACATGATAATATTCCACATGCTGTGATAAGTAATCATCACAACACAAACACAGGTGTTGCCAAGGCAATCACTATTAATCAAAGCAAGCTGTCTCCTCTTTATCAAGAGGTTAATTATGCTAATGTTTGTTCAATTGTTAAATTGCCTACTGACTCCCAGGAGCTTGCTGATTCTGTAAGAAACTTACATTCTCTTGACAATACTGCTATAGCAAATGCTACTTCCCAGATGCTTAATGATACTTTAACTTCAGCACATACTGGTAATAAGGTTGCTACTTCTAAAGCCATACACCATGTGTCGAACGAGTGGTCCACGGTGGCCCGTAAAAAGAAACAGCCTAGTCATTGTCGGCACAGCGACTTCTGATGCCCACTGACAATGCAGTCAATCTTCATGGTGTGCAGCGGCGAACATGGATTCACCTTAGTAGGGTTGCGCATAAGGTGGGTGGAAACCCCCCAGGATCCTGTAGACGTCCTTAGGTTTTTGAATACTGATTCTACTGATGCAGTCTGTTATCGTATCAGCACTTCTAAGTATTTTAGTTCATACGAATTGGGTATGCCAGTGAACGTTAAGGAACGCCTTATGAACCGCAATACTGGCCTGCAAATGTTCAGGTCAGAGAATTTGTCTTTAAACCTCCTAAGGACAGAAACGCCAATAACACCAGTCAGAACGATTTTTTAGGCGAGCGCACAGTGCTGAACAAGATAGCAACGTAAACAAGGAAGTGAGCATCATAATCGTTAACTGTCGTAGTTTAGTTAATAAACTAACTGCTTTCAACACGTTATGCGAAATTTATTGTGCGGATATCATCATAGCATCCGAAACTTGGCTCACCGATGATGTAAGTGACTTGTTAATTTTACCAGACTCCTACCGCATCTATAGGCGTGATCGGCCTTCAAGGGATGGCGGAGTCCTTATTGCTGTACACAAGAGATTGCCATCCTTTCTACATACTAATGATGAACTGTACGAAATTGTCTCAGTTAATATCCACCTTGATGAGAAGCTCTTGTGTGTTTTCGCTGTCTATAGACCACAGTATACTTCCATAGATATTCTTGTCCGGCTCAGTGCTTTAATAGCACAGGCAAACAGTAGTTCTGATACTCCCGTTGGGATAGTGGTGGGTGGTGATTTCAACCTGCCAAATGTGACTTGGCCCATTAGACCCTCTCGTTCTTATGTTCACCATCTCATTAATCAACTACTTTCTGAGGATCCTTCAACAAATTGTAGATTGTGCTACCAGAGGCGAGCATATCTTAGATGTTGTCCTGGTTAACTCTATTGTGGACTGGTCCACCTGTACTGCCCTCGACC
Organism: Platerodrilus igneus; assembly: GCA_036346225.1. Taxonomy (NCBI): domain Eukaryota; kingdom Metazoa; phylum Arthropoda; class Insecta; order Coleoptera; family Lycidae; genus Platerodrilus; species Platerodrilus igneus. The sequence goes on along the minus strand of JARFIW010000886.1, from coordinate 57,147 downwards.
CGTTTAGTGACCATCTACCAGTCCACATTGTATTGAACCAGTACATTTCATCGTAGGTTATGCACAAAAAGGTGTTTTATTATAAGAATACCGGGGTTATGGATGGTGGATTAACCAAGCTGGCTCTGTCAATGATTACTGGGAATCGCTTAAATACCTATTACTAGCTGCTCGTGATGTGTATGTGCCGTCCAAAGAATTATCCTCGAACCCTGACTCCATTTATTACAACAACGAGGTCAGGCAATTAAGGAAAGCTTGTCGTCGTGCTTACACCAATCGTAAACTATCTCAACTTCATAGGACACGTTTTCTCACACTATCCAGGAAACTTCACTGTGCAAAGCATGCAGCTCCACCATTTCATGTCTTCTCTCGTTAAGGACAGCAAACCTGGCAATTTGAATGTATTCTATAAATACGTCAATATTTTAAGGAAACCCAGATCCTGTCATGGACTTCCAGGCACTTCAACTGAAGCTTTAGCTATCTTTAGTGACACTTTTAAATCAGCATATACAGATGCTCCCCAAATGAGTATTGGCATGGCAGTATTGGATCCTGCACCGGTCGCCGCCCCATTTGAGTTCGACGACAGCGATGTCCTCAAAGTTCTACGAAAAGTTACGGCAGGCTCCTGATGGCATCTCAGGTCGGCTGATTCGTGTTTGTGGCAACTCCATTGTGCCATACTTAACTATGCTGTTTAATATGGGTATTAACAACTGTGATATACCGCTTGAATGGCGCAAAGCGTATGTGGTGCCTATTCATAAAAAGGGGTCTAAATCTCAGCCAGGTAACTGTAGGCCCATTAGCCCAACATGTGTTATCTGTCGTGTATTCGAGAGGATCCTAAACCGCTATATAATGCGTATCCTAATTTCTACTAATTTCTTAAGCCCGTTCCAATTTCGCTTCAGGCCACAGTACTCCTGTGAGGCTGCTCTGGCCTGCTTTGTACAAGACATAGCTGTTCATTGCGACAATGGAATACTTGATGCTATTTTTATCGACATGGCTAAGGCATTTGACAGTGTGCCCCACAAACTTCTTGTAGAGCACTTGTTTGACATTGGTCTTGACCGGCGAGTACTGTCCTGGTTAAAGATTTTTTAATCAGGTCGCACGCAACAGGTCAGGATTGGAGATTCTTTATCCGAACCAGTTGAGGTTACTTCAGGGGTGCCGCAAGGTTCGGTACTTGGCCCAACTCTATTTTTGATCTTCATTAACACCATAGTAAGTAACATATCATCCACTATTAGACTCTTTGCTGATGACATGGTCCTCTATAGAGCAATCAAGACTAAAGAAGATTGTAATGTTCTGCAAAAAGACCTGGCCCACCTCACAGCTTGGACAGAAGCAAATGGGATGCTCATTAATTGTACCAAGACAGTCTGGGTTGCATTCGGCTCAACTTCATCTGCCTACTCCTACAGACTGAGCCTAACTAACCTCACTCCAACAGACAGTTGTGGATATCTGGGTGTTATTATCAAGCAAAACCTGAAGTGGAATGTGCATGTTTTTATGCTAGTTCTAAAGCCAATAAGCAGCTAAACTTTCTCAAGTACTGTTTTCGTGGTGCTTCCTATGAGACGAAGCGGCATGCATACATTAGTCTTGTACGTCCTACATTAGAGTCTCCAAACTGATGTGTGCATCAGTTTGGAGTCCGCCAGCTAAGTTTCTTGCCTTAGCCCTTGAAGCAGTTCAACGTAGAGCGGCCCGGCAGGTGCTGAATACTTACGACTATGCAGTTAGTTGCACAGCACTCTTACAATTCTTAGAGTGGGAGCCATTGGTTTTATGACGTGACCGAAGACTGCTAATTTTGATTTACGAAGCCATAACTAAATTGCCCTCCTTAACGGAGACTGATAACCGTCTACGTGTGGCCAACTACATCTCACGTTATGACCACTGGTGTAAGATCTAACGTCCGAAATTTGCAAGCTCCTTTGATGCAAACTCCCCAGTTGGCAGGGGTATCGCATTGTGGAATGTGCTGCCTCAGTGTGTTTTTGACCCTTTCCCTGGAACAAAAGCCCAGTTTACTAACATGTTAGATTAGTATTTCTTAGTTTGATTTATAATTGTAATTATATTGCTACCACCGCTGGCAACAGCATTGTATTGATAAATAAATAAATAAATTACGTAGAAGATCAATCTGCTAACGAATCTACATTCAGTGGAGATGGTGGTAATGTGCTTGTAGATGTTAGCAATGAATCGTCTGATCAAGAGCAATCGGAGCTTGATGTTGATTATGTACCCACAACGCGTATTCAAAAGTTTAGTCACTTGAGAAGATCCGAACATATTCCAAAACCAAGAAAATTGGATGGCAATGTAATGTGCGCATCTCAAGAAATAAGTGATCCTGTTTCATTAACTGAAGCTTTGCAGAAAAGCGATAATGTTTTGTGGCGTGTAGCCATGAACGAAGAATACAAATCACTGTTGGAAAACAATACGTGGCAACTTGTTGAATTACCACCTAATTGCAGAGCAATAAATTGCAAATGGATCTTCAAAACTAAATATAATGAAGATGGTACTATTGTTTGTTACAAGGCGCGATTGGTAATTAAGGGATGTTCTCAACAACAAGGTATTGACTATCAAGATATCTATTCACCTGTTGTAAGATATTCTTCTATTAGACTGCTACTAGCATTGGCAGCAAAATGTGATCTTATCATAGACCAAATGGATGCAATTTGTGCTTTCCTACAAGGTGACTTAAGTGAAGAAGTTTATATGCTTCAACCTGAAGGATATTCAGATGGTAGTCCTAAAGTATGTAAACTTCAAAAATCTCTTTATGGTCTTAAACAAGCTAGTAGGGTTTAGAATTTTAAACTAACCAAATGGTTGAAGGATTATGGTTTCCATAGTTGCAAAAGTGATCCTTGTGTATTCTACAAATATATGGATAAGAAAATTATCATAGTTACCATGTTTATTGACGATTTGCTGATTTTTAGCAATGACGTTAGTATCAAAAACGAATTTAAGTCGAAACTATCATCGAAATTTAAAATGAAAGATCTGGGAAGAGCCAGATATGTTTTAGGTATGCAAATTACCAAAGATGATAAGAATCAAGCTTATTCGATCAATCAGTCAAAATATATTTACCAAGTTTTGGATCGTTTTGGTATGAGTGACTGTAAAGGTGTTACAACTCCAGTTGACATCAGTAAAAAAACTCCTAAAGTTTGATGAAAATACTGATGAACCGGTTAATGTACCATACCAAGAAGCTGTGGTAAGTTTACTGTATATAGCACAAATTTCTAGGCCAGATATTCAATACGCTGTAAGTTTTTTTAAGCAGGTTTAATAACAAACTGACTAGAAGAAATTGGTTAGCTGTCAAACGAATTTTGCGTTATCTCAAAGGTACCGTTAATGCAAAATTAGTATTTAATAAGAATGCCAATTCTAAGGTTATTGGTTATTGTGATGCCGACTGGGTAAACGATTGTGAAACAAGAAGATCCACTACAGGATACTTGTTCAGTATTCAAGGTGGAGCTATTTCTTGGGCCTCTAAACGATAACAGACTGTAACACTGTCCACAACTGAAGCGGAATACATGTCGATGTCGTCTGCATGTCAAGAAGCTATATAGTTAAAGAACCTGTATGAAGAACTGTTCCGCCAAGATTCAAATCCAATTATTATTCATTCGGATAATAAAGGTGCAAACTGCTTGAGTAACAAAGCTGCATATCAACCTCGCACCAAGCATATTGATATAAGATACCACTTCTTAAGGGAGAAAGTTTATAGTGGTTTATTGAAATTTAATTATGTGAGCACGCAGGAAATGGTTGCTGATTTCCTCACAAAGGCATGTCTACAAACAAACACAAATTATGTTTTGCAAGTGCTGGTTTACAAATGTAGATCAAGTGGAGATGTTGGAATCAGTTATATCAAGTAATTTACATCTCATATTAATAGATCTAGTTTGTATATTATTAAATAAACAGTCATTGTTGTTTTTCTAAAAATAATAAATGTTATCATTTCCGGGCAAAAAAATTCCAAGGGGTTTTTTTTAAAAATTTGGATTTTGTAAAAAGGATTTTCCTTTGTCCCCGGTTTTAAAAAAAATTTGGGCCCGTTCGAAAAATTTGTGGGAACTTTTAAATGGGCTTTTTAAAAAATTTTAAATTGAAAAAATTTTAATTTTTAAAAAATTTAATTATTTTAAAATTTCATTAAATTTGTAATTTTAAATGGGAAAAAGGGGTTTTTGGGAAAGGGAATTATTTTAAATTTTATAAGAAATTTGGGTTTTAAATTTTTGGGGGGAATGGATAAATGTTTTGGGGGTTTTTACAAAAGAAAAATTAGGGTTAAAAACCCTAAAACCAAAACCGAATTTTTTATTCCCCAAACCCTTTGGGTTTTAGGGGGGAAATTAAAATTTTTAAATTTAAGCCTTAAAATGGGTTTTTTTAAATTTAAAAATTTTTTTGTTAAATTTTAAAATTTTTGGTGGGTTTTGAAGCCTTAAATTTGGGTTTTAACCAGAAAGGAAATTTGTTTTAATTTTTTTTGGGGCAAAATTTGAATTTTTTAAACTTTTAAATTTCCTTTTTGTGAAAATTTTAAATTTTAAATTTGGGAAAAAAAAGGAAATTTTCAATGATTTTTAATTTTTTTTTTTTTAAAAGTTTTAAATTTTTAAAATGTTTTAAATTTTCCGGGGGGGTTTAAATTTAAATTTTAACCAAATTTTAATTTGGGTTTGCATTTTATTTAAAAATTTGGGAAAAAAGGAAAAAAAACCCCCTTTTTTTGGGGGGTTTCGGGTTTAAAAAGGAAAGTTTTTTTAAAATTTTCAAAATTTTCAAGAAGTTTTAAAATTTTTTTGTTTAAAATTCTGTCCCTTTTGGAAGGGAAAAAAACAAACAAAGGTTTCAATGGGAGAAATTCGGGAACCAAATAAATTTTAAAATGGAAACAAAGGTATCTGGAAAATTTTTTTGGGGAAAATTAAAATATAAAGCACCCGGGGAAAAAAAAACAAACCTTAAATATTAAATTTTGGGGAAAGGGGTTTAAAATTTTTAAAAGGCCCAAATTTTTAAAAAAAGGGAATTTAATTGAAAAAAAATAAATTTTGGATCTTTTAATTGAAACTTCAAAATTAAAAAAATTTTTTTAAAATTAAAAGTGGGTGGGTGGCGGGGGAAGGGGAATTTTTGGGGAAAATTTTAAAAAAAAAAATTTTTTGAATTTTTTAAAAAAATTTTTTTTAAATACTTAAAAGGGTAATTTGAAAATTTAAAAAAACCAAAAATTAAAAGGGCCCGGGACCCAAATAAGTCAAGGGGAACCCAAAAGGTTCAAGCAAACAGAAAAGGCCTTAATTTTAAGAAATTTGGTTGGGGGGGAAAAAAATAAAATTTAAATTTTTTAAAAACCAAAAAGGGAAAAGGCCAATTTAAAAAAATTTTTCAAACTAAAGGAAAAAAAATCAAATTTAAAATTAAATTTTTTAAAAAGGGAAAGGAAAAAATAAAAGAAATTTAAAGACCAAAGGGTTTAAAGGCCCAAAAAGGGGGGTTTTGGGGTTATAAATGGGAAAAAAAGGGGAAAAAGGGGGGGAAACAAAAAATATTTGAAAATTCAAAAAGCAAATTTAATTTTAAAAATGGAAAAATTAAAACAAAAAGACGAAAAAAAAAGGAAGAAGCATACAAAAAAGAAAAGGAAAGAAAAAAAAAAGGCAAAAAAATAAAAGAGAAAACAGGAAAGGGGGAAAGGGGAAAAGGTTTTCCCAAAAAAAATCAATTTTGAAAACAAAAATTCAAATTAAAAATTTGGGAAAAGGGAAAAAAAAATAATTTAAAATAATTTTTTAAAACAGGAAATTAAAGAAAGCGGGAAAAGAAAGAAAATTAAAGGGAAAAGGGAAAGAAATTAAAAAAATAAAAAAAGAAACAATAAAAAAAAGGAAAAAAAATTAAAAAAAAATTTAAAATATTAAAAAGAAAATTTAAAAGGTTAAAAAATTTGCCCGGGAAATAATGGGGAACCAAAAGTTAAAAAAAATTAAAAAGGTTTCCAATTTTAAAAAAAAAAAAAATAAACCCGGGAAAAAAACCAAAAAGAAACGAAAAAGTTTGTTTAAAAAAACAATTTGGGGAAACAATTAAAATTTAAAAATTTGAAAAGGGATAAGGGCCAAAAAAAGAGAAACCTTTTTGGGAAAGGGGGGTACAAGTTGGGTTTAAAGGAAAAAAAAAAAAAGGGAAAGGAAAAGGGGGTAAACTAAAAATTTGAAAGAAAAGGGAAAAAAGTAAAAAAAGGGAAAATTTAAAAGGGGGAAGCAAAAAATTTCCCAAAGAGGAATGGGGGGGAAAAACCAAAGGGCAAAAAAAAAAAAAAATGATTGGAAAGACATTTTAAAACCAAAAAAAAGATTGTAGTTGGAGTAAAAAGGGAAAAAAGGGGGAGGCCCGAAAAAGGAAACGGGCAACAGGAAAGGGAAAAAAAAAATAAAAAAACCCAAAGGGGTTTTAAAAAAACAAAAAAAATTGGGAAAAAAACCCTAAAAATTAAGGTTTGGGTAAAAAAAGAAAAAAAAGGGGAAAAAAATTAAAAAGGCGGGAAAAAAAAGGGGGAACCCCTTTTCTTTAAAAAAAAAAGGAAAAAGCAAAATTTTGGGAAACATTAAAGGGAACCGGCTTATGCAGAAATTTAGGTTTAAAGTTTGTTTAAAGAAAGAAAAGTTTAAGGAAAAAAGTTTTAAAGAAAGGGAAAAAAAAAAAAAAAAAAAGGGGAAAATAAAAAAAGGGAAAATTTTAAAAACCCAAAGGTTTGGGTTTGTTTGGGCAAAATTAAAAGGAAAAAAAAAGTTAATTTTAAAAAAAAAAATTTGTTAAGGGGGGGGAGAAACAAGGTACCCCCCAAAATGATGCAAGAAAAGGGAAAAGGGAAAAAAAAGTAAAATTTAAACAAAAAAAAATGGAAAGCAAAAAAAAAAAAATTTTGGGAAAAAATTTGTGGGAAAAAAAGGGGTAAAATAAACATGAAAAGGGAAAGAAAAAATAAAGGGGGTTTAAAAGGGTAGAATTTGAATGAGAAGGAAAAAAATAGGTTATAAAATTTAAAGAAAAGGAAAAAGGGAAAAAAAAAATTAGGGAAAAATTAAATTTAAAAATTTTTTTTGGGGAATAATTGGGGTTTTCAAAAAAGGAAAATAAAAAAATTTATTTGTTCAATGGGGGTTGGCAGCCCGGGCTTCCCCAAAAACTTGGGAAAAGGGAATTAAAAAACAAAAAGGGGAAACCCTTCCAACAGGGGGATGAAAACCCAAAATAAAAATGGGGCGTTTAGAAAAAATTTTGGGTTTAAAAATGACTGGCCAAAAAAATTTGGGTTTTTTTTAATTTAATTTGGCACAAAAATTTTAAATGGAAAAAAGGGGGGTTTTTGAAAAAATTAAAAAGGAGTTTTTCCCAAAAAAAATTTTGGGAAATATTTTCCCGAAAAGGGTATTTACGAAACGGATTTTTGGGAAAGGCTTTATTTAAATTCTTTTAATCCAAAAAAAAAATTTTTAAAAATTTTTGGGAAATAAAATTAAAATGGTTCAGTTTTGGTTTTGGGTAAAAAAATTTGGGAAGATTTGGAAATTTTTAAATTGAAAAATTTTTAGAGGTTTGGCCCCGAGTTTTTAAATTTTTTGAAATTTTAATTTGTTTCCAATTTGGAAAGTTTCCTTTTGGGGTTTTTGATTTGGGGTTTTGCGGTTTTTTTTAAATTTTTTTTTCCTTCTTTTTTTTTTTTTATGCGTTTAAATTTTTATTTAAATTTTTTTAATTTGAGGTTTTTTAGAGGCATTTTTTTTAAGTTTTGGGTTTTTAAATTTTCCCAAAATTTTTTTTAATTAATTTGTCAATTTTTTTTGGGTTTCTTGTTTTAAAGGGTTTTTTTGGGAAAAAGGTTTTTTTAGGTAATGGGAAAAATTTTTTTTTTTAAATTTTTCTTCGTTTTTTCCTTTAATTTTTTTTAAGAAAAGGAAAGGGATTTGGTTTTTTTAACCCGAAATTTAAATTTTTTGGGGAATTTTTAAAATTTGTTGAAAACTTGCCTAAATTTAAAAAGATTACTTTTTGTTAATAATTTCTTTAAAAAATTTTACCCGGTAATTTTAACAATTTAGTTGTGGGGGCAAAATTTAACTTTGTTAAAGGATTAAAAGGAAAGGGTTTTGGGTTTTTAAACAGGAAAATTTTTTGGGGTTAAAAGGGTTTTTAAAAAGTAATAATTTCCGTTTTTTAAAATTTTAAAAAATTTAAAGGTAAAACGTTGGGTTTAAGTTTTAATGGGGAAAAACCGGTTTTTGGGGTTAAAGGCATTTTGGGGGGTTTTTAAAAAAGGGGAAAAAAAAAGGTTTTTAATGGATGGAAAAACCCAGAAATTTTTATAAATATTTTCCCAAATGGAAATAAAACTTTTCCCTTTGAGGTTGAATTTTTTAAAACAAAGGGGGTTTCAACGAAAATTTTAATGGCCAAAACTTGGGTTACTTAAACCTTTTTAATAAAATAAAAATTTTTTAAATTAAAATTTTGGGTTTTAAAAATTTTCCCCCAATTTTAATCCCAAAAAAATATCCCAAAAAACTTTTTAAAAAAAAAAAGGGGAATTTTTAAAATGAAAATTTTTGGGGGAATTTTTAATTTTGCCGTTTAAATTTTAAAAAAATTATTTTTTGGGAAAAGGGGTTTTCAAAATTTTAACAAAATCAAAATTTTAGTTCCGAGGTTTAACATGTTGGAAATTTTACATCCCCTTTAAAAAAAAAGTTTTTTTCAAAACAATGCAAAACCCCCATTGTCCTTTTGAAATAAATGGAGATGTTTTGTTTGTACTCAATTTATTGAAAAAAACGTAAAAAAAAAAAAAAAATGGCAATTTTTAATTTTTGCAATTTTTTTCCAAAATTTAGAAGGTTATGATATTAAAAGTGCATTGAACTTTGAAAAACTAAAAGGAATGGCAAATTATCGAGAATGGCGTATGGACATTGAAATGCTTAATGGAGAAAAGAATTATTACTCCAAATGGGGTTCTTATATGATGAAATTTGAGTCATTCTATTCATTTATTTCATTGAAATGCTGTTGCGAGCCCATGGTTTGTTTGGATATATCACCAATATAGAATCTGATAAGGAAATGTTACCTGCGGAAAGCTCTATCAAAGAAAAATGTGAGTTTAACAGGCGGCGTGATAGAATGTTGTCCACTATTTATTTGTCGTTAACTCCTGAAGGAAAACCAATAGTTAATGGCTTAACTGATCTTAGAAATGTATGGGCGACGTTGGAGACTAATTTTGAACCGTCGTCTAAAGCCGTAATAGGATGATTATTAGCAGAATTTTTCTTGGCTATAATATTAGAGGATGAGTCAATTTGGCTCCGGTTTACCGTTACAGACCACAAGTAGAAACTTCTACATTACTTTAAATAGAGGACCGTTGTATCTAAATCATCAATCAAAACAAATTTTTGCGGGTTTTCAACGATTTTAGCAGAAAAATGCAATTTTATACATACCTAAATATCAATATAATTGTAAAACCAAATATGGTTGGTAACATCAGGTGTCTATGCAAAACTATGTTGAAATCCATTTATCAGGAGCACCAATGTGGAATAATTAGGAACCAACACTTATAATTATAACAAATTTAACAGTATTACATAACCTCATACAATGATTTTAATTGTTCAGTTTTGAAAGAAATAACCACAGCTGATGATTTCCCGGATATTTAAGTTTGGTGCAAAAAAAAAGACAAATATTGAGGGTTTTCTTTGGAAAAAGAAAAATATATTCTAGAAATAAGCATGCTCTGCACTTACAAAAACAGAATCTTTATTTGGATTTTCGGGGGTTTCACCAGGTTAGGTTGCTGTTAATAACAGCTTTACTATTTAAAATAATGTTTATTAAAGAGCACCCACTACAGATTTTCATTGGCTTAGATCTCCAGGTTAGGTTAGTAACAGGTTTCTTTTTAAAGTAATATCTATTAAACAACACCTGCCACATACCATCATCGGCTTAGATACCTAGGTTAAGTTACAGTTAGTAGCAGCTTATTTAAAAATAAGGGTGATTGAAATCCCCTGCAAATTCTTATCGACTTGAGATCACCAGGTTAGGTTGCACTTGAAAGCTTACTACTAATAAGTTTATGTGGCACCCACGCAGATTCTCATCAGCTTACATCTCCTTGTTAGGTTAATATTAACTTACACTAATCATGACCACACCAATACTTAAATTTTTGAGGATGCTTAGAAAATTTTAATCGCTGTACCTACATAAAGAACTATAGAAACAGCATTTATTTGCAAGCATTATTATTTAAGATATAACAAAATAATGGAATATATTTTTACTACAGTATGACATATTAAGTGCAATGTATTTTAATTGTAAAATATTAAACAATACTAAGTTTTAAGTGCAATATAAATCCTCTATGCATTTAGGACTTGTGGTTGAGCAATTTAGGTGTTTATATTTACAAGCATTTCCTTTTACAGTATGTACAAACATCAATACTTAACAGTGGTGATAAAATAATTTACTCGGTGTTTTAGTCGAATTACACGCTGGCTAAAAACACTGCACGAGAAATATCGCTGCACGTTTTTTTTATAGAGTTCTGCTATAGTTAAGCCGGATGTTGTAGACTGTAAACTTGTCGAAAACACTTCACAAGTAGCAATGCAGTTGGCACATTTTTGAACTAATATTCAGTTATAGTCTTCGATGCTGCAGCAATACCCTTCGAAAGCACTATTGTTAAAATTATGTTGATGTAGCGTTCCTTCAACATGGCTTATAAAATTATTGTATCCCTAGGAGCCATTGCCAAAGTGTTGCCACTACATAAATTCATCTATGTAGTCATTCAGCATAGGGGAACTTAATATAGATAATCTACGACAAAATCCTTTTGATCTGCTCCAATAACCTTCAATTTCATTTGTACACACTTGTTTGGGGATCTACAAAGTTTCTGTGATGATTGACGGTTTCGTGGTTGTAACCCATTCTATTTAGACGTCTGTAAGCCCGCCACTCATCAGTCCAAATTGTCGAGCCTGGCAAGACATGAGCTTAGGATGATGGGTATTAAAGTGGTCCACTGTTTGGTACATGAACGATATAACCAGACTCAGTTGCGGTATCATATATGCCTAATATCCAACGCTGCTCCACAACACGACCTCTGTTGTACTTCCGTTTCGTAATTAAGCTTTCATCGATTTGTACAATGTGGCCTGCCCCTCCTCCAACTGAAACAGGTCTGGACGTTGTAGCAACTTCCAACTACAAATGTCCCAAAAGCAACGATTATGCTGGATCACACTTCCCGTTACTCCTATTAAATTCAATGTAACACCTACGGGTGACTTTTACACCAACACCAACCACATCATTTGGAACAGTGTAAACAAAGAAAGTTGACATTTTCAAAAAAGTATTTTTGAATAAGCTTGTGGTAGTATGGCGTCTCGGCAGCGGTAAAATTGACCAACTATGCGGTTTGGATCCATCACTATTACCATCTGGGCCCGGCATCTTATATTCTTACAACGTGGATTGCATTGAATCAAATGGAGGGCACGTAGGTCTGCTACTAGCAGGGCATTGTCCCTATCGAAATATCGTATAACACTGGCGATATTAGTGAAGTCCATTTTTAAAAATATAAACACAAATAAAGAGAACACAAAACTCAAAAATAAGGTAAAACCAATGTAGTAGGGGCGACGATAACAACAATATGGCTGCTGGCGATGTTAAATCGCACCATTGATGGCGGATCATCCAATGCGCATGCTCTGTATTGTATTCTTCCACGAAATAGTAGCGCAAATGTTTTACAGAGATTTTATGGGCACGGTAAGTAGTACCGATTTTTGTTTTTTCGAAATTACTCACAAATTTAGCAAAACCCGCAAAATTTTCTAAGTCTTTATTAAAACCTCAGTTATAGAGCATATTTTCAGTTTTCGTTTTATTTGGAGTGGTCTGTAACGGTAAACCGGACCCGTCAATTTCGTTGCATATTGCACGTCTTCGAGATCTACAAAGGCGTCTAGCTAATGTTAAATGTGAACTAAGAGATTTATATGTCGCATATAAAATGATTAGCGGGCTACCGGAACGTTATAGTGTTATCGTGCAACAACCTTATCAGCTTTCTGATGAAAAATTTACATCAGATGAGGTTGCTACAGCATTGCTCACTGAGAATGGACGATTGCAAAATTCTGTATCAACACTGGCGAATAAATCTGTTTCAGGTGCATTTGCTGTTGATGTCAAAGGTGATAGCAGAAGGAAATCTAACATTCGATGTATCGTTGTAAGAAATTTGGTCGTATTTCGAAAAATTGTAATGTAAATAAAGGTAACAGTAGTTTGCAGTCCAATGTAAGTAATCAAAATTTCCACGAAACAATACAAGTAATAATAGAGGTGTGTATGTATCTTCGATTCCTGAAGATCATTGTACTGATGTCGGTGGAACTTGGTTTTAGAATTATTTAGCATTGAACACACAACACCAAAATACGAATTTATTTTTGATACAGGTGCGACACGCCATTTTGTAATAAGAATTTATTTTTGATTTTCAAGAAATAGATAAAACTATAAATCAAGGTAAAGGAGTATTAATTGTCAAGGGTGTTGGCAACGTTTTTATTAATCTGATTAATGATAATGGGTCTAAAATTAATGTGCAGTTGAGAGATGTATTTTATGTCCCTGATTTATCAAGGAATTTAATTAGTTTAGGTACTTTTGTGCAAAATGGATTTTATTTTGTAGGAAAAATGAATACCTTGTGTACACCACAAATGGTACTTTATTTTTGTTAAGAAAACAAAGAGGTTGTATACCATAATAGGCGAAAAAGGTAAACCTTTTACAAATGCCAAGTCTAACATTAATATTGCATTATCGGAAATGAAGAATATAAATTCTTTAAAATTGTGGCATCATAGATGTGGACATTTAAGTCCTGACAAAATCTAAAAACGGTTAAAATGAAATCGTTTTGGGTGTAGGTAAGCTCATTAAAGAGGATGTAAACTGTCACTCTTGTATCGAGGGCAAGTTAAAACGAGGTCCTTTTAAGAGGCTGTCGGGGGTTCAAACAAGTAGGCCATTTGAATTATTGCATATCGATCTTTGGGAAAAATCACCAGTTGTTAGCGCCGAGGTGCTAGATATTTTTTAGGTATCGTGGATGATTTTTCTCGTTGGATTGCTGTCTATACAATCCAAAGTAAAAATGAAGCCTGTGATAGAATTAAAAATTTTATTGCTCGTGTAGAACGAATGTTGGGTCTGAAAGTAGTGTCTGTCCGATCAGATAATGGGATGGAATTTTGTTCCAACGAGATGGAAGATTATTTTTCTAGTGTTGAAATCAATCACCAACTAACTAGCGTGTACTCCCGGAACAAAAAGGGGTAGTGGAGAAAATAAATTTCGATCAGTAGATGCGGTGAGGACTTCATTGATAAGTTCAAAGTTAAAATCTAAATTTTGAGTTGAACGTTGCAATATTACGTCCACACCAAAAACCGCATTCCACATGCCAGCAATCTGGAAAAGATTCCATACGAGTTGTTTATTGGGAGAAAATCTCGAGTATCACCTTTCAGAGTATTTGGTTCGTTAGCTTTTGTTCATGTACCTAAGCATTACCGATCAAAACGAAGCCAAATCGCGGAAATGCATTTTAGTAGGCTATGCAGCATTTACACGGTGTTACCTTGTCTTTGACCCTGTACGTAATACTGTAATAGAGTTGAAACATTAAAATATATGAATCTGTTTTGGGTATTAATGGAATATGTAATACTGTCACTCTTAGCATAATAGATATCCAGTGATAATGATTCAGTTTTATCTGCTTCAGATGCTGCAGCTCCTGTTGCAGAAGGTACTAAAGATACTAGTATTAGTCATCATCCATTAATGCCTGTTCGTTGTGACATTCAGTGGAAACGACAAGACGTTCCTAGGAAAATGGAACACGTACTGATGTGTATTATTGGTATGGTTCTAATAAGTGTCGGTCACAGAACGATGTCAAATCGTTTTGTCGTGACAAAAGTTTGGATTACAATCCAAAACAATTTGATTTTTCTGATCTGTCACAAGATGAAAAAGTAACAAAGGTTACTGAATATGACGATGAAATTTTACTAGCATGTTTAATACAAGTACCAGATAATCACTATGATGCTATTAATTCGAAATGTAAAGGTGAATGGCAAAAGCTATGCAAGAAGAGTTAGCTACGAATGAGGAACGAGAAGTGTGGAAATTGTACCAAGATTACCTGATCAAAAGGTTATTACCGGCAGATTGGTTTATAACCTGAAAACAAATGTGGATGGTACAATTAAACGCTTTAGAGCACGCTTGGTTGCTCATGGTTATAAGCAAACATTCGAAGTTGATTATTTACATACACTTGCACCTGTCGTTGAATTCAACTTGGTTAAGTTGCTATTTGTGTTATTAGTTTTTCATAATGATTGGGTTCATTCCCACTGGGATGTAAAATGTGCTTTTACCTATAGCGATTTAAAAGAGGAGGTCTATATGGAAATACCCGTTGGATATAAAATATAGATTCCAATACATTTGTGCTCCGCTTAAAGAAATCAATTTACGGTCTTAAGCAATCTGGTAGAAATTGGTATCATCACTTTGCCGATATTTTAAGAGAATTGAATTTTTCTGTATCGGAGTATTGTCCCTGTATTTTTAAATTGGTTACTAACTGTATCATTCTATTATATGTCGATGACATTGCTGTGTTTTGTAAGAATGAAGAAAAATCTTGCAGTATGTATTCACAAGTTTGAATAAATATTGTAAAGTTGTTAATTTAGGTAATATCAGAGAATTTCTTGGGGTACACTTTAAAAAATTGGACAGTGGTTATCACTTGTGTCAACAAAAGTATATAACAAAATTATTAGAACGTCTCACGATTAATTTAGATATCCCTGTTTACACTCCTATGAGTATCGGATATATTTTTTAGTAATAATAATAGTTCAAAAGCTAACTTGCCTTTTAGAGAGCTGTTGGGGTCTTTGCTATTTCTAGCAAACCTGACACGACCGGACATTTTGTTTTCAGTAATTTATTTGGCTCAATTCTCCTCAAATCCGACAAGTGAGCACTATAATTGTTTATTGTGTGTCCTTGTGTTTGGAAACACTGATGATTATTCTATTAATTTATCACATTCTAATTCCTACAAATTGTCAATTTATACTGATGCTTCATGGGCTACAGCTGAAGATTCTCGCAGATCTTTTAGTGGGTTTCTTTGGTCGCAGGGCAACGTTTTTCTAGGTTGGCGTTGCAGTATTCAAAATGCATATCTCGAAGTGCCATGGAGGCTGAGTATGTTGCTATGGATTCGGCCTGCATAGAAATAATGTGGATATCAAAAATACTTGCTGAATTTAAAGGTTTTCCTTTTCCCACTATAAAACCTCTAGTATTGTGCGATAATCAATCGGCAATATATTTTCAAGGGATGCTATAGTCAATAATAGAACTAAGCATATTGATGTCAAGTCCAGACAATTGGGGAATTGTTAAATAAAAATTGTTTGTTACTTGGATATGTTAACACTCTAAGAAAAATATTGCAGATCTCTTAACTAAGCCATTGCTACATGCAAAGTTATTTAATTTTGTTAAATTTATATTTGATTTTAATAAGTTATGAATTGGGGAGAAATTGTGAAGAATTCATAATCTTATGTTTCCGATATTTGGTTAAAATAGTTTATACTTTATATTGTTTTCTGTTTTACTGACTATATAATTGGTTAAGATAATATCGCTGTTAAGTTGTACATAAAAGGAGTGCTGTTGTACCAATTATTGTGAATATACTAAATATTAATTATGTGCTATAATTAACTACACTTTTCATCACGAATCCCGCATTGCATAATTTGCACCGACACAGCACCTGGCAACCCTTCACAATACATGGCCATTTAAATATCCGATTCGCATATGACATAAAAGGGCAAAACTGACATTACATTTGATTTTCCAATGCTCCACCGAAGGTACTACATTGGCCAGGAAGCGAGTTTTTACCTGGAAAATTTGAATTTTGCCGAACCCTTGCTGTTACAAGCAAGGTAGGGATCTTTAACGTGGGACAACACTAACACACGGGACCTCCATTTTACCTCTCATCCGAACGAGGGTGTATTTTTGGGAAAATGCTCGCCTAACATTTTTCAAGCGGACCGTGTCGGGATTCGAACCCGGGACCTTGGGCGTAGTTCACACACATACCACTACGCCACGGAGCCGCCTGGCAAAACTGACAGCCACGCGTGTCTATTGGAGATCGCACCCTATGGCTCTGGCATATGACATAAAGGGCAAAACTGACAGCCACGGTGTCTATTGGAGATCGCACCCTATGGCTCTGGTCCGTACTTTGGTGGGTGGACACTGGTTCTTTTAGGAGCTTAAACATATAGCAGTTGCAGAGCCATGTAGCACATCACGACATGGATGTAAATAATTTTTAACAATTCCGTACAGAGTTCAATGCAAGTTTCGGTGCTGCGTGTGATTTTCGCTTGACATGCATTTTATTTATTATACCTGTTGATGGTAGCAAAACGCCAACACAAGAGGATGGTACATCTCATGCGGCTGAAATTGCATTCACAGAAGAGGGTGCTTGCTATTATGTAATGATTATACGGCTATCTCCTCCTTTTAGTCTACTTCTCCCGTCGCTTATTAAATTTTCTAGTAATTTTAATTTAGGAAAACGCGGAGTTCGAATATTTGCTAGGTGCATTCGCATAAGCACTTTACATACCTGGAACGCAACATTTAATATAGACAACGACCATACCACATTGAAAGGCACCCAAATCAAATCAACATATATTTACAAAATGTACATTAGTGGAAATGTACATAACAATCTCAACCATGATAAAATATCACGTAAAATTAAATTATGTACAAGGATTCAAAGTTTGTGATATAACGAAAGTTCCTGCAGCCGGGCTTACACTTCAGTGTTACTACATTACAAAGACTGTTACCTTCAGAAGTTGGGATCTCGGTGTGATCCTAAAACTTTAAATGGATCTAATCACGCGAGTCCATGGTCACTGAAGGTCGTCCTTCAACCAATGTCGTTGGGTTGTACATTCATTACGAACCACGCTTGGATGTTATTTTATATGAGCTGACCTAGGAAAACGAAAAAAAAAAAAAACATTATTTGTAGTATCTTTAAGTTATCTCCTACCTAAAACATGTTTCGAATATTGGTAGGTTCTGGCGAGGGTATTTGTGTATATTCATTTTAGGTAGGTTTCTCTGTCGAAATTTTGTTATGTCCTGTATTAGTGTGTTGTGTTTTTCCTACGTGTTTGTGTGTAAAATCTTTGTACAATCTTGTGTATGTATTCCTCTATCGTCTCCATGCGTGCTATTACATGCAAGTCCTTAATCCTCACGTGGCGTCCTACGTTCAGAATTAATCTAAGGCATTTGTTATGGAACTTTTATAACCTTTGTAGGGCGTATATTGATTATTGCTTTTGTATCAATTGTTGAATATGGTGTTGAAGCGTATCTTTTATCTAAGTGAACCCTTAAGTAGTTGACTGTATTTTAGGGTAAATTGTTCATCATTCAGAGATTCTGGTCAATTGGGTTGATAGTATTTGTATTTATGATGAAATAATATTGTTTCTGTTTTTGAAAGTTTATTTTGATTTTCACTTTTGCAGTAATTGTTATTTAACTTCACGTTTCTCAACTTTTTCGAGTGCCTGTTGTTGGTCAGATGAACATTTATATACCCGTGTCGTCAGCATATAGTGCAAGGTGCATGTCTCCTAACATCGGTATGTCATTTTGTATATTGAATATAGGGTTGGGCCAAGGATCGAACCCTGCAGTACCCCTATTTATGTGAACTCTATTAGAAAGTGCTTCTCCTATTGCGACCCTATAGGTTCGTGTGGTTAAATAGTTATAGAGGATGTTTACGAGATAATTAGGAAAATTGTGCATTAACGTATGTATACCCCTTGACCCATACTTTGTCAAATGGTTTTCATAGTCCAAAGGTGTTAAGTAATTTTCTTTTCGTTAAATCCACAAATAATGTCGTTGACTATTCTGGTTGCTTGTCCTGTTGTACTATGTCCTTGCCGAAACCCAAATTGTACATTTTTCAGGATTGTGTTCTTAGTTATATGTACGTTAATTCGCTTATTTATCACTTTTTCAGCAATTTTGCTCAAAGATGGTAATAGGCTTACTGGTCTATAACTCGTAGTCAATTTCGCATTCTCTCCCGGTTTGGGAATTGGAGTCACTAAAGCTATTTTCCAAGATTCGGGAAAATATGCGCACAACATTATTGCGTTAATTATATAGTGCAGTTGTACAATGACTTGTTTGGTTACATTTTTAAGGAGAATGTTATTAATTTTATCTTTACCTGGAACCTTGTTAGTTTTTAATTTTTGAATAAAGTTTTTATTTCCAATGGTGACGTGTGTTCAATTGAATTGGAGTTTTGAGTATCTCTAATATGTTTTAACTGTCTGTCTGCACCTGCTTCAACTTGGTTATGATAACAATTATTGGGATATATTTCGTGATTATTTTTAAAAATTTTTGCTAACACATTGGCTTTGTCCTGGTCGGTTTTGGCGCTTGTCGTTTGTGTGTTACAGCTGGAATTAAACGATTTTTATTTTTAGATACTTTGTCATTCTCCAATTGGAATTGTTTTTAGCATTTAGATCTCTAATTTTTAGTTCCAATAGTTATTTCTGTCCATTTCGAATGGACCTGCACCTTGTCGAAGTTCTAGATTACTAGAACAGGTGAAATGGCTTGCGTTTATAATGAGCTAAAGAGCCAAACTACAGGTCCAACCAAAGTAGTAGGGTCGTTAGTGAGGAACCAGACGAAGATAGGTCTCCGAAAGAATGCAGCGACTCTTTCGGTACTTAGATTGGCAGAGACCATAGGGTAGGTATGGCAGTCTAAGACACCTACCGCGATGTGGAAAGCAACGGAAACCACCACATTACCTCCCAAGTACACAGCGTACCTAAATTATAATAAAATTATGGCATTCTCTGGGGTAAAAGATTCCGGAGTTAAAATAGTCCCCATTCGGATCTCCAGAAAGGGACTACTTCGGAGGATGCGATCGGAAAGTTAAAAATAAGAGTCGGGAACATTTTGCGAGTCGGAGCGTGGAATGTTAGAACTATGAAGCAAGTGGGTAAGCTAGAGAACCTAAAATTGAAATGAAT
Source organism: Platerodrilus igneus (assembly GCA_036346225.1). NCBI lineage: Eukaryota > Metazoa > Arthropoda > Insecta > Coleoptera > Lycidae > Platerodrilus > Platerodrilus igneus. The sequence continues at coordinate 37,699 of JARFIW010000886.1, read as the reverse complement.
AGGTTATCATTAGACATAGTAGGGATCAGCGAAGTGCGGTGGCCAGAGGCGGGGATTTTTGGAGTGGAGACTTCAGGTAATTTATACAGGAGCCGAAGAAGGAAATTTGGGTGTGGGGATAGTTATGCGGAAAAGATAGGATACTGTGTAGAAAATTACTTACAAAAGAACGAAAGAGTACTCATGGTTAGATTAGAATCTAAACCGGTAAACACAGTAATAATACAAGTATACATGCCCACCTCTAGCTACAGTGACGAAGAGGTAGAAGCCATCTACAAAGATATCGAAGACATATTAAGACACGTAAAAGGACATGAAAATTTAATAATTACGGGGGATTGTAATGCAGTGGTAGGTGAGGGTAGGGAAGGAGCGATAGTAGGTTTATTTGGTTTAGGCACGAGAAACGACAGAGGAAATAGGCTGGTAGATTTTGCGACAAGACAATTTATCATTACAAACACATTATTTCAACATCATGCTAGAAGACGATATACGTGGAAGATGCCAGGAGATATAGGAAGATATCAAATAGATTACATTCTTGTTAGACAACGGTTTAGGAATCAAGTAAAAGACTGTAGAAGCTACCGAGAAGCAGATATAGATACTGACCACAACATCGTAATTATGAAGGCTGCACTTAAATTTAAAAATTTGAAAAAAAGAAACGGAAAAAGGCACTTGGACCTACAGAAACTAAAAGAGAAAGATATTCAAGAAGGATTCGAAAAAAGGTCAAATGAATTGCTCAAAGATATCGGTAAAATATCTGATACTAAGGAAGTAGAAACAGAATGGAATAACATTAAATCCAGCCTTGACATGGCGGCCAGAGATATTTGGGGGTATACACAAAAGTAAATAAGAAACCATGGATAACAAAGGATATCCTGAATTTAATAGAAGAAAGACGAAAATACAAAATAAATCAGACGAAACAGGAAAACCGAGATACAAAGCCATAAAATGGGAAATTATTCGAAAATGCAGGAAAGCTAAAGAACAATGGATTGATGAAAAGTGCAAAGAGATACAAACTAAGATGGAAGTAGGAAAGACAGATGAAGCATACAAACTAATTAGAATCAATTTTAGGGATATAGAAACGTATAGCAAAAATATAAGGGACGCGGAGGAAATGTCATTATAGAAAATGTAGAAAAGTGGGTAGATGGCAAGAATATATAGGGAATTTATATGCAGGAGAAGAACTAACTACATTAGAAAAGGAATCAGACATTGAAAATGATGACTTGGGATATCCTATACTTAGAGATGAATTTGAAATAGCATTAAAGGGTCTCAAAAATAGTAAGGCGCCGGGTACAGATAAGGTGCAAGCGGAGACTCTAAAAGCCGCTGGTCAAGCAGTAACAGAACGTCTCTTCCAACTTGTAAGCTATATGTATGGGACAGGCGAGATACCGAAAGATTTCAAACATAACATCTTAGTAACTATACCAAAAAAGAAAGGCGCAGATAGATGTGAAAATTTTCGAGCAATAAGTTTGACAGCACACATATCAAAAATATTAACTAGAATTGTACAAAGATGAATGGAAAAACGGGCTGAAGAGATACTAGGAGAAGACCAATTTGGGTTTAGGCGAAACAGGGGAACACGGGAGGCTATCTTAGCTCTGAGGGTGATAATGGAGAAAACAATAGAAAAAGGGGAAAGCGTGTATATAGGGTTTGTAGATCTGGAAAAAGCATTTGACAATGTAAAATGGAAAAAAATGTTCGAAATACTCAAAAAGATTCGAATGAGTTATAGGGATAGACGGATAGAACATAGCTTATACAAAGAGCAAACAGGAGTAATAGAATTAGAGCAGGAACGTAGAGAAGTAAACATCAGGAAAGGGGTGAGACAGGGATGTTCCCTATCCCCACTAATTTTTATCTTGTACATTGAAGAGACAATGAATACTGTCAAATTCAGGAAGACATTTGGAATTCTAGGGGACAAAAATTGATATGCTTAGATTTGCAGATGATATAGCGGTATTAGCATCTAGCAAGGAAGAGTTAGAAGCTGCTCTCAATGAAATGGAAACGGTTCTAACAGAGAAGGTATGAAAATTAACAAAAGTAAAACTAAAGTACTAGTATGCAAAGGAGGAAAAATAAATCAAAACAAGAATACAAATATGTAACACGAACTTACAAGAGGTTAAGGATTCCTGCTACCTAGGAAGCCAAATAATGCAAGATGGGAAAAGCACAAAAGATATAAAACAAAGATTAGCACAAGGTCGAACTACATTTAACAAGAAAAAGCAACTACTGTGCTCAAAGACCACAAACATAGAAACAAGGAAAAGATTGCTCAAAACATATGTGTGGAGCACAGCACTGTATGGCTGTCAAGCCTGGACAGTGGGAGTAGCGGACAAGAAAATGTAGAAGCCTTTGAAATGTGGTGCTACAGACGTATGATGAAGATATCATGGACAGACAAAGTTAAGAACGAAGAGGTACTAAAAATGGTAGGGAAGAAAGAAATATGTGGAAAACGGTAAAAATAGGAGAGGGTGATAGGCCACATACTATGGCATGAGGGAATAGTGCGGAATATACTAGAAGCAGAGATAAAAAAAGAAGAAGAGGTAGACCTAGGTTAGACTACTGCACACAGATAGTGAAAGATGTAGGCTGTAGGAGTTTTAAGGAAATGTGTGGGCTAGCTCAGAAGAGAAATCAATGGAGGTACGCATCCAACCAGTCCCAAGATGGATAGACGAAGAAATTAACTGCACTTAAACGTGATATTTATTATAAGCAACTACAAGCATTGGAGGGGCAATATTCTCGAATAATGGTAATTGCGTAGAAGCATTTACTGGAAAACTATTATTTTGGCAAATGTCTAAGTGTTGGGGGATCTTGGCAGCCACAGGTTGCTTAACCCTCTTCAATAAATCTCAGTGAAAAAGGGCATAGTATTAGAAAACAATATAAGGGGAACCGAGCTGTATTGCTGTGTGAGAATTTCAGGGAACTATGTAGGTTAGTTTAGAAAAGAAATAAGTGCAGGTACATTTCCAACAAGTTTTGAGATGGGAAACCCAATGACGAAAAAATAAGTGCAGATAAATCTGATGATTATTATAAACAACTAGTTGTTTGTTGTGAAATATCTGCAACTAATGTTGACTGTGCAAAAGATATATTGGAAAAATATTAAATCAGTAAATGTTCAAGTTGGGGAACTTGGCAGCCACAGGCTGCTTACCCCCCTTTGCAACAACTGAATGTCGGAGAAATAGGGTATATAATTGTAAAACGAAAGAAGGTGACCGAACTGCATCTAACAAGAAAGAACGGCGCCTATGATGAAAGACAACAAACATAGAACAAAAAGTTGTTGAAAGCGTATTTGTCAAGCACAGCACAGACAGTAAGCCTACGAAATACGAGCAATCTGACAAGCAGACAGAAGAACAGTAGCGGCCTTTGAAATGTCGTGCTTCAGATGTTTGAGGATGGACAGACAAAGGTAATAACAAATAGGTTATAGAAACAGTAAGAGAACAAGGATATCTTTGGGAAAAAATATGAGAAATAGTAGGGCAGAATACGTTCTAAGGCTTTTTTGGGGAATAGTATGGGATATATGACAAACAGAGATAGGAAAAAAGAGGTGGATGTAGACCTAGATCAATCAGATAGTGATAGATGCAGACTGTACAAATTTCGGGGAAATCTGTAGGTTAGTTCAGAATAGGAAACAATGATGGTACGTGTCTAACCAGTTTCAGGACTGAAGACCCAATGATGATGATGAGTTCAGAATAGGAAACAATGATGGTACGCGTCTAACCAGTTCTAGGACTGAAGACCTAATGATGATGATGAGTTATTTCTGTATACCCACATTTGTCTACGAACAATTTTAATAAGTCTAGTAAGATCTTGTTTGTCTTCCTCCGATCTCGTTTTCTGCCATTTTTTGCATGCACGGTTTTTAGATTTTATGGACTCTACAATTTCATTTGGCAATAATGTTGATCCTTCTTGTAAGTGTGCAGTTTTGATCGAGGCGGATTTCGCGTTTTGTATTGCTTTCATGGGTTTATTCAATTCATTATTAATACCATTCACATTTTTAATTTTATTATTGATTTTAAGTTTCCCAATAGTTTCCTATACTGTGTCCAGTTTGCGTTTTGTAATTTAGTAATGGTGTTTTAATGACGGTCCGAATGTTTTTTAATGTGAATATAATTGGGTTGTGGTCAGAGCTCAAGTCGGCCGGAGAAAAATGTTTTGTATATTAGGAACGTTTGTATCAACTATTATATCTATTGTCGTTGGCATCATGCCATTAGTGGGAAAGTGCGTTTTCGTGTTTGTGTAATGTATTGTACTGTCAGTAGTATGTGTAAAGTTGTAAAGAGTATTACCGGTCTTGTTATTTTGATGGCAGTTCCATGTTAAATGCTTAGCATTTAAGTCATCTATAATGAGGGTTTTACGACCTGCACTTTGTAAAATTTTAAGTTCGCCGATTGTAAACTTGTTGGCGGTACCATTGTATACAGTAATTAAGCGTAAGTCATGGTTAAGTCTAATGATCACGTTTTCTATTGAACAAAGCGCATTTACTTTCACTTGTGTAATCGGAATATTACTCTTAATTCATACTAGAATACCTCCGCTGTCTGTGCTTTTATCTTACTTAATGTTATGTATAGAGTGGGAAGAGAGCAAGCGAGGGTTTTACGACAGTTCGTTAAACGAGGACATTATGATTAGGAGTATGATTAAGAATGGTTGTGTGACCAGGCGTTGTACACTAAAGTGAATAAAGTTATTACAACTGTTTTTGTTATAAATGGCTGTTAATTACTAATATCCCAAGTAATAACGTAACATTGGCGACGAGTCGGTTTAGTAATCCAGGTGAGTGCAAGAAAATCTTGAGTGTAGCGTTCCGGGTTAAGGTCAGTTGAATGGACGTTCTGGTTTTGTTGGTTTGGAAACAGGAACACCTTTTCTTGGGAGTTAAAAAACAGTCGGTTTTGGTGAATGGTTTAGTGTAATTAATATTACACCAGTTTAAAAAGTTTATTAAATATTGGAAACGGATAAAAACGTCAGAAATGGAAACCGTTATAATGTAGCTGTTCCACAGTTAGGGATGAATGAACCGTTCCAGAATTATTTGGAGCAGCTAGAACTGTTTTTTGAGGTTAGTCACACAAACGAGACAGAAAAGGTTGCTACACTGTTAGTGGTAATCGGTCCAGAAATCTATGGTGTACTGATAAACCTGATGGTTCCCATGGAACCTAAAAATAAAACTTTTCGTGAGTTAGTTGAAGAGCTTAAAAAACATTATGCTCCACCGCAATTAGAAATAGCTGAACGCTTTAAATTTTACATGCGACGTCAACAAAAACATGAATCACTCAAATACTTTATTATTAGCTTAAAGAAGTTATCAAACACGTGTAATTTTGGCGAATTTTTAAATGATTCCCTCGGGGATATTTTAATTGCTGGGAGATGAATCCATGGTTCGTAAACTTCTTTCAGAACACAAGTTGGATTTTGAAAAAGCTCAGAAATTGTGCAGTGACATGGAGTAGATAAAAATGCAGTCAAGTTTTTCAAGAGGTATCAAGTTCAAATGTTAGTAAGGTTTCGAAAGTGAACAAAAATCCAGTTATGTTCCTGCAGTTGTTCAACATCCGTTGAGAAATTTTACAGGTCCCACTCTTACAAAAACAAAAGTTGTTTGTTCAAAATGCAATCGCAATCACCATGTGTCCGAATGTCCTTGAAATAAATGGAGATGTTTTGTTTGTACTCAATATGGTCATATTGCTAAAGACTGTAATAAAACAGTGAAAACATTATAGCAGATGGCAACCTTAATGTGCAGATTGTTTCCCAAGCAATAGAACCAGTTGTTGTAAGTTTAGGAATAAATGGAATTCCATAAATTTCGAAGTTGATTGCGGATCAGCAGTTACGTTGATACCAAATTTTGGAACATAAAGTATTTTAAATCAAGTCCATTAGGTAAGATTGAAAATTTAAAGTTAACGGCGGCTATTAGTGAGCCCATTGTAGTAATAGGTATGTTCAAACCTCAGGTATCTTATAATGATAATCATTTTAAGTTAACGTTAATTGTTACTAACAATCGATTGCAAAGACCCTTATTAGGTCGAGATTGGTTAGAAATGTTAAACCCTAGTTGGAGAAATTTGTTATTAAACTGCAACGTAGTTACTGACAAAGTTCTATTGTTGAAATTTTTAAAAGTAAATTTCAAAAGTTTTTAATGTTGAAAATTTTGAGCCTGTAGAATCTTTTGAAGTTAGCATAGCTACAAAAGACAATGCTCAACCTGTTTTTCAAAAAGCTTATAATGTTCCATACAGTTTAAAGATAAAGTTACTAACGAAATTAACAATTTAGTTAAGCAAGGAATTATAAGTAAAGTTACGTCTGATTATAGCCCGTTGGTATGTGTTACGTAAGGATGGAAAGTTACGATTATGTGCAGATTTACGAAAAGTTAATCAGTGTATAGATATAGCACAATATCCATTGCCCGTAATCGAAGAATTGTTGAATTCTTTTCATGGCTGTGCTATTTTTGTGAAATTGATTTACGTAATGCATACTTACAGGTTAAAATTCATGATGCATCTAAAGAATTATTGACAGTTAATACCCATTTAGGTCTGTATCGCTGGAATAGATTGTTTTGGTTTAGCCAGCGTCCCAGGTCTATTTCAATCAATAATGGATCAAATATTTGCAGGTTTGAGTTACACATGTTGTTATATTGATAATATAATCATAGGAGGTACTAATGTTACTGAGTGTGAAACACGTTTGTTTCAAGTGTGTACACGATTAAACCAATTTAATGTTAAAGTTAATATCTAAAAAACCTAATTTTTTTGTAAAAGTTTATCTAGTTTAGGTTATATGTTAAGCGAAAAAGATATTTCAGCGTGTAAAGATAAAATTACAAATATTCAAAATACGCCCAGACCTGAACATGTTAAACAGGTAAAGGCTCTTGAATTTACTTACATTTATCATAAATTTTACCTAGAGAGTTACCAGTCATCTTAGAACCGTTACATAATCTGACTAGAAGTGGTGTATCTTTTGAATGGACAAAGGATTAACAAAAAGCGTTTGAAACAGGCAAACACCTATTGCTGAACAAACCCTACTTATGCTGTCAATCCCACACTACTGTTAGTTGTGACTTGTGACAGTAGTAGCGTTGGAGTTGGAGCAGTTTTAGCTCAGTTAGTTGATGGAATAGAAAGACCTATTCTGTTTGTTTCCTCCAGTCTATCTCCTACAGAAAGGGGATATAGCCAAATTGAACGGGAAGCGTTAGCAATTGTTTTTGCTGTTAAAAAGTTTGCAAAATATTTAATCGGTAGACACTTTACTTTAGTCACCGATCACCAACCATTACAAACTATTTTTAACCATATGAAAAATATTCCACCAGTTACAGCGGCAAGATTGCAGCGTTGGGCAATTTTACTGTCAGGTTTTAATTACTCTATAAAATATAAAAAGGGAAGTAACATCCCTAATGCTGATGCATTATCGAGGTTACCAGTTAATCAACTCACGTTAATTAATAATAGTCTAAATATTGAGTGTTTTTTTGTTGCTCAAAAGTTTGTTTCGTTTCATGAGGTTGATGAAGCCACAGCTCATGACCCTATTTTACTGGAAGTTAAAATTACATTGTTAAAGGATGGCCAAAGAAAGTTAAATACGAACTTAAGCCATATTTTAAAGTTCGTAACACTATCACTTAAAATAATTCGATTCTGTTTGGGGATAGAATAATTATACCCACAACGTTAAGAAATAAAGTTATAAACCTACTTCATGAAGATCACACTGGTATGGTTCGTACAAAAATGTTAGCCAGATCAGTTTTTTGGTGGCCGGGTCTTAATGATGATATAGACAAGATGGTTCGATCTTGTAAAAGTTGCCAGTTTACCTAAAATGATAGTGAAAGGAAAGTTTACATGCATATGTCCAAGTCTACACAAGCTTGGCAAAGAGTGCACATTGACTTTTTAGAAGCACAAAAAGAAATTTCTATTACTAGTTGATGAGCACTCGAAGTTAAGAGTGTTGGGTTATGAAAAATACTACTGCTGAAGCAGTAATCAAAAAATTAAGTCAAGCTTTTGCTTGTTTCGGGTTTCCACAAGTGATGATATCCGATTGTGGACCTCTGTTTACCAGTTATGTCTTTAAATCGTTTTTATAAAGTAATAATATAAAGGCTGGGAATACCCCCCCCCCCTCTAGTTCTAGCGGGTTGGCAGAACGTGGGGTGCAAATAATTAAAAGAATGTTACTAAGGTCAGTAATTTCTAGTAGGAGCAATGATTCCTTGGAACTGAAACTGCTAAAATGTTTATTTACATACCGTAATAGACAGTGTACAGTTACAAAGCGCACTCCAGCTCAAATCATGTTTAATTATGTAGTTAGGACACCTTTGTCCATGATCCACCCTCAAGATAAATTTCATCCATTGTCTTATAAGGATAATAAAGTGTTTTCCCGTTACGTTGTAAATGACAAAGTTCTCGTTAAAATCCAAAAAGGAGATAAGGAAATGGATACCAGGTAGGATTTTTGAAGTCGTTAGTAAACTTACCTACCTAGTCCGACTAGAAAGTGGTGTAGTTCGTTTGGTTCATCGTAACCCAAAAAGTTATTTAGGCGATAATAATCATCCTCTGTTGTATACTAGGTTTGAGGATGACTGGTCAAATTTAAAAGTTATGGTTAATAACTCGCCTAAACCTAATCTGGTACCTGTAGAACTGAAACGCCCAATTAGAACCAAAACTGTACCTATTAGGTTTAAAGACTATTTGTAATTTATTTAAAAGGGAAAGGAGTGTTATGTATAGAGTGGGGAGAGTGCAAGCAAGGGTTTTACGACAGTTCGTACGAGGACATTATGATTAGGAGTATGATTAAGAATGGTTGTGTGACCAGGCGTTGTACACTAAAGTGAATAAAGTTATTACAACTGTGTTTTTATTATTAATGGCTGTTAATTAATAATATCCCAAGAAATAACGTAACACTTGATTATATTATAATTTCTAAATTTAACCATATTTCCTATACCAAGCTTTATTTCACTAATTAATAAAATATCAATACCTAATCTATTAATAAATTCGGTAACTTCTTGTATTTTGTTCCTAAGCCCATTTGCGTTCCAGCTAGCTATTCTAATATTCTTATTCATTAATATAATTTACTACAAAAGCTCTAAAAGCTAAAAAAATTTGATAAGTTGTCTCCACAAGTGTTTAATTTTGATTAAGCTTTTAACTAGATGTAACATTTTATCTATGCCAATCAACTGATTTAAATTATTAATTTCGCCAATCAGCTCATAAAAACCAGCATTGCTTACCTTTTCTGGAACGTACTTTCTAACTTTGGATGTTTTTATCCAAGCATTCGTTGTTGGCGGTGGAGCAGTAGTCCATTTTGAGCCGGAAAGTCTTTAAGGGAATTTGTCACGATTTGTGGTTGCTGTTTTATTTCTACCTTTCAAATGTTCTGGAGTTTCCTTTTATATACTTCACATTCCGTGCTGTTGGGGGTGAGATCCGTTGCAACCGCACACTTAGCTTCCGTATCCTTTGATTTTGTGTATGTATACGTGAAATGGTTTTGTGCACATTTTAAACACTGGGGATTAGCATTACGGTTTGTTGCTGAGTGACCCCATAATTGGCACCTGTCGCACTGTATCATTTGTTTTTTATTATGATATTGTTCAAACCATACTTTCGTATGGTAAAGGTACCTGACTGAATCATTTAGGTTTTCGTCTTGATTAAATTCGCAGTTGTGATCAGGTACAATGGCTGTATTGTGTTCTTCATTACGGCACATTTGATTGTCTTAATGGTATAGCTGCTCCAATTCGCTTTGCAGCTCTTGTAGCTCTATTTGCCCAGGCAAACCGTATATTATATGGGTGCCTTGCTCGTCCTTGTATGGAATTATGATATTCAGTATTTTTAGTAGCTCGGTTATCCACTTGTGATCATTCTGGAGATACATAAATATGGTCAGGTTGTCCTTGCCATATTTTATATGAAAATCAGCTTCAATTTTTTATTTTATAATTCGGATAAATTCTTTATGATTTTCTGTTTTCCCATGAATGACAATCGGTGGCGTTTTCGTTTTACTTGAACTGGATGGGGTTGTGGTTTGACCACTTACATTTGAATCAATAGGATCATCCTGCTCCATATTGATAGTAGATCCTCCAGATTTTGTAAGGAAAACCTATTATTCATCTGGTAGGTATCGCAGTGTCTGTTGTTTTCTTAGGTATTTTAATTGCCGTATTATTGCTTGAATCTACCTGATTATTTTTCCTTTTACAGGCTTTTATAAGTCCGGAAATAAAATCCTACTCATTCTTTTGATTTTTGGATACAGTATCCGTACTGTTTTGACGCTTTTACACTTAATTTAATAAATAATTTATTAACACTCTACTATTAGAACTTATGAACAATTAAAAATAACTTGTTGTACCGCACAACAATAATTTAAGAGGCATCAAATACGTGTGTAACTCAATTAAGTGTGAATAAGTGAACTGGCGCATCTTATCATTTGATTATTACGAAAAGACCGCAAAACGCGAGCTTTATATACGAGAATTTGTGTGCATGTAAAGGCAAACAATAATGTTACATAAAGTCACTCACCAATATTGTCCATAGTGTGTTGTCCTCTTCATTGTTGCAATACTCCCGGGCAGTCGATTGAATACACTAGTTACAAGACACTATTGTTCATTGTCTGCATAGGTTGCCTGGTAACTGAACACAAGCGTTCCTTGCTAGCACGAAAGAAGAGTCGCCGACAAACTTAACAAACTACTTTCGCACACGTTACACTACAAGAGGCTCAGGCGCACTACTCACTTTTGAATTTTAATTTACGAAACAACGTCTAGTGGTTGCAGCGATCGGCTCAAGGCTGACGTTGAAAAGCACCAATCAATCAATCAACAAAATTTTGTTTACATTATCTAAGTCAGTGAAAAATGTACATAACAATCTAAATACAATATCTAAATATACTATAAAAGACTAAATCATGTATAATTATTTAGGTTTCCCATGTGACAAAGATTCCTGCACCAGAACGTGTTTCGTTTTTGTCTAAGTGCCTGCATGTAAAATTTTGTGAAGTTTTTTGTATGTGTTTGATTATTGTTTCCATGTTTGCTGTTTCGTGTAATTCCTTAATTTTAATGTATCGTCCTTCATTTAGTATTAGTCTAAGGCAGTGTTTCTCAACCTTTTTGGACCAAACGCCCCTTTGTAAGACCCACTTCTTAATTCGCCCCCTATAAATTTTAACAGATAAAATTGTAGATAATCCCTAATATAAGGTAGATTTGACTTACATTAGGCGTTAGTAAGATATATCCAAAGATATTTGAAAGGAACAATAGTAGAATAACATTTATTAGTTAGAAATTTAATTTAATTTACAAAAAAGTAAGATACATAAAGTAATGTGTTTTAATTTTAACATAACAAAGAAATAATAAACTAAATGAAATTTTAATGAGAACCTTGACGTTGGTGATCTTGACAAAGTTTAATAATATTGGGTTCTAATTTTGACAGATATAATCATAAGTCACCTTGTTGGCAAATGTTGAGGCGATTTCTTTGCTTAGTCAGCATTTGAGAAACCACTAAAACCCTTTTCCACTAGGTATGACGTTGGAAATGCCATGATTAAGTCTTATTTCTATCCATAGTCTCTGAAATGTGTTAGTACTGCTAATTTTTATCCAAAATTCTTCTAAAGTACAATGTTCAAATGAATGTTTCGCATCTACATTTTCCTGCAAATCTATTAATATTTCTTGAATGTGCGAAGGAGCATTAGAAGGATCAGCACTAAATGGATTAATAACCCAATCAGGAATATGAATATTTTAAAAATCTTTTCTACCCATGTTATTTTTATAGAGACTTAATTTATTTATAAAACCAATAATTAAACTTTTCACATTAATTATGGTCACATTGTTTCCTTGCAGTTTCAAAAGTAATTCATTTATTTTTGCAATATATCTGCCAAATAAGCTATGTCACTCTTTAAAACAGATATCTCCATTGGCAAATTATAATTTGTTGATTCTAAATAACTAATGACTGTATCAAATAGGTTGAACATTCTTCTGAGGCAACTTCCTTTAAATAGCCACCTGACCTCCGTGTGCAATAATACGCGCTCATATTCTTCATCATTTTCATGGCAAAGTTGCCGAAATAATCTATCATTAAGTGGGTGTGCTTTTATTTTGTTAATTATTGATTTTACTAAATTCATTGTTTCATGTAATCTCCCGTCAATGGATTTGGCAACCAAGTGTTGCCTATGAATTATACAATGAATTGTAACGATATTTGGATTTTTTTCCTTCAACATGGTTATAAAACCACGATGACGTCCTACCATCGAAGGGGCACCATCCGTTGCACAGGCCAATATATTTTTCAAAGGAATTTGTTTTTCATCAAAATACGTTTTAAAACATTCATATATTGATGTGCATTTCGTATCAGTGACTAAATGTCTGCAGAATAACATTTCTTCGTTGATTTTTGAATCCTTTATGTACCTAACATAAGCCATTAATATTGCATCACTATCCCGTACACTACTCTCATCCAACTGTATAGTGAACTCTCGTGTTTGGAGATCCACAGTTAGTTGATTTTCAACATCATTGGCCATTTTATTAATCCTTCTTGATATGGTATCATTACTTAATGGCATCATTGACGAAATATTGGCTGGAACTGCTGAAGTCATGGTAAGAACTTCCTTTATAACCGGTAATAATAATTTCTCCAATATTATGAGGTTTCGCATTTTGAGCTATTATACGTGAAATCTTATATGACACCTCAATCCCTTATTTATATTTGTGGTTGCTGTTTTGAATACATCGATTATTTTATTTCTTTTGGTAAACATCGTTTTAAATTTTCGAAATATTCAATGTCTTTGTCCTGCTTGTCGGGATGTTTTCTTTTAAATGTTCAATCATCCAGGATGGTTTCATTGCTTCATTAGAAAATACCTGATTGCACAGCAAACACATTGGAAGTTGGCTATTTTGTAAGAAATAAAACCAAACTTTACATATTCAACAGAATATTGCCGGCATTTCTTTTCTGGGACATTTTAGAGGTTGATCTATAATTCAAATTTTAAAAATCAGTTTTATAAAAATAAAAATAAGTAAAATTGAAAATATTTATTTACTCAATGGGTAGAGGAGAACTATATGCGTACCACTTAATTTCAAATGCGATTTATATATTCTTTAGTAATAATTTATAGGAATATTATAATTTGAAACCAATCTATAACTACCGAAGTTGCTAATTGACCACAATTTTTAATTATTATTGATAAATATTTGTGATATGATCATTTTCCAAGACAATGCATACAGTATGCTTTGGATACCGGTATCCTAAAGCGTATTTATATAAAAAAGTACTTCTTGAATAAGTTTATATGTAAGTAACCCATTTTATTCAAAAATATATCTTATAAAAGAAAGCTCAGAAAACTCACCTGATTTCTTCAATCTCTTATAATTCACAACAAAACAATTATTGTAACGGAATTTTTGTTCCTACTTTATCGATTTAATTAGAACTTACAATATAAAACCTTTGTTTAGAAATAAATGACCTAATACGCATTAGGTGACCAGTATGTATATGGCAACTCTCTCCTATAAGTAATAATTAACTTACCTATGATATACGGAACAAAATGAAATACGTTTATTTTAAAGATAATGCAAATATCATATATGGGAGAGCACAACAGATCATATTAAAATTCAAATTTAATAATACTCATTACTGACTGCTCGACTAAATGATTGAAATCGTTGCACGCAAAGCGAATCTAAGACATGCACACTAGGGATTGCAATACCGGACTGTACGATGCAACTTTGTATTCACAGGCCAATTAATTTTGCCCGTTAGGAGACATATAAAACATTGAATATACATTGTAGCAATTGAATACCAAAGGATAACAATATTGTTTTACAAAATGTTTTATTCGCTTCTTTCGCAACGCAATATAAAAATGCAGCGGCCCATCACTGAAAGCGGGTATATCAAAATGATTAGTATTATGCAACGTTGGCATATCATTAATATAAATGTAATAAAGGGTTGGTCCTAGGACTGATCACTGAAGCATTCCTGCATTTATTTTAATTTGTTTTGAAAAAGCTCCAACTATTGCTATCCTGTAACCATGTTTATTTAGATAATTATGTACAATATTTATAAAACAATTTGGAAATGTATATATAATTAATTTATGTATAAGTCCTTTAATCGGCACCTTATCAAAAGTTTTTCATAATATAACAGGGCCATGAACGTGATTTTATGTTAGTTAAATCCATTGATAACATTGTTAACAATTCTAGCAGCTTGTCCCCGTACTATGGCCTTTTCTGAAACCAAATGGAATATTTTTAATTATTTTATTTTTAGCCATATGATCGTTGATTCGTGTATTGATGACCTTTTCAACAATTTTGCTGAGTGATGGTAGTAAACCCACCGGCCTACAGCTTGTTGCCAATTTTGAGTTTTACCTGGTTTAGGAATGGGTGTCGTCATTACAACAACTTTCCAGGACACTGGAAAGTACGCACAGATTAAAATTGCATTAATTATATAATGTAGTTGCAACGGCTTTACGGCTTTTTGATAAATTTTAAGTAGAATGTTAGTAATGTTATCCCTACCAGGGCTTTGTTAGTTTTAAATTTTTAATAAAATTATTAATTTCAGAGGGTGATGTGTGTTGAACTGAGTTGGAATTTTGAAAACTTTGAACATTATCCATCTGTCTGTCTATTCTGGCTTCAATTTGATTATGAGTGTATTTATGGGTAATGGTGTTGTGATTGTTTTTAAAGATCTCTGAAAGCACATTAGCTTTATCAATGTCAGTTTCTGCATCTACGGAATTATGTGTAGTATTGGAATTGAGCGGTTCTTGTTTTTGAGATACTTGGCAATTCCCTATATTTATCATTGATTTTAAGATCTTTTAACTTTACCTTCTAGTCATTGTTTCTATAGACTCAGATTTTTCGGCGTACTATTTTTACGTGCTTGATTTATGCAATCGACAATTTCATTTGGCAACGGTTTTAACCCTTTTTTCAACTGTACAATTTTATCTGATTTAAATTTTGCGATTTCTATTGCTCCTACAAATTTATTTAATTCATTGTTAATGTCGTTTGCATATTTGATGTTGCTATTAATTTTTATGTTCTGATCTAGTATTTTATGGTATTGTGTCCAGTTTACGTTTTTGTAGTTGAATAGGGGTGTTTTATTGTCGCTCCGTATGTTCTGCAAAGTGAATAGAATAGGATTTGTAGTCCGAGTTTAACTCAGTGAGGGAAGAGAAGTTTTCTAGGATTTTGTGTCGGTATATGATTCATATTTTTTACATGCTCTGCTAAGATGCAGGTGATCTTTTGTAACTTGGCATCACTTTTGTGTTGGGTGATGCGGTTTTTAAGCCATTGACTAGTGTGGCCCACATAAGTGGCACTGCAAGTACAAGTAATTTCGTATACTACATTACTCAGTGATATTTTATTAGTTGGGTCTTTAAGTTTAGAAAACAAAGAATTAAGCAAATTATTATATCGAAAACATATTGTACAAGAGGGGTTAGTAAGAATTTTTTTTAGTGTGGGTGTTAGATTCTTAATAAACGAAAGTGATTTATATATTTTATTTTTTGTTATTTTTGGGACTTTGTATTAGGGGTGGTGGGATAAGCATTGTTAATTAGAATTCCTTGAAGGAGACGGAGATTTTTGTTTAAAAATTGTGATTCACAAATTTTACTGATCCGAGTTTTTAGAGCCAAAATCATATTTACTCTATGTTGAAAGGTGTGCTGTGAATAATAATTGATATACCTTCCTGAATGGGTAGGTTTAATATACCAATCAAAAATGAGGAGATTGTCGGGATTGCATATAACAAGGGTATCTAAAAATGGTAAGCAACCGTCAATTTCAATTTCATATGTGAACTGTAGATCGACGTCAAAACTATTAAAAAATATTAGGGTATCATCAATTTTGTCAATGGGAATGGCACATATGATATCATCAACATATTTGGCGAGGAATGGAATTTTGAACGGGAGTAATTCTGTAGTGTGTTCTAATAAAAAATCCATGGTAATCTGAGCTAGTACAGGTGATAAAGGTGAACCCATCGGTGTACCAAATATTTGATTATAAACTTGATTTTGAAAAGTGAAGTTAGTATTATTGAAGATTAAATGTATAGATGCTATGAATAAATCAAAAACTTTCAGTGATAACTTGTATTACGAGATGTTTGGAAATGTTAGTAGAAAGTGATGTGACATCTAAAGAAATTAAAATGTAATTATGTGGTAACTGAAAATTACGAAAAGTGTTAACAAAGGAAAAGTATCTTGGACATTACAACCATACTGTAATGGAAAAGCGTTAGACAATATCTGTGATAAAATTTTGAAAATTTGTATGTTGGGGTGTTAATTGATGAAATGATAGGATGTAAAGTTAGCGAAGGTTTATGAATTTTGAGAGTCCATAGTATCTACCTGGAACGGAATTAGTAGTTAATAACATCTTCTTTTCTATATCACTAATAATACCCTTATTATGTAAAAACTTTATATGGTCATTGACTTTCTTTTGAACAGTAAAAGTAGGATCTTTAGGTAGTTTTGGTATATGTTATTATCATTGAGTAATTCATTAGATTTGTTATTGTAATCTGATTTATTCATAATAACAGTTGTTGAGCCTTTGTCCGCATTTGTAACTATAATTTGAGGATGTTTTTCAAAAAGTTTTAGTGAAAGAATAATCAGACTGAAAATGATCATTGTGTGCTGAATTAGTAGGTTTTAAAATGTAATTAGTAATAATGTTAGTTGCTTTTGCTCTTAAGATATGAGTTTTTTCTGTAGAAACATGCTCACTATCTAAAATTAATTCAATTTCCGCTAACAATTTACCTATGTTAAGGTTATTACTGTTACATGATGTATTAAATTGAGGACCTAAGGATAAAATATTACTAACCTTCTTGGGAATATCACAATTACTAACATTAACAAACCATTTACTATTATCAGTAAACTTTTTATTGTCGTAAAATTGATGGTTAACTAAATTAGTAAACTTTTAATATTAATTTTCTTAATTTGTCTATATCGTTTGTTATAAAAAGTGGTCTGTCTAACTTGAAATTGTATTAAACAGGAAAGAGGTATAATCTTACTTGTGTCACTTTTAATTTGTGAGAGTTGTTTGTGACTAAAAAATAATTTGGTGCGTGTAATTTTGATTTCTAAGGTTAATAATTTCTTTTCAAAAATATATATAATATATATATATATATATATATATATATATATTTAGGTAGTTAATTACAAGGTAAGTTGATAAATACTATCGTATTATAGTGAATAAGATGAAATAATAACTTAGACTTTTATGCAAAGCCCAAATGTTCATTTCAAATCGAGCTAGTAATTGAAAGATGGAAAATATAAGGTCTTGGACAGGACTTGAACCTGTATCCTGGTTTTGCTGGAACCATGCGTTTACCAATTACGCCCCGAGACCGATGACACAATTGGGAAATTTACAAATTTTAAATCGGTACTCGGCAAAACCAGGATACAGGTTCAAGTCCTGTCCAAGACCTTATATTTTCCATCTTTCAATTACTAGCTCGATTTGAAATGATCATTTGGGCTTTGCATAAAAGTCGTTATTATTTCATTTTATTCACTATAATACGATAGTATTTATCAACTTACCTTGTGTAATTAACTACCTAAAATATTTATATATTTAATACTTGGCTTATAGCCATAATTTTGAGCGTAGCTTCCTGTCTATAACTGACATAAGTCAAAATTGACAATGTCAGATATGATTGACAAAAATGTCGAACGTAATTGAAAGTTAGGTTGATGTATCGTCGGGTACACGATTTAAAATTTGTAAATTTCCCAATTGTGTCATCGGTCTCGGTGGCGTAATTGGTAAACGCATGGTTCCCAAAACCAGGATACAGGTTCAAGTCCTGTCCAAGACCTTATATTTTCCATCTTTCAATTACTAGCTCGATTTGAAATGATCATTTGGGCTTTGCATTAAAGTCTAAGTTATTATTTCATCTTATTCACTTATATATATATATATATATATATATATATATATATATATATATATATATATGAAAGGAAGGAGTAAGGTAAATAAGGAATGCTGAAGGGTTAACTGTAAAAGCAGCTTTAAAACGCCTTAACACTACTACTTGTTGTTATTTCTCAGAACGTTTGCATTCCAGTAATCTATTTTTAGGTCACAGTTGATTAATCTAATTTAGTGCAAAAATTACTGAATGCCATAAATTTGGTCAAATTGTCTCCACAGGTTAGTAACTCGTTATTTAATTACTTTACAAGGCTTAACATTCGGTCAACATCAATCAATTTATTTAATTTATTGATTTCCCCAGCCAATTCATGAAAATTTTGCTGTGTTGGGCATTCGAGGTCGTTCGCCGGTTTTGTTCGACTTTTAAATTTCACTTAGCTTTTGTTTGTAAACGGGGTATTCAATATTGTTAGCAGGATGCGCTCCTTCGCAATTTACACAAGTCGCGACTGTTTCTTTTGTTTTCGTGCATGTAAACGTAAAATGCCCTTTAGCACACTTTAAATATTTTGGGTTCGCGTTACAGTTTGCCAAAGAATGACCCCATAACCGGCACCGGTGACATTGTATCATTTGTTTACTGTTTTTATAATGTTCGAACCACACTTTTGTGTGATACAGATACTTCACAGCGTGATTCAAGTTTTAGTTTTCACCGAACTTGACGTTGTAATTAAATTCAGAGGCTGGTTGGTGCTCTTCATAATTGCACATTTGAACAATTTGATACCATACACATTTTGTAATTCCGATTGGAGCTCTTCTGGCTCTGTACCATTAGCAAGACCATATATTACATATGTGTTCGTCTTCTCATCTTTGTAAGATTAGGTATGACATTTTGTATTTTGCAGTACTTCGTTACACTGTTATGATCTTCCTTTAAATTGGTGTAAATCATCAAATTATCTTTTCCGTATTTGACATTTTAATGAATTCTTTGTGATTATCGGTTTTCCTGTGTTCACAATAGGCCGCATTTTGTTTTATTTTATTTAATGGTTTTCCATTTCCCGCATTTCCATCGGTATTGTTTCCTTCAGCACCAACAGCAATAGCGTCTTCGTCCTGCTCCATATTTTCAGAGGATGTTGTCTGTAGATTACTAAGCAGCTTAAATCTATTTTCAGTTCCAGTCCATCTCACAAGATTAATTTCTTCGGCATTTTACTTATGATGTTTTCTGTTTGACTAACTTTCCGCTTATGCGGTTTTTATCAGACCAGAGAGTAATTCGCTCTCATTCTTTTGGTGTTCGGTTATCTGATCCACACTAATTGCTAAATTATGTATTATAATCACACACTGAAGTATTAGTTTTACTGAATGTAAACTAACTTATGATAACTATTGACAATTAATTTTGCTACGTAACCCTAGAGAGCGCCGCCGAGTCTAAACACCTATTGTGGTGGTAAATTTAAATTTTAGCTTCTACCATTGTATCTTTTTCTTGAAATAAAGAAACACGTGCAAAGAAATATCATCGATCAGATGTTTTCAGAAATGAAAATGTTGAATAAATATTGTTTTCTTAAGAAAAGAAACTATGAACATGGGTAAAATTATATACATATAGATTATAATAATAAAAGCTACAAATTCGTTCTGTTAAACTGAAATTTTAATTTGGAAGGGTGTCTGTAATTTTATAACAACATTTCAATTCCTTATTACTTAATTATATTCAGTAACATCATATTAAATTATCTATCAATACTTGTGCTATAATTATTGTACTATACATATTCATCTCTATCATCTAAATGTTAAATATTATACATATCCACCAATTTTACAAATACAACTTATTCCACTATACATACTATATTGTTAGCACTCAACTCTGTTGATGTAGAAAATACCGATGAGACCGCTAACGGCAACGCACGCAACGCCACCCAAGGTCGCCCCTGTCTGGTGGAACAACAAGTATGCTGAGGCATTCGTGCAGTCGTAGTTATGAGGTCCACTAGCCTGGCTCGCAAAGCTACCTTAATTGTATTTTACGAGTTTTGAGTTATTTTCATAATAAAAGTATTATTACTAAATGTTCCGTTCTGATACGATTATTAATAAAAGTCAGAAATAGTGGTTACTTTTGAAACTGAATTATTTTATATCCCAGCCCTAACAATATACTACAATAATAGTAAGTATTTGCCTAAGGATAATTCGATTGTGCTTGCACAGTTAGTCAAGTAAATACAAAAAAACTTGTTGCAAACGTAGTTCAACTAGTAGTAGATAGTACAAAAAAATTAAAATTACATTACAATTTATGCTTATAGAAATCGTTCAACAACACAAGTTTAAATTATCATTGAAGATTGTTCATTCTATGTAGTCTTGCAATAGCTTTCCTATGATTATTATATTTATTGACAGCAAGCCATTTTATAGAATCTTTATACTTTAGTGAATGTTCTTTGCCTTTTAAAATTTTGTTAAGTTTTCTGGTCCAAGTTTGTATATGAAACACTACATATAAAGATAAAGATTTCGCTATCAAATACTCCTGCACCATTTGTAGCAATGTTAACTTCTAATATTTTCTTTACATATGGTTTGTGACACACTTGAGGTATAATGTTTGAACAAATTTCTACGGATTTTGTGAATAAACTATTGTAATTTGTAGCTGGATACAAAAGAGTTTTTGGCACATATGACAAACAGTTTATAAAAATTGATGCATCCTGGATGTCCTCTGTATTCCCTAGTAAATTTTGCCTACACTTGAAACATTTTTAGTAATTGAAAGTAGTCTTTTGCAAAAGTATCCTGCAATATAAGCAACCTAGTGGCATAACTAGTTTCACTGCGCCCTGGATCAATTTAGGCCCCCGCCCCTGCCCCAAGCAATTCAAATATACAAGTAACCAAAGTTTTGACGTTCTTACTTAATATGAATAATGTAAATAAGATATTAAATTCAAAATGATTTACTGTACTTAATACAATTGAATAAATGAATAACGATAAAACATAATAATAAAATAATACATACAATAAAAGAGGGTATAATAAAAAACAGAGTTTTTGATAAATGCTAAGCGTTTTGCTATGTGAAAACAAAAACTCTGGTCAAAACATATTATAAAGGTAACTAGGTAATCTATGATTTTCATTTGAAAACTGAATTTTGTTGAAAAATGTATTTTTAAGCAAAGACGAATTACAGTTCAACTTGATAACTTAAAAAACTATATCAAAGCTAATTTCGAATTGACACATTTTAAAAACCTTTTTTCCTAGCTTGCTTGCTTCCAAACTGCAGTAGTAGGTCATCCAAGTTGGCTTTGTGTGCCTCCCTTTCAATAGAAATAACTGCCAACGAGCTCAAGCGATTCTGAAACATAGTACTTCTTAAATAATTTTAATAATTTTAAGCTTAGAAAAGGATCTTTCAGCAGTTGCTGTGGAGACGGGTAAAGTAAGGAACAGTAAACAAGTTGTGATAATATCAGGAAAACTAGTGGCTACTTGCATATTTATAACTAGTAATTCAGTCAACTCCCTGATGCTATGTAAGTTTTTAACATGATATAAGAAGCTGAATACCCAGGTCAGAAGAGATATCTGAAGGATATACTGCAACTAATTCGTTACTTTTATTTAAAACTTCTTCATCGTCGGTATTTACCAAAATGAAGGATTTATACACTTAAAAGTGGTACAAATTTCATTCACAGCAGAAAAGCGTTGGTTTAATTGCATTGCAATTATATCGAGACTAGAGTTAAATACCACAACGTGGAAGCGCTTCTCTGCATCAGTAATGCAATCATCTGTTTGCAATTCGTCAAACATCTTCTTTTTGCATCCTGACCACTTCTCAAGAAACTGAGGCGAAACTTTCCATTTCAAACAAAGCTCAGTTGTGTTATTTATAAAGCAATAGAACCTTTTGGTAAGTTTAGGAATAAATGGAATTATAAATTTGAAGTTATTGCGGATCAGGTTACGTTGATACCAAATTTTGGAACATAAAGTATTTTAAAAAATTAGGTTTAAAAAATTTAAAGTTAAGGGGTTTTGGGATTTTAAAAGGTTTTAAACCCGGCTTTTATAACATTTTTTAAAATTTTAAAATTATTGGCCCCAAAAGGGTTAAAATTTAAATTTGGGGAAATTTTTATTTTAAAATTTAAAAATTTTTTTTAAAATAAATTTCAAAAAATTTTTTTAAAATTTTTGGGGAAATTTTGGTTAAACCAAAAAAAGAATTTTTTAAAAAAATTGCCTAATTTAAAAAAATTTAAAAAAAAAATTTATTCAAAATTTTAAATTGTTTTTGGTTGGTTTTTAAAAGGGGAAAGCATTAAGGGTTTAAAAAGAAAGGTTAAAATTTTTTCCCAAGGTTTTAATTTTTTCATTTTAAAAGTTTTTCATAAATTAAAAAAGATTAAAAATTAAAGTTAAACCCTTTTTGATTGGGGTTTGTTTTGGTTTCCCGGGAGGTTTTTCAAAATTAATGGAAAATAGAGGTTTATTTTTGGTTTTTAAAATAAATTAAATAGGGGAAAAGGAATTGGAAAATTTTTTAATGTGAAATTTTTTTTAAAAATTAAATTTAAAAAAAATTTTTTAAAATTTATCAAAAGAAATTAAGTTAAAAAAATTTGGTTGAAATTTAATAAATTTTTTTACCAGGTTCCCAGGTTCTTAAATTTCCATTTTTAAATTTTTTGGGGTTTTTAAACCGAAAAATTGTTTTCTTTTGGGGTTAATTTAAACAGGGGAAAACTTTTTGGGGACAAACCCTTTTAAAAATTTTTTTTAGTTTTAAAATTTAAAAATTTTTTTTGAAAAGTTTTCATTTTGGTTATTTTTAAAAAAAAATATTTTTAAAAAGAAAAACCAAAATTAAAAAATTTTTGCAAAATGAAATTTTAA
This sequence comes from Platerodrilus igneus, assembly GCA_036346225.1. Taxonomy (NCBI): domain Eukaryota; kingdom Metazoa; phylum Arthropoda; class Insecta; order Coleoptera; family Lycidae; genus Platerodrilus; species Platerodrilus igneus. The sequence continues at coordinate 14,385 of JARFIW010000886.1, read as the reverse complement.
AATTTAAATTTAATTTCACATTACAAAATTTTTAACCTAAAAAAATCCAAAACCGTTTTTCCGGGAAGAAGGGTTGCTTTATGGGAAAAATTAAAACCTTAAAAAAAAGGAAAAATTTTACAAACTTTAAAAAATCGTTAAAATTTAAAATTAAAATTTAAAGTTTTTTTTGGTAATTTGGGTTTTCGTTTTTAGTTGTGGGAAAAAAGCTTTTGTTTTTTCCCAGTTAAAAATTTTAAGGAAAGGAAAGAAATTTAAGAATTAACAATTTTTGGGTTTAATTATTTTAAAAAAATTTTTCCTTTTTTAAATTTAAACAACCTTAAAAAAAATTTAAAATTTTTGGGTTTTCCACAGGTTAAAGGGTTTACGTTTACCTTATTTTTTTTTAAAAATATAAAAGGGGTTCCCCCTAAATTTTTCAAAATGGGTAAAAATTAAAATTTATTAAAAAATTCAAAAGGGGGTTTTGCCAAAAAAATTTTTTCTTTAGAATTTAAGGGGGATCGGAAAAAAAAATAATTGTTTTTGGTTTAAAGAAAAAATTTGAAAAATTTTTAAATTTTTGTACCCTTTAAAGCGTTTGGGAAAATAAAAAAAAATTTTAAAAAACTGATTTTAAAAATAAATTTTAATCCAAGAAAGGTGTTCCCCAAAAAACCAGAATTTTTTGGCCCGTTTAAAAATTTTAAACAGGTTTATTTGGTTTAAAAGTTTGTTTCCCCAAATTTTTAAAAAAATTTTAAAACCAAAAGTTAAAAGGTTTAAAGATTTTTAAGGAGAAAAAATCCATTTCAAGAAATGGGGATTTGGGGTTTTAAAAATTTGGGGAAAAATTATTTAAAGGGAAAATAATAAAATTTTTTATAAACTGTTTTTTTCCCCAAATTTTAAATTTATTTTTAAATCTTTTCCTAAAATTTTTAAAAAATTTTTAAAAAATTAAAAAAAAGGCCTTTTTGGGAAACCCCTATTTTATTTTTTAAATTTTTAAAAAAAAAGTTTTAAAAGTAAAAAATTTGTAATTTTAAATTTAAAAAGGGTTTTAAAAGTTTAAATTTAAATTAAATAACAATGTTTAATTTTAAAATCCAGAAAATTTCCTTTTAATTTTAAATTTTATTTTAAAACCCCCAAATATTTACCCAAATTTAAAATTTTCCATTTTTTTTGTTTTTTTTTTCCCTTTAAAACATTTCCCAAATTTAAAAATTTTTTAAAATTTAAAACCAAATTTTTTAAAGTTAAAATTTTTTTCCATTTTTAAAAGGGGTTAAATTTTTTTCAGAACCCAAAAATTATTTTTCCCCATATAAAAACCCATCCCTTTTTGGAATTTATTTTTAATTTGATTTTAAATTTGGGGGGGTTTTATTTGGCCCTTTAAAATTTTTAATTTTGGCTGAAACCCCAAATTTTTTTTCCCTTTTCCTTTGGGGTAGATTTTTAAAATTTAGGGGATTTTGTTTTTGGAGATCAAAAATTTTTTCCCCTTTTTAATGGGAAATTAAATTTTTTAAAATATTATTTTTTTTTGTTTTGTTTCAAAAATAAATTTTTTTTTTTTTTTTAAATTATTTGGGTTTAAAATTTTTTCCCAAAAACCCTTTGATTTTTTTCCAATTTAAAATTTTTCCTTTTAAAGTTTTTTTCAAAATTTATAAATTTATTCCTTTTTCCTTTAATTTTAAATTCGGAAATTTTTATTTTTCCCTTTTAAATTTGGGCTTAGGAGTTTCCCAAATTTTATATTTAAAATTTACTTTAAAAATTTTAAAATTTAAAAAATTTTGAAAAATTTTAAAGGTTTTTTTTTTAAATTTAAAATTGGGTTTTCTTTTATTAAAACCCCAAAAATGGGTTTTTTTAAAAAAATTTAAAACCCAATTTTCCTTTTTCTCCTTTTAATGGGGTTTTAAAATTTTTTACAACATTTGGGCCAGTCTTTTTTGGTTTTTGCCGTTTTTTGGAAAAATTTTCCCCAAAATTTTAAAATTTTTTAATCCAAATCCCTTCTTTTTTTTGGGAAAATCCGGGTTTTGACGCCCTTATTTTAAAAAATTTTTTTTTGTTATTAACTAAAAAATTTTTTCCCAAACTTTAAAATTTGGGAAAATTTTAATTAAAGGTTTGTTTTGGGGACTTTTTTTGTTTTGAGAAAAATTTTTTTTTAATTTGTTTATGTTTTTAAAAAAATTTTTTTAGTTTAAAATTTTTTAAAATTTTTTTTCCCTTTTTTTGGGCTTTTGGGTAAAAATTTTTATTGCTTAAATTTTAAAATAAAAGTTTTTCCAAAAAGGTGGAAAAAAAATTTCCCCAAAAATAATTTTAAATTTTTGTTTTTTTCCTTTTTGGTTTTTTTAAGTTTTAAACTTAAAAGAAATTTAATAAACTTTTTTTTTCTTTAAAATATTTTAAAAAAAAATATTAAATTTTTAAATTGGGATTTTTTTTGTTTTTTTTTAAAGAAAACGTGTTTTTTTTTTTATTAATTTTTTTTTTTGAAATTTTTGAATTTTCCATTCTTTTTAAATTTTTAAATTTTTGGTTCCCAAAATTAGGGAAAATTTTCCACTTGGAAAACCCCGTTTTTTTTTTCCCCATATTTTAAAATTTTAAATTTTCTAATCTTATTAAATTTTTTCTTTTAAAACTTTTAAATTTTAAAAAATTTTAAAAAATTTTTATTTTAACATATTATTTTTAATTTTTAAAATTTAAAAATAAAATTTAAATTTTAACATTTTAAAAAAATTTAAAAAATTTAAAAAACCTTTGGTTGTAAAAATTTAATTTTTAAAATCAAATTTATGGGTTTCCAAATTTTTTTAAGTTGGGGCTTTTTTTTTTTTAAAACCCAAAAAGAAACCCCAAGTTTAAAAATTTGTTCTTAAACAAAAAATAAAATTTAATTTTTCCCCCAATTTTCCTTTTTAAGGGGCCCTTTCCCCCAAAATTTTAAAAAAAAATTTTTAAAAACTTTTTTTCCCAAATTTTATTTTTTGGTTTTTTTTAAAACCAAAATTTTTTCACAAAATTTCCCACCTTTTTCCCTTTTAAAACAATTTTTTAATTTTCCAAAAGGCTTTTTAAAACTTCCTTTTTAAAATTTTTAAATTAAAATTTAAAAAAACCCTGGGTTCCGAAGCCCGGGCCCCTTAAAAACCCTTTTTTCTCAAAAAGTTTCCAAATTTAAAATTAATTCTTTTTAATAATTTTTAAATTTTTTCTTAAAAACCCAATTTTAAAATTTTTTTTTAAAAAATTTAAAATTTTGTTTTTTTTCCTTTAAAGTTAAAAAATTTTAGTTTTTAAATTGGGAATTGGGGCCCTTTTTTTTCGGAATTTTTAAAAAATTTATTTTCCCAATATTGGGCCATTTTCTTTTTTGGGAAAATTTTTGTTTTTTAAAAATTTTAAAAATTTTTTAAAAATTTAAAAAATTTAAAATTGGTTTTAATTTAAATTAGGGGATTTTAACACATTTTTTTTTAAAATTTTAAGGAATATTAAAAACAATTAAAAAATTTTATTGGGAAAATTTTTAATTTAAAAGAAAATTTTTAAAAATTTTTAAAAAATTTTTTTTTCCCAAAAATTTATAAAAACTTTTGAATTTTATTTAAATTTTTTTTTAAAAAATTTTTTAAAAATTTTTTTTAATTTTTAAAAAAAAATTAAAGTCTTTTTGTTCATGTTTTTTAAAAAATTTTTGTTTAGATTTAAAACCAAACCAAAATTTAAGTTTTTTGGGGAAAAATAAAAAACTTAAATTTATCCAAAAATTTTTTTTGAAAATTTTAAAGGGTTAATTTTTAAATTTAAAAAATTTTTAAAATAAATTTTGAAAATTTTAACCCAAAAAAAGGGCCAAAAAATTTTCCCTTAATTGCAAAATTAAAAAATTTTTAAAATATAATTTAAAAAACAAAAGAAAATTTTTAAAAATTTTTTTTTTTTTTTAAGAATTAAAAATAATAAAACTTTAAAAATTTTTCTTTTTATTCTTTTTTGAAAAGTTTTTAAAGAAATTTTATTTATTTTTTAAAAAGAAAAATTTGTTTCCCTTAAAAATTTTTTAAATTCAAAAAAAAATTTTTGGTTTTTTTTAAATTTATTTTTAAATTGTGAGTGGCAATATCGCTTAGCTCATAGAATTTTTGTGCATTGTGAGGAATGAATTCATCGATGTGTTTGAGTTTAGATTCCTGGTGCATATCAACGATTTTGGTGTATCGGTCTTTATTTAGGATTAATCTCAGGCATTTGTTTTGCAAGCGTTGTAACTTCTGTAAGTGTGTCTTGACGGCACCATACCACACAGGAGCTTCATAGGTTAGGGTAGGCCTAATCATTGCAGTATATGTTAGTTTTTGTTTTGGAGCGTCATTTGCTTTTTTGGAGAATAAGGCATATAGTGTTATTAATAGACTTAGAGATTTTTAAATTGAAAGTTCTATGTGTTTTTGAAAAGTAAGTTTTCATCAAGGGTGACTCCAAGGTACTTAACATTGTTACCAAGATTAATCTGTTTATTTAGAATATTAGCCTGTCTGAGTGTTTCACAGTTTTTGTGCTTCCTATGAAAAGTAATAGTTTCTGTTTTAGATTTATTTATGAAAATGTTCCATTTTTTACAATATTCGCTGATACGTTTAATATGTTTCTCTATTATTTCTAGGGCAGTGTGTGGGTCGTAATGGGATGCATACACAGCAGATCATCCGCATATAGAGCAATATTTTAATGTTTTATAGTTGGAATATCATTTATGTAAAGAATGTATAAGATGTTACGTTCATTTTCGGCAATAATTGGTTATTTTATTTACAATAATTTTCAACTCAAATCTTTGCTAATTAATTATTCGTTTATCTAAATTCCATGTCCATGATTAAATAAAAGCGTTGATTCATAATTAAAAAGAAATACACTGGCTAATAATTTTCAACTAAAACCCACTTTGGTTCTAAAACGAAACTTTATTTGATAAATTAAATATCCTGTATATTATATTTTACTTGATAAATACTGCCGCTAATTAAGAATAAATTCTACTCCCCAGAATTCCCTAACGTAAAGTTTACGCTATACTCAAATAGTCGATAACGTGTTCCAAGTATTCGATAATTGCTTCTTATGTGTTTTCCGTCGGAAGAAATCTTTGAATAAACACTGCGTATTATCCCAATATAAACTGTGTTTTCCCAAGTTAATTCTGAGTAGAAATATTACTTTGAACTCTGGTCACTGGCTGGACGAAATTGATTTCATTTGCTTTCTAATCTACACAACGGAGACACGTGTAGAAATGTTTGGTTGTTTCCGTTTTTCGTTACGAAAATTTCGCGCATGCAATACGACGTGCTAAGTATTTAGAGTTTTTAGAAAATTAATTAAATTAATTTTTACTGGTAATTGCTCTACCTTCTTCCGGTGGCCTTAAAGCTACGATGAATGGTTGTCCCTTGCTGTAATGGGGGGCCAAGTATGTTCTTTCTGGGTGTAGGCCCACCTACTCGTTGCCATGGACCAGCAAGTGACTCGACCCCGATATCAGCAACTTCGAGGGCGAGTGTTTTCTTTCTCCATCATTTACGATTGCACCCATATTGGTTGGGATTTTCGGTTTAAGTTCATGCATTCCTCAATTTAATCCGTTTAGACGACAATTAGTGAATTAGTTTGAGATTTATTGACACTATATGAATGCATTACTATTTGCTTTAAATAACTAAGAGTGTACAGCTTATGAAAGTGAAAATGATTTGAAGGCTTGCTGGCAAGTTTGAAAATGTTGTTGCCATTAGATGTATATACCTAGTTTTAGGTTTACCATGCTGATTTCGAGCTGTTGGTTTTAGAGGGGTAATTTCGCTTAATTTCTTTTTTTTTGTTGAAACTCAATCTAGGGAGTAACCTAAATCCAGCAGCTTACCATTTAAAAAAAAAGATTTGTTCTTTTGGTTGATATTTTTTTTTAGATTTAGTGTGTAATTATTTATTGCCTGTACATATTGTGTTTAATTATAGGTTTCTTTTGTTGATATGTTGTGTTTTGAGTATGAATGAGTGTTTGTAATTTTCTTTCTTTATTTCAGGCCTTCCTTAATTTTTGTTGTAGGTATACTACCCGCCCACTTGCCGATTGAGCCCGGTCCATTTCTATTTTTTTGTTTTTTTTCTAGGCTACGTCAATGCACATAGCAAAGATGGAGCCAAGAATGGACCCCTGCGGGACTACGGCTTCAATCGCTATTTCATTTGAGTATTTGTCCCCTATTAACACAAAGTAGTGTCTTTTAGATAAGTATCTGGACATTATTTTAATTAGATAGTTTGGGATTTTGAGTTTGTCCAGCTTAACAAGCAGTCCCTTGAGCCAAACCTTAACAAAGGCTTTCTCATAGTCTAGTAGGGCCATAACTGTAACTTTTTTCTCATTGAAGCTGGTTATGATGTCGTTTGCAAGTCTGCTAACTTGTCCAGTAATGCCATGTTTGTCCCAGAAGTCGAATTGTGCATCCGTTAGTATTTTGGTTTTTCTAAGGAATGCTTTCAGTCTCGCAACTATTACTTTTTTGACAATTTTGCTCAGGGTCACCAGTAGACTTAGTGGATAAGTTCGGGCTTTTTCCAATTTTATGAATGGGGATAATTGTGATAGTTTTCCCAATCTTAGGGAAGTACGAAAGGGTTAAAATTGCATTAACTATGTAGTGCAGTTGGACTATCGCCTTTTTAGTGAAGTTTTTAATTAGTAAGTTGGAAATTTTATTTTCTCCAGGAGCTGTGTTTGTTTTAAGGTTTTTAATTATATCTTTAATTTCAGTGGGAGTTGTTTTCTGTAGTTTATTGCGACCATATTGAATTTGATAGTTTGCTATTTTAGTATTTATGATTCTGTCAATTAAATCTTGTGTAGGGTTGTTACGGTTAATCGTATGATTTTCTTTAAATATTTGAGCTAAGGCTTCTGCTTTGTCAGCATTGCTTTGCAAAAGTGTTCGTTCCATTGTGGTTAAGTGTTGGAATAAACCTATTTTTGTTTTTCAAATATTTGACCATATTCCAAATAGATCTATCTGTTGTGCTAAGTTTTTCAAGTTTGTTTTCCCAAGTTTGATTTTTGGTTTTTAAAAACCCAAATTTGTCATCTTACTTGTTTAGTTAGGTTGTTTAGCAGGGTTTCTATTGGTTAATGCTCTTGTGTTATATCAGATAACAAACAATAAGAAGATTCAAATTTATGAATTTAGGGAGGGACTTGTATCAAGCTTACTTGGAGATGTTATAGACAGAAAAGAAGGAAAAAAAGAAAACAAAGCATACATTAGAAGAAATTGTAGAAAAACAAAAGATAATCGAAAGAAAAGAAGACGTTGTGTTGCGTGCTACGAGATACAATATGAATTACTCAAAATTCTAAACTGGCCACTAAAAACTAAGTTAGTTTTCACATTTTGCGGATAATGCGAAAATACTCCAGTATTATGTTTATCGTGTTTTCAAAAAAGACACTAAAATCAGAGAATTTTTTTATCTAAACACTGATGTCTCTATGTCATTCTTTTAATTCGAAAGACATAAACGTTTTACAAGCTTGTTTTATTGAAATTGTATATTTTTCTTAATCTTCTTTGGGAATTAAACCACTCAAAAGTCGGCCCCAGGCCGTAACACAAATTGAAGGCGATCATTCTTTTAAACTTTAAAAATTTTTGCTTAGTATACTCAAACCAAATATTTCAAACATCAATAAATCAAAGTCACCTTTAATATATGTCATAAATGTCAAACTTGAAGTTTTTATTATTTTGACAACGATCCTATGTCATGGATCGAAACGTAAATATAGATGATTTTAAATACTATGAGTGGTTTAATTCCCAAAGAAGATTAAGAAGAATGCTAAAAAAACCACAACAAACATACAGGGAGAAATTGTATATTACAAGTATGTTTCTTTTTATATAAGCATAGAATAATTCCGATGCATCACCGGTGATCACCAATTGGCAAATATTTATACTTGGTGTAGTTATATACCATTGGTAACTGCCTCATAGCTATATCTTTATACCACCAACCATAGTTCCATATTTAAGACACATATGTGATATTACACCGGTGATACATATGATACACGGTAAACCTATAGGTATGTAGCTCCCGGTGATACATATAAAGATGGATTCTTAAAAATATTGGTAGTCAACGTGTTAATGGTGACTGTTTTAGCCTTTCCAATAGCGTTGGTAAGATTTTGAATAGATTCATTGAGTTGATTTTTAGCGTTAATTTTAGAAATTATAGTGGCGGATAAAGGAGGAGATTCTTTTATAATATTGTTGAGCGAAAATATAACAGGGTCATGGTCTGAACTTAAATCTGTTGGAGACCTGATGTTCCTAACATTCTGAACATTATTTTCGACAATTATGTCTAGTGGTTGGGGTGGAGTTATTTTCTGGGAAATGTGTTTTAGTGTTTGGGAAAAGAATTTTACTTTTGGTATTTTGGGTTATTTTATAAATGACCCTACCATTACTATTGGATTGGTAACAATTCCAGGTATATGTTTGGAATTTAAGTCTCCCGCGCAATTAATGTTTTGTGCCCTACACTTTGGAGTAAGTTAATGTCCCTTTCTGTATACTGGTTTGAAGATTAATTGTATGCAGCTATTATATTAATGCCGTTACTTAACCTAATAATTACGTTTTCTATGCTACAAGTAGGGCCAGCTTTTAGTTGAGTGTATGCGATGTTATTTTTAACTAATACTAGAATCCCACCACTGCCTGCCTGTAAATCCTTCCTGATCATCTTATAGTTTCTCAACTTAACCTTATTTCTATTGCCTAATTTTGGCTCGTTGATTAATGTCTACTTTTTTGTTTAGTTAAAGATTCCGTGACTTCCGGGATTTTGCTTCTCAGACCATTTGCGTTTCAAGTCGCGATTATGATTTCACTGCCCATTTAGGCGATCACAAAAATTTTTGAAAGCTATGAACTTGCTTATATTATCCGCACAACCTACCAATTCTTTATTTAGATCTAATACTAAACTTAGCATTTTACCAATGTCAATAAGCTGATTTAAATTTCCAATTTCATTAATTAGGTCGAAAAATTTTGAATCACTCACCTTGTTAGTGTTTACGAATGTATCGGTTGTTGACTTCAGTGCTGGGGCCTTATGCAAGGCGCTGGTGGCAGGGGGGAGGAGTAGCAGTCTGTCTGGGAGCGGTGAAATTTTTGTTATTAGGGGCCGGGAAGCTGAAGGAATATTGACTTTGACCATTTTGTTTCCATTGTTTTGTATCTCACTTAGAGTTTTCACATTCAATATTATTGGCAGGGTGAGGCCCCTCCACAATTTGCACACTTTGCGTCAGATTCTTTAGGTTTATCACAAGTAAATGTAAAATGCCCGTGGGTGCAATTTGAACAGTTCGGTTTTGTTAAACTTTAGAGAATTGAAAGATTATATTCATTATACCTTTATTGAATGATATTATATTCTTTGATGTTTTACATATATAAATCAGGAACCTTGTTGACAATAAAACACACCTTTTTAATTCTTAACCTGACACCTATCTCATCATCGGTGCGTTCCGAAAAGTGTCTAACAAAACACTGACACCTATTTAAAGTAATATTTAAAAATGTTAATGTTTGTTACTCAACACCCTCTCTCAAACTTAACATAGTCCTTACATATCTACAAATCGCTGAAATTGAATTTTGCAAATACCTTTTGTGAAAACATCAGCTAATTGATCATTAGTTGATATATACATTATTGTTAGTATACCATTATTAATTAAATCAGAAACAAAATGCATCTTCACATCAATATGCTTACATTGCCTATTATTCTGGAAATTAACTAGTAACTTAATGGTACTCTGATTATCGTCAAAAATACAAAACGGTAACGAATACAGTATCTTATATTCTGACATAAGATTCTTCAAATGCATTAATTCACATGAAGCGTTACATATAGCTACAAATTCGGTTTCAGTTGATGATAACGTTACCACTGTTTGCTTTTTCGAAGACCAACACACTAAATTATTATACAACTTAAAACAATAACCTGTTACAGATTTTCTGTCATCAATATCGTTTGCCCAATTCGAATCTGCATATCCTACAAATGAATCATTGGAATATGAAAAATGTAACTTAAAATTAACTGTACTCTTCAAATATTTTACAATGCGTAGAAGATACTTAAAATGTTTATCAATAGGCGAATCCTGATACCTTCCAAAGTAGCTAACACTATAACAAATATCAGGCCTAGAGCCCATCATAATGTACATTAGGCACCCTAAAAGCTGTTTATACGGTAATTTAGTTTTTAGTTTTTCGTTCTCATTTTTAATAAGTTTTAGGTTTTTCTCTAACGGTGTTTTTACATCTTTAGAGCACTCAACATTAAATCTTTTAATCACACCCACTATAGCAGAATTTTGATCGATTGATATAACTCCCCTCTGTGAATCTCGGACAATATTTATTCCTAAAAAATTCTTAACTTTACCAAACTCTTTCATTTTAAATTTACTAGAAAGTTGTGATTTTATTTGATTTAAAAATAAAATATCATTGCATGCTAATAATATGTCATCGACATACAGAAGCAAATAACAGCGTACACTTTCTTTTACATAAACATATAAACAGTAGTCAGATCTCGATCTATTAAAGTTTAACTGAATTAGAAAATTATTAAATTTATTATTCCAAATTTTTGGAGCCTGTTTTAGACCATATATCGCTTTATTCAAGAAACATACTTTATTTTTGTCTATCTTTTGAACTTCCAAACCATCAGGAATTTTCATATATACTTTTTCTGTCATTTCTCCATTTAAAAATGCATTTCTGACATCTAGTTGTTCCAACAGCAGATCGTATTTAAGGCATATACATAACAACAATCTAAATGTAGATAATTTTGCTACTGGTGTATGTATTTCTTCAATCATATTATTTTGTTGAAAACCTTTCGCAACCAATCTTGCTCTATACGTCGGTTCACCTTTATCATCATACTTTATGGTAAACACCCATCTGTTTGTTAATACTTCTTTATCTTCCTCTCTATTCACTAGCGTCCATGTTTTATTTTCTTTTAATACTTGCAATTTTTCATTAATTGCACCTTCCCAGTTTTTTTCAATCCGAACTATCTCTTGCTTCGTCATATGAATTTGGAGACTCCCAATTTGATAATAAAGCCAAACAACCAAAATCAACATCGTAATCAAGTAATTTTCTAGGTAGTTTTACATTACGTTTTGGTCTATTGTTTCCATTATAAATTCCAATATCAGTTTCATTGTTTGCCTCATTATCACTTTTGAGCTCTTCAGTTGCTTCTTCCTGGCGGATTTCAGTTTTATTTAATTCTTTTCCTCATTCATAAGTTCAAATCCATTGTTTTCTAACAAATTGTTCTTGTTTTTAAGTACATAATTTTTCTCAATCGTCATCGAGCCAAACTCATTTTCATTAAATATTACATTTCTCGAGTGAATTATTTTCTTATTTACTTTAGACCACAACCTGTATCCATTTTCCAAATATCCAACAAACCTGCACTTAATCGCTTTGTTATCTAATTTGTTTCTCAATTCATCTGGTACCCTTGAATATGCTGTACACCCAAAAACTCTCATATTTGACACATTTGGTCTTTTCTTTAACCACAATTCATATGGCGATTTACCCTTTACCCAACTTGCCTGAGATCTATTCAATACATAAGCTGCAGTAAGCACCGCTTCTTCCCAAAATTCTTTGCCCATTTTTCCGTCCATTATCATTGCTCTTGCACAATTCATTATCGACTGATTCACCTTCTCCGCAACACCATTCATTTGTGGGGTATAGGGTGGAATATATGCTAACTGAATACCTTTTTTCGAGCAAAATCGTTGCAAATTTTTTCCTATATACTCGCCCACATTATCACATTTCAATTTAGCAATTTTTAAACCACTAAACATAGCTGTTACTTTAGCCTCAAAATTTCTTAAACATGATTCAACCTCGTCTTTAGAATGAATAATGTACACCATTACAAAACGTGAAAAATCATCCACAAATGTAGTAAAATATTTACCACCAGTATGTGATGTAGGGACTATAGGGCCACATATATCTGAGTGAATTAATTCCAACCCTCTTGTACTTCTATTTTTAACTGAATGATATGGAAGACACTTTAACTTAACCATAGCACATACTTCACATACATTTTCTTTAACATCCTTAAATGCAAGATCTATTCCATCAACAATTTTATTTTTACTTATATTACTTAGCATTACACAATTTAAGTGAGCATAACGCCTGTGCCAAAGTTCAGCATCAGTTCTCGCAGTTAAGTTTGCACTTTCAAGCATCTTAGTTATCATAAATTTAATTTTATATAGCTTACCAAATCGTTCACCTTTAACATAAATAACATTATTCTTTTTAATTTCAATATTACCATTTGCACATATCACTTCATACCCTTGCTCCTCAATTGTTGAAATTGATAATAAATTGACTCTTAGCTTAGGTACACACATCACATTTTTCAGTACAATGTTTATAAATTTATCATTTACTTTACTCACCATATGCAAGTCATCCACACATGTTGGTTACATCACCTTACCTTGCTCTGCTAGATGGATAATTTTTGGATGGACAAACACTTGTTTATTTGTTAAATTGTCGTCTGTATTTACATAGTGATGAATTGCACCTGAATCAGCATACCAAACGAATTCTTCATAACCCATTGATACTGTAGAAAAAGCTACTGCTTCCTCATCCTTATTTTCATTTTCAGCAACAGCCGCTGAGCCTTTTTGCAACGAACCTTTGTGTCGAAATTGACCTTTTCCATTATTTTTAACACGACAATCTGTAGCTTTGTGTCCAAATTTGTGACAAATTCAGCATTTAATCCCGCATACATTTTTCATATGCCCAAACATTCCACATTTAAAACATTTTATTCCTTTCTTGGCTAGAAAGGACGATGCAGCCGGCACACTTTGACTTCTATGCCCATCTATATTTATACCAAATTCTAACAATCGCTTCTTAACAAAGCTCAATTTAATTTCATCATCACTCACAGTACGCAATGCTGTTACAACATTTTCATATTTCGGTGGCATCGACAGCATTAAAAAACATGCAAAATCACTTTCATCAAATTTTGTTCCATTATCTTTCAATTCCCTGAATAATTTTTCATATTTATTGAAGTGTTCCTGGATATCGCATTCGCCATCATATTTAAAATTTATAAGCTCCTTCAATAAATAAAACTTTGAACAAATGCCCGTACTTGCAAATGTAGTTTCCAGTTTTTCTAATATATCTTTGGCATATTTGGTTTCTTTTACATACTTCAGATGAGAATCCGCAATACTCTGTACCATAATCATCACGGCCTTATCATTTTTCTTCATCCATCTCCGGCTAGAAAGTAACCGTTAGCCATTTATAACAGACAATTCCAAGTTATAGTTATGAATATAACTGAAGGCTAAATTCTGGCGCAAGCGTAGATGTTATGTTATTTGTGGTTGTCAGAAAAATTTATTTGGGAGCTTTTTTAATTCTTCCAACTGAAATGGCAGAATTTAATGATTTTTTAAGTGACGACGATGAGGAAATTGTTGAATACATTAGTTATGAAAGAAGACCGCATGTAATAAGGGAAAGACCTAATTACTTTGATACATTAGATAATGTAGATTTTGTATTGCGATTTCGGTTACAAAAATATCTGTAATAGGTATATTGGAAAAGATCGAGGATCAAATTGAAACTCCCACAGACAGGTATTGCATACATTTATCACAAGTTTGAAATAACAGTGCTTATGTTTATAGGAATCACTCTGTATCCCTGATTAATGAGCTGCTAATGGCGCTACGGTTCTATGCTACTGGCACTTTTTTAATAACAATAGGTGACTACATAGCTGTTAGCAAATCTACCGCATGTAACATTATTAAAAAAGTGACACATGCTATAACTGCCTTAGCTCCGCCATATATTAAGATGCCCTCCACGGAAAACGACATTGTTTTTCACCACCTTGTGTTTTACAATATTGCACGGCTTCCCAGAACTTTAGGATCAATAGATTGCACTAATATTAAAATGCAATCTCGGTATGTATCATTAATGTGTCACAACTAAATACATTGTGTGTTTGTAGGTGGAGACAATGCAGAAGTGTTTAGAAACAGGAATGGTTATTTTTCAATAAATGTACAAACTATTACATCTGCAAAGTTAAAATTTGTAGATATAGTGGCTCGTTGGCCTGTGTTATGTATTGTTT
>JARFIW010000885.1:1800000-2170489 GCA_036346225.1 Platerodrilus igneus | reverse complement strand
AAGTATGTGTATTTGAAAGGTCGGAAAGTAAAACGTTTGGACAAAAGCATTAATGTAGTAATGAAAATTGCTTGAGATAGCTTGTTTAAACGTATAATTAAACTTGCAAAGAATACTGCCAAAGACAAAAATAATAGAATTAAACAAAGTCATAAAGCAAGTCTAACAATTACATCAGATTTTATTAGACGTCTTAAAAATGATAAGGAATTTTTAGTTACGTCGTCCACTTGTACTTTGCAACAGTATCAAGTTACCAGAGTAGATGAGGCCTGTGAAGGTTCATGCCTAAGTTATACAAAGTGCAGCATATGCGTTCATACATTTCAATGTACCTGTATTGATAATATGATAAAGCTGAACATTTGCAAATACATACATGCTTGTGCGATACAGTTTTACAAATCGAATCTTGACATTGCCACACCTTTGCATATTAGTAACGTTAATGAACTTTTCGCAGTAATATTTTACATGAAGCAAAATCTTCAAAAAATGATATTATTAAAAAAAAAAGCTGAGTTAATAATAGGCCTATATGAGAATGCTTCGTTAACCGACGACGAACATCTGGGTATAATGAGGCAATTTGATAAAATCATTGACACATTAAATAAAGCAAAATCTATTGATCACAAAACTACAGAGGAGATTAATATTAATAAAAAAGTTGAACATCAGGTGCGGCTTTTTTCAACAAAGAAGAAATTGACAAGGAATAATGATCTTAAAAAGCCTACCCTAACAGAAGAAACTTTTATTAGGGATGGTTTGGTTAATAACTCAAACATTAATGTTAATGTTCATACAAGATCTGATCATACATCACCTGATTTTATGTTAAGATAAGACAGTGTATTACCTCAGTAGAAAGTAGGTTTAATTAACGTTAAAGCTTATAAGGTTGGATTTTGTTCTCCTTTCTCTTGTTTGGGAATAAAATCCGATGGGGAAGCCACTCGCAGAAATACATGTACAAATTACTGGAAATCATTACAATCCCAGCGATTTTGATGGGAAACCTACAAGTACGCGACTAATCTAATTTAATCCTCAGTTCTCACTTTGTTTTATCAGTGTTACAAGCGCTAGTAAGTTATTGTAATTTCGTCAAATCTGTCTGATTGAATGTTCTTAAATTAACAGTGCAGTATTTTAGTTTTACTTTTAGTCGGAGTACCAAAATAATCTTAATTTTCTACCTCGTTTTTTTACATATTTTAGGCGACTGACGGTGCAAACAAAATTCTCGACAAAATAAAATTAATTTCTTTCTTAATTAATTTAGGTATTTATTGAGAATAACGTGTTCACTTTTTAAAAAATAAAAATACAATTTTTGAAACCTCAAGCCACTATTACTATTATTAAACACATTTCACTCAAGTAATCAATAATTTACAAATCAAATTAAAGAAATAACAGCAAACTACCTTTAAACTGCATATTGACCATACAAGAGCTAACATATATAGATAACATTCGCGTAAAAATTACCTTCATTGCACTGAATTTAACTTCTTTTTATCCATAGTTGTCGCTTATAGAAACTGGTCTCTCATATTCAAATCATGAAATTTTCTTAAGTGGCCATACAAAGTTTTATTTTACGTAAATTCAGAACCACAATCTTGGCAAATATTCATTTTTTACTTCTCCTATATAAATAAGGAGATAAACAATCAATTTAACATTAACGCAGACCTCATCCAATTTATGTAAACAAAAAAATTAGGTAACCTCAATCTGTCTACAACTGTCATTGCAGCCGCGTCATTACTGCCGCGAGACGCTCGTGTAAATAAAGTTACTATCCTTCTATACTCTTCAATGAACCTTGGTACTGTTTTATTCATAATCTCTGAGTATAATTTTTCACAAAACAATATTCAAATATGTAAACAAATTTCTAACATAACCTCTAACTTATTCATTGGTTTAATGGTGTGGAGATGAGCGAGCCCTACTTTATAACGTTATTAGTTTCGAGTATCGTCCGAACGCCCGTTATAAGTTACAACGCGTTCGTAAAAACTATCGAATGCAATTTCTTTATAGGTAGCTATTTTTCCCACCTCTAAATCTAGAGTTTTTAAAAAAATAACAAGTTCAGAGAATGCAGATTCGAAAGGTAGCACATAACACTTACTTTATAATGGAAACTAATATACAAAACTTGAGCATTAAGTTTTAGGCAACTAGCTATACAACTGAAGTATGGAGTTTAAACACTGCATAAAAGTAGCGCTGCAATCTTCGTAAACGATCGTCTCGTTCCGTTGGCAATTCGTATTATAATTGTAGTAGGTGACGCCAAGATACTTAAAGATTTTTTTAAATTAAATTTAACTACTATAGTATTATTTTTCAATTTTGTGCTGTTATCGTTAGATTAGTCGTTTATTTTCAGAAATGGAAACTTATTAGAGTGCGAAATAAAAGAAAATGTGTTGTGTTAGGGTGCAATGACACCGAGAGTAAAAGACATTATTTCCCTAAAAATGATGAAGAACTGTTTAGGTTATGGATTAGAAATGTAAACAACCCCTTGTTACTTAATAAAACATTTAGCCAGATCTGCAGTAGTTATGTTGTATGTAATGAACATTTTTCAAAAGAATTTCAGAACTAGAAGCAGTGGTGTATATTTTTACAAATTTCCACTATTTAGTTTCTTTTATCTGTCAATTTAATTTAAATTAGGTAACTGTAAATACACACACGCCACTCACTTGCAGTGTTTAAACTCCGAACTTCAGTGTATTGTTGGTTGCATAAAACTTAATGCTAGATTTTAACATGGCAATTACCATTATAAAGTAGGTGTTATGTGAAAGGTAGTGTGAATGAGTGAGTAGTCATGGATGGAGACTGATCTTAACTAGAACTGCTTTGTTTTCCGGTCCTGAACTATAGACGTTTAAAGCGTTCTTTAAATTAAATGATGCGTACTGCGGAAACGGGCGGGAGCATTAAAAGTAATATGTTACTATTTATAAACAACAAATACACTCGCGTGGCCTTTATAAAAATTTCAGTTTCAACTACAGAAGCGGAAACGCGACACTCTCAGTGTCGCTATGAGGCCATTTAACTCTTTGTGAGTTCTTCGGCTTGTTGGTGTTGGGATGGTTTTAAGGTGTGTGTGTGTGTGTTGGATGACTTTTATACATAGATATACTTGATTAAACATAGAGGCACATACCAGGTTATCATAAAGTAAGGGATATATTTTAAATCATTACAACTTTTTAATAAATTAAGTTAGTAACATAAAATAAACGAAATCTAGTTGCTTAATGAATGGGATTTTACCGTATCTATGAGAAACAAAAGCGTTGTCATAACAATTGTTGACACTAGTGTCAAAACGAAATTATTCAATTTGAAGTTTTATTTTGAAATTAAAACTCAAGTAAACGTTGAGTTCAAACGACTCAACTGTAATAACATGGATTTACAAACAAGAATTGGTTTAGTTCAGTGCTATTATGAATCCGGCAGAAATTACACCGCTGGATTACGAAGATTTCGCACGAGAATGGGTTTGAGAGCGGGACCCTGTCAAATGAAAGCGTACCGCAATTTGATACAAAATTTGAAAGAACAGGGTCTGTAACTGACTTACCAAGATCAGGAAGACCAATAATTAGTGATGTCCAAGTTGCAGAGGTTCTTCATGAAAATCAAGACATAGCCAGAAGCAATTCACTCGCAATCAGCAGTGCAAATGCGATATCCAAGCGATTGCAAATGCCGTATACCACGGTTTGGAAAATTTTACGCAAAATTCTAAACATGTATCCATATAAACTGAAAATGCTGTTTGAATTAAAGGACGCAGATTTGGCTACTAGGTACGATTTTTCTTTGCGAGTAATGGCTCAGATGGAAATTGAACCCGAATGGTTATCCCGTATTTTATGGACAGATAAGGCACATTTTACTCTGAATGGTGGAGTCAATACTCAAAACTGTAGAATCTGGTCTGCAGAAAATCCGCAACAAATCGTTCAAAAGGTCTTCATGACAAGAAAGTCACCGTTTGGTGCGGTTTACAGCTGATTTTATTATTGGTCCGTATTTCTACGAGGAAATGCAGAATGGACAAGCCGTATCTGTAACTGTAAATGGTGAACGATACTTGCAAATGTTACAAAATTATGTTATTCCACAGCTGCAAAACGAGCACTACGGAATTGAAAACATCATTTTTATGCAGGATGGAGCACCCCCGCACATTTTTCGACCAGTCAAAGAATTGTTAACCAACGTTTTTCAAGATCGCGTGTTAAGCAGACATTTCGTAAATTCATGGCCACCAAGATCACCTGATCTAAACCCAGCGGATTACTGGCTGTGGGGTTATTTAAAAAGTTTAGTGTTTAGAAGACGACCAACTACGCTACAAGAATTAAAAGACAGTATTACGGAGCAAATTGGTACAATTTAACCAGAAATGTTACGAAATGCTGTGTACAATTTGGAGGTAAGGATGGTGATCTTACAACAACAAAATAGAGGTCATATTGAGCAATTGCCGTAACCTGTTTTGGGCATACTAAATCCCATTTCATAAGCAATTAGATTTCATTTATTTCTTGTTATTAACTTAATTTGTTAAAAAGTTATCATAATTTAAAATATATCCCTTACTTTATGATTACCTTATATATAATTTGGTGGTGTTTTGTGTTTGTGTTTGTGTTGTAGAAGAGGGTGATACAAGCTATGAAAGTATGTTATAATATGATTGCGAACTATGATTGGTGATTGGTTGGTTTTTTTTTTATTACAGCGTTAGTAGATATATAAAAATAAATTAAAGATTAAAAGACTATACGTAGTTATACACATATTTACATTGATATATATCCATAATTTGATGGTAGGGCTGGTCTTCTTCTTCTTCTTCTTATTTTTTTTTTTTTTTGTTAAATATAGCACAAAAGATATAAAACAAAGATTAGCACAAGGTCGTGCTACATTTAACAAGAAAAAGCAACTATTGTGCTCAAAGACCACAAACATAGAAACAAGGAAAAGATTGCTTAAAACATATGTGTGGAGCACAGCACTGTACGGCTGTGAAGCCTGGACAGTAGGAGAAGCGGACAAGAAAAAGGTAGAAGTCTTTGAAATGTGGTGTTACAGGCGTATGATGAAGATATCATGGACAGACAAAGTTAAGAACGAAGAGGTACTAAAAATGGTAGGGGAAGAAAGAAATATGTGGAAAACGGTAAAAAATAGGAGAGATAGAATGATAGGCCACATACTACGGCATGAGGGAATAGTGCGGAATATTTTAGAAGCAGAGATAGGAAAAAAGAGAAGAAGAGGCAGACCTAGATTAGACTACTTCACACAGATAGTAAAAGATGTAGGCTGTAGAGGTTTCAGGGAGATGTGTAGGCTAGCCCAGAATAGAAATCAATGGAGGTACGCATCCAACCAATCCCAAGATGGATAAACTAATGACAACTGTGCGTAAACATGATGATTATTATAAGTAACTACAAGAATTGGTTGGGCAATATTCTCGAATAATGTTAAGTGTGTGAAAGGATTTACTAGAAAACCATTATTTCGGCAAATGTCTAAGTGTTGGGGGATCTTGGTAGCCACAGGTTGCTTAACCTCCTTCACTGAATCTCGATAAAATAGGGTATAAAATTAGAAAACAATAGAAAGGGAACGAGCTGAATACACATACTCCTGAAAAGAAGAAAAGAAGAAAACCACCAAAACGCAAAATCAAAGAAGCTGCCTATATAACCCTACATAAAAATAACTGCGTTGCAAACGAATCCGTGACTTTCAGTAAACAATGGATTCCATTACTAAAAGAAATAACAAATGAAAATCAAATGCCCACAATATCTAGGTAGCATTGCAAGTTTTCCTGGGTTTTCCTTGCAATATTAACATGAAATACAGCCTACATACATGATTTCTATTTATACATAAAATAACTAATTACATAAAATAAGCATATTAACAATCCTTGTAAAACAGCATTGGTATCTGACAAGTATAAATCCACAATAAGGTTACCTCAAAACCATATACAATCTCCGTTGAACAGTATTGGTATCTGACAAGTGTAAACCCGCCATAGGGTCGCCTCAGATCCATATACAATCTTCATAGAACAACATTGGTATCTGACAAGTGTAAACCCGCCATAGGGTCGCCTCAGATCCATATACAATCTTCATAGAACAACAGTGGTATCTGACAAGTGTAAACCCGCCATAGGGTCGCCTCAGATCCATATACAATCTTCATAGAACAACAGTGGTATCTGACAAGTGTAAACCCGCCATAGAGTCGCCTCAGAACCATGTTAAAATCTACCAAAGAGATAACTTAAATCATAATGAATTTTCCCCCTCAAAATAAATATAAAAAAACGACTACTTAAGCCTTTCAATAATGCAATCGCACACTTCTTTAATAACCATCCTCTCAATTGTATAAATAGAAACATGTTAAAAATGTTGGCTGAAATGCAGACACAAAAACGGTAGCAGTCTTTTGAAATGCTCCAAATGTATGAGGACGATAGCATGGACAGACAAAGATAATAACAAATAAGTTACAGAAATAGTATGGGAACAAGGATATCTGGGGAAAAAGAGAAATAGTAGGGCGGAATACGTTCTAAGGCATTTTTGGGGAATAGTATGTGATATATTACAAGCAGAGATAGGAAAAAAGAGGTAGATGTAGACCTAGATCAGACAGTTATAGATGCAAACTGTGCATATTTCAGGGAAATCTGTAGGTTAGTTCAGAATAGGGAACAATGATGGTACGCGTCTAACCAGTTCTAGGACTGAAGACCTAATGATGATGATGTTAAATATAGAATACAATGTTGAAGTGCATATATACAAAAATAAAAATAAATATAAAAATTATTCAGAATTTATTCATAAATATACAAAAATATACATAAGTTTTCGTTGGTGTCCATTCGTAGTGTGTTGGTGTAGCAGGTGAGTACAGATATATGGTGTGGGTGTGGGTGTTTGAGTGTGTTTGGTGGATTATGGTGAGTGTTTAGTGTTTATGGTGTTTAAGGTTTTGGGTGTGGTTAGTCATTGTCATCGTCAAGTATTCGTCTTGGTCGTTTCTTGCGTTATTGTTGAGTCCCATGGGTGTTTGCGATGTTTCTGTGAGAAAGTTGTGTGGAGTCGTCGAGGTTTTGATATGTGTTTGTGGCTAGTTGTCTGATGTGTTGTTGGAGCGTTTGTATTTGTAGGTCGTGTCTTAAGTTTTCGTTTCGGATGAACCATGGGACTTTTGTGATGAGTCGGAGTATGTTGTTTTGTAGTGCTTCCAGTTTTTGTGTGTTGGTGTGGCTTATGTATGTGTACCAGGCTTCAGATGCGTATGTCAATATTGGGCGTATGTATGTTTTGTATATGTTTAAGCGTGTGTGGATTGGAAGTGTACTGTGGTGAGTAAGTACTGGGTGTAGGAGTCCTTTGGTTTTTCGTGCTTTTTGTGTTATGGTCTTTAGGTGTTGGTTGAAATGTAGTTGTCTATCTATTTTATAGTCGGCTTCCAAGTGAGTGTGTGTTGATTCAGTGATGGTGGGTCGTGTAAACTTGAGCGGTGTCGTGAGAAGATAATGGCTTTTGACTTATTCTCATTCAGAGCCATTCTCCACTTGGTGAACCAGTCAGGTACAATGTCAAGTTGTCGTTGGAGTTTGTTTGTAGCGTATGTGGGATGTCTGCCTTTGGCCATGAATAGTGTGTCGTCGGCGTAAAGTACGCATGTAATATTTGGTCTACAGGGTATGTCGGATATGTATGAATTAAATAGTGTGGGGGAAAGGCAGCCTCCCTGTGGTACCCCAGCCGACATGTGTGTAATTTCCCAAATTTAAATGTATTAATACTTTAACAATATAATTTATATAGCAACAGATATTCAAAACAAATATCTGTTTATATTAGTTTAAGAATTGACAAAAATGACTAATAGAAAGCGCTCATTGCATAAATTCTTGTTTTAACCATAATTAAATAAACTTCAATTTTGTTTATTTGTAAATTGGAATTTGACGTTCGCTGCGATTTCCTTGTTCATACACTACTAGTATATAAATGCTAGTATGATTAAACTTTGCTATATGAAAATAGTTGTTCTGGTTAATGAAAAACGAAGTTCATCTTTGCATAAACTCTTAATTGAAACTGATTTTGATCAAAGGAATTATTAACATACGTATTCCAAACAAAGCATATTTTGGAGCTTGAACTATGTTTATTTTTCGTAGCCAAACTTAAAACAATAAACAAAAATTATCTATTTTTAATACTGTTAAAGATGCGTAAGCGCCTCTGATATACAAAACGGAGGTTCTGTATTTTAGCAGCTGTAATTTCAAAATAGTTTTTTTCTTCAGTTTTTGTCAGAATACTTTTGACAATTCACAAACAAGTTGTGTTTCAATATACGTTTTATTATGTTTGTGTCTTATTCCAGACTCTAATAAATAAAAAGTTCAATATTTTGAACCTAATCTATTAGGTTATGGTTGTGGTGTAGAAAATTCCTTATACGTATCAAAATATTCTTTATTTGAAGTTATGTGTGCCGGTGTGCCAGTATCAGCAATCCAATTTTCAGACTACCACTGTAGCAAGAGCATGATCTAGCTTTTCACTAGGTTTAATTTGACCTGAGGGTGTATTACCTCTGTCTTCTTTTGTTCTGCCACAGATAGATTCTGGACAATCCTTCGCAAAATGCCCTCTTTTGTACATTTCCTACATTTGAATTTTTCCCAGCGCTTTTTCGTTTTACCATTTTGTAAAATAGCACCTTGAGCTTTAACATTTCTTGCTGTTGAATCAGACTCCGGTGTGCCACTGCTTTTAACATAACATGCACTTTGTTCAGTTTCAGCATTATTTCTCTGCTCAATAGTGCGCAGTTTCTCCACAAACGTATTCAATGTACGCTCGACACAAGACATAGCTTCCCGCACGTTTCGAAATTCACGGTATTCTGGACCCAATGTAGACATTATACGTCCTATTAATAATCTTTCAGAAAACGAGTGTTTACCTTGCAAAGCTGATGGTGGAGCTATTTATGCCATTGGACAAGGAAGTGTAAATATTGAAACCAAAGTTGGTTTATCAGTACTTCAGGCGTTTCTTGAAGACGTTTGGTATGTTCCTGATGCCGACCGTAATGTATTTTCTGTTGGCCGAGCTGTAGCATGTTACGTGCCGAAATCGGCACTAGACATTCTTAACTAGGTTTTAGTATGTGAAAATTTCGCGCCATAAATTTAAAAAGACTTGTGTGCGTATTTCCGTCACTTCAGATAGCGCGTTGCGCGAGATTCGCGCCGACGCGTGTGGACGACAGGATAGTGGGAAATTTCCGGGAGACGCGTGAGGACTTGCCTCCGAAACGCGAAGAGGAGTGGTTGTGTGGTGTCTTGCCGTATCTTTTTGTTATGTAGGTACCTTTTGCCTTCTTTAGATTATCGTTCCTCGTACCCTTTCCCGTCGTTACCTCTACATAGGAAGAAGACAAAGTGAATTTGGATGCAACCTGGCTTAAGAGTTCCCACGACCCGAGAAATATTAGCGAAGCCATGGGCGACCATCATGGAGTAATCTTGAAGGAAGCCGTCGCTATCATGGAGTAATCCTGAAGGAAGCCGCCGCTATCATGGAGTGATCCTAAAAGAATCTCTACTTGTTCACGTAAGTGTCCTTTTGGGGGTTTTCTTTAAAATTTATTTTCTTTAAAATTTGTGTAATTACGGGCCATAAATTGCATATTGTGTGACGTAATTTAAATTTGCGCGTCAATTTTTACATTATTTAATATCGTTACCAACTGTCATTAGTGGCACGCGTACCGCGTTTACGGCACTGTAATTAGCAAAGAAATACATATTTGAAGCAGATAGTTACGAATGTAAATTTAAATTGGACGGTAAAGTACGACTAGTGGGTCGTATGTATGGTGGCCTTTATGTGCTAAATATGCGAGTAATAATTCTAGACAAACCGGCTGTATTTTATATAAGTGATGCCGACACGTTGTAACTATGGCATGAACGACTTTGTCACCAAAATAAACTACACTTAAAAGACTTCCTGCAGCTAAAAGAAATAAATGTAATGGCAGATGGTGAATTCTGTGACGAATGTGCTCTTGGAAAGTTACGTCGCCGTAGCTTCGGTTCTCGTTCAAATCGACCTGTGGTTGTTGGAGAACAGATAAATTCAGACGTCTGTGGATCCACGCAAAGCATTTCTTTGGGAGGTAATCGTTATTTTGTCTTATTTAAAGACGATTATAGCAAATTTAGACGTGTGTTTTTTGTTAAGCATAAAAGTGAAGTTGCAAACTGTCTGCGTAATTTTTTGGAAGCGGTAAAGACATTAGGTCACGTAGTAAAGGAACTTTTGTGCGACAATGGTGGTGAATTTGTATCTGAAAAAGTATTAGAAATTTTATCAGAACGTGGAATCACACTACGCCCAACGGCACCCTTTATGCCAGAGCAGAACGGTGCTTCAGAGCGGAAAAATAGAACAACAGTAGAAGCCACCTTATCTCTGTTAGAAGCACGTGAGATACGAAAGAAATTATGGGCTGAAGCATGTAATACAGCGGTTTATGTATTAAACCGAACTGGGCTTACCCCATTCACAAAAAGACGCCCATTGAGCTTTGGACTGGAAAGTCGTTCAATGACTTCTCACATTTGCGTATGTTCGGAACAGAATGCTTTACCCACGTACCAAAACAACTAAGACGTAAATGGGATGCTCGCAGCGTTTTTGGAAACTTTGTTGGTTATCATGGTGAACGGGAAGGATACCACATATGGCTACCAAATTTAAACAAAACTATAGTTAGTCATGATGTTAGTTTTAAACTGAAAAGATAATAATTAAATCTGAAATTGAGGTGGAAACTGAATCAATTACAGTACCGGTAAATTCATCAGAAAGAGTTCAAATTAGTGACGCTATACAGTGTAAGCGTGTCGATAACGATCAAGAAGAATCTGATACTACCGATAACGACGGAAATGCTGAAGATAACAATATTGACAGTTTAACACTTGGCCGAGGATCTAGAATAAGAAGAAAACTTGACTGGGCAAGAAGTGGAGAGTATGTCATGTGTGCAGAAGCGGCAGCATTGTTTATCAACGATGATCCTAAATCATATGGCGAGGCTCTGGCTTTGGCAGAAGCTGCTGAATGGAAAATCGCTATGGACGAAGAGATGGTGTCGTTGGCAGAAAACAAGACATGGGTACTGGTGAATAAACCACCAGGTGCAAAGCTCATCGGCAATAGATGGATTCTAAAAAGAAAATTAAATGCAGACGGTTCAGTAGATAGACTTAAAGCGCATCTTGTTGCAAAGGGCTATTCACAATGGCCAGGAATTGAATATGATGAACTGTTCAGTCCAGTTGCAAGATACGATACAATTAGGTCTTTGATAGCAGTGACCGCATCTGAAAATTTGTATCTTGTACAGTTTGATGTTAAAACCGCATTCCTCTACGGCACACTTTCGGAGGAAGTGTATATGGAGCAAGCGGAAGGATACGACGACGGATCAGGACAAGTGTGCAGATTGCATCGTAGTCTTTATGGTCTCAAACAATCTCCACAATGCTGGAAGCACGGTTGGTAGAGTTTTGAAATCTCAACAGATGGTGCAAAGTACTGCTGATCCATGTTTGTTTGTAAGACATCGAAATAAAGACAAGTTGCTAGTGGTAATATACGTCGACGATGAACTGGTAGCTGGAACAAACCCTGCAGAAGTAAATAAATTTACAAATTAGTTAGGCCAAGAATTTAAAATCAGAATTGGCTGCTTAGAGAGCTTTCTAAATATTCAAATTCGAAAACTGGAAAATGGATCGATTTTTATTGGGCAACCTACATATACAAAAAAGGTGCTCGAAAAATTTAACATGAGTACTTCGAATGCTGTATCTACACCATACGATAGTTCTGGAAGAGGTACGTTAATGCTTGTTGGTGACCAAGTTCCTTACAGAAAGGCAGTAGGAAGCTTAATGCATTTAATGATTGCCACACGGCCAGACATTGCATATACTGTGGGTATAGCTGCTCGAGCCTTAGAAGTGGACTGGCTCAAAGTAAAAAGAATATTTAGATATTTACGCGGTACAGTCAATTATGGAATTGTGTTCGACTCAAAATGCAAGCAAGTGGTACTTGAAGCATATAGTGTTGCAGATTATGCCGGAGACGTCATCACAAGACGTTCAACCACCTGTTTTGTTTGCAAATATGCAGGTGGCGCAATTAGTTGGGTAAGCCAAAAGCAACGTTCGGTGGCAGTGTCTACGAGTGAAGCAGAGTTTGTAGCCGCAAGTGAAAGCACTAAAGAAGTGATATGGCTTTCTCGCTTATTAAATGAAGTTGCTCATTTGGAAAGTGTGCCTACACTTTTTGTAGACAACCAAAGTGGTATAAAATTAGTGAAAAATCCCAAATTTCACAAAAGAACCAAGCATGTGGATGTGCAATATTTTTTTGTGCGAGAAAAGTTTCTCGAGGGAAAACTAGGGATTGAACATGTTAGTGGTGAAGAACAGATAACAGACATTTTGACAAAACCACTTACAAGAAAACGGTTTTGCAAATTACGGAACAGCATTGGTGTTGTGTATATTACTGACAGAACGTTTAGTTGTGCAGGAAGTGTTAAAGATGTGTAAGCGCCTCTGATATACAAAATGTACGCACTGTATCTTAGCAGCTGTAATTTCAAAATAGTTTTTTTTCAGTTTTTGTCAGAATACTTTTGACAGTTCACAAACAAGTTGTGTTTCAATATACGTTTGTGTCTTATTCCAGACTTTAATAAATAGAAAGTTCAATATTTTGAACCTAATCTATTAAATACTCCCTTTTTAAGGTAGGTACCTTCTTTGGCTCGATTAATTTTTGACGTTTTTAATGTATATACACATATCTAACCCTAGGTAATTCTCTTTATTAACAAATCAGCAGACATATTTTCACTTCTTAAATATTATCATGGCCTGTCCAAAACCATACATGTGGAATTTAGCAGTTTTACAGAAACACAAAAATAATCATGGAGAAAATGGGACCAAAGTTGTACTCTTCTGCCGTTGATTTCTTATCTGATCTATAATATTTATTGAAGAGCATCTTAATGCCAAATAAATCAAGACAAAATCTACGCCTATTATCACAGTGAGTTTTCTTTCTTAAAAATGTTTACGTAGGGGATTTCGACCCTTCATACGTTAAGTATTAGTATCGCATGTTGAAAATTTTCATTTTACAGAAGAGCGAAACATATTTTGAATGCTATTTACCTGGCACAACAATCGATTTAAATGCATAATTGTATATTCTTATCTACTATTAAATATTAAATATATTTTTGTGATTCATTGTTTATAGTTTTATAAATTGCTCATATGGTATTGTACGTGGTCTAAGGTGGTGTGAAAAAAAAAGTACCATAGTTTACAACGGTTATTGCAATTTTGACTATGTAATTAGTATGTAATGTATTAAAGTATAAGGTTATCATAAAGTAAGGGATATATTTTAAATTATGATAACTTTTTAACAAATTAAGTTATTGACAAGAAATAAATAAAATCTAATTGCTTATGAAATGGGATTTAGTATGCCCAAAACAGGTTACGGCAATTGCTCAATATGACCTCTATTTTGTTGTTGTAAGATCACCATCCTTACCTCCAAATTGTACACAGCATTTCGTAACATTTCTGGTTAAATTGTACCAATTTGCTCCGTAATACTGTCTTTTAATTCTTGTAGCGTAGTTGGTCGTCTTCTAAACACTAAACTTTTTAAATAACCCCACAGCCAGTAATCCGCTGGGTTTAGATCAGGTGATCATGGTGGCCATGAATTTACGAAATGTCTGCTTAACACGCGATCTTGAAAACGTTGGTTAACAATTCTTTGACTGGTCGAAAATGTGCGGGGTGCTCCATCCTGCATAAAATGATGTTTTCAATTCCGTAGTGCTCGTTTTGCAGCTGTGGAATAACATAATTTTGTAACATTTGCAAGTATCGTTCACCATTTACAGTTACAGATACGGCTTGTCCATTCTGCATTTCCTCGTAGAAATACGGACTAATAATAAAATCAGCTGTAAAACCGCACCAAACGGTGACATTCTTGTCATGAAGACCTTTTTAAACGATTTGTTGCGGGTTTTCTGCAGATCAGATTCTACAGTTTTGAATATTGACTCCACCATTCAGAGTAAAATGTGCCTTATCTGTCCATAAAATACGGGATAACCATTCGGGTTCAATTTCCATCTGAGCCATTACTCGCAAAGAAAAATCGTACCTAGTAGCCAAATCTGCGTCCTTTAATTCAAACAGCATTTTCAGTTTATATGGATACATGTTTAGAATTTTGCGTAAAATTTTCCAAACCGTGGTATACGGCATTTGCAATCGCTTGGATATCGCATTTGCACTGCTGATTGCGAGTGAATTGCTTCTGGCTATGTCTTGATTTTCATGAAGAACCTCTGCAACTTGGACATCACTAATTATTGGTCTTCCTGATCTTGGTAAGTCAGTTACAGACCCTGTTCTTTCAAATTTTTGTATCAAATTGCGGTACGCTTTCATTTGACAGGGTCCCGCTCTCAAAACCATTCTCGTGCGAAATCTTCGTAATCCAGCGGTGTAATTTCTGCCGGATTCATAATAGCACTGAACTAAACCAATTCTTGTTTGTAAATCCATGTTATTACAGTTGAGTCGTTTGAACTCAACGTTTACTTGAGTTTTAATTTCAAAATAAAACTTCAAATTGAATAATTTCGTTTTGACACTAGTGTCAACAATTGTTATGACAACGCTTTTGTTTCTCATAGATACGGTAAAATCCCATTCATTAAGCAACTAGATTTCGTTTATTTTATGTTACTAACTTAATTTATTAAAAAGTTGTAATGATTTAAAATATATCCCTTACTTTATGATAACCTTATATATCGCACTCTATATTTTATTTTGTTTATAATCCATGATGCTAAAGATGTCTAAAGATAAAATTCGCACCTCTAAATTGTTTGATTGAATATACCTTTATTAGTGTTATAAATGAAATAATTTCCACGGCTCAACTCACAAGAACTCTTAATCTCAGGGTACTTACACTTAGATCTGTTTAGCGTGGGTTGCCTAACTAACCAGACCTAACTCAACCAAACAACACCGTTTTATATTCGTGAATAGCCTTACAATATTCTCAGATGTAGTTACAGACCCACAAATCACATCGGCTTAGTACTGAGTGATGTATGAAATTGAAATTTTTCTAATCGTCACGGTCAAATATAAAATACTTACACGTGTCTGGACACAACTGTGGTTGATGATTTTTTTTAACACCACTGTTCTTTTCGTGGATGGGTCCTTACACCTTCCTTGTCGTTATGTGTGACTATCGTGTTCGACTAACACAAACGTGTGCTGTTGTTCTTCTGCTTTATTTTGCTCTCTATTGATAAAACCTTGTCAAACTTTTTCTATATGGTACGCCTTACACTGCTACTTTTCAGTCCCAACATCTGCTACAAAACTCCTACCTAACTGTATCTTCTTCCCTGCAAAAAGCCTTGTCCTGTCTTTCTATTAATTCTCACTAGGCCTTTGCACTTCAGAAAATTCAAACTCCAATTTTGTCTAATTTAATTTTAATGACCTTTTCTTCCAATGCAATAAATGCCAGTGGTTATCCTTAACTTTCCTGTTTTAATTTCTCCAGCTGCTATTGCCTTAAATTCTTTAATTCTTTTAATAATTTTAGCACAAAATCAAAAAACACTTCTCTTCGTTTTTGTAATTTTGTAACATGCCTTTTTGCGTATATTTTAGCATGTTACATTTGTGATTGGCACTATTAGCATATAAATGCTTATACCTACATTTAAATATAAAATTACTCTCTTTATTATATAATATATTTTCTATAAGAATTTATCTCGCACAATCTTGGATTATTAGTTTTAATCCACAAGTTATTAATTTGTTAAATAAGTACAAATATTTATATCTATATGAAATTTTCCTATTGGTTATTTCTGAAGTGTTTATTCTAAAAGCACAACTGGTGTGGTTCTAATTCTGTATTATAATTATATCTAAATGAAATTTTCCTATTGGTTATTTTTGAAGTGTTTATTCCAAAAGCACAACTGGTGTGGTTCTAATTTTGTATTATTGAGAATAATCGCTAGAGATCGTCCATCCCGAAGATGGCCGAAAATAATTTGTTTGAAGTGTCAAATTTTCATTTCTCTGATATCCGATTGCTTATCTAGCACTGTTGGCCATTTGTGATTTGAGCTCTACATTGCCTCATGTGTTTGTCTGGTATGTAAATTTTCTAATCATAAATCCTAAATTAACATTTAAATATATTTCTAGATGTGTTGTATAATGGATGAAAAAGTTGTTTATTCGTTAAGCCCATCAAATATATATAAAGATGGCAAGATATTAATGAATTTAATTTTTCTTTGCACCTCTTGTTAGATTTTCACTTTTGTAACACAACTGAATTTTCTAGGGTGCTCCAGTGGATTTATATGCTCCCTTCATATATCCTCCAGTTTATTCTCCGGTCAAGTATGCTCTGGTCAAATATGCGTCACGGCGACGTGTTTTCTCTCATTCGGATTTTCCACATGGAAAAGTTGCTTGTCGCACAACCAGATGATGTAAAATAACACTCATTACAAGAATTTTATATTTCGTTTCCTTCTACTTTACATAATGATGCTCAGTTATTATCTTATTGAAAAATACCTTCAAGTTTAATTTTATGGAACAGAAGTCTGTTAAAGACAACATTTGAAGTCGACCACATGTTTGTTTTGTACCTACTCTAGGAGATCTTCCAACGCAGGATGTCTCAGTTTCCTGGATATTGAAGGATTCCTATAAATTAAGTAACTTAGTATTAGTTCAGTTACTGATACTACAGGTAGTATGAGATTTAAACTTTTACCTTATCGTTTTTCTGTTAAAATAAAGAGGCCTAACCTCTATTTAAATTTGTCTTTGTAACTACAAACATTTTGTTTTGATTATTAATTACCTTTCACTTATCTTAAGTGATTTTAAATATAATTATCTAATACATAACCTAAAAATATGTAAACATTCGAATCTTCATGATGTTTCTTATGGTGAAAAGGTTTATTACTTGAACTTTCATTTCATGTGCATTTGTTACATGACATTATTACAGTTATGATCACTTTTTGATTTACTCCTGCATTAAGTAAAATTTTGAGTTTTTAACAGAGATTATTTATTTTGATTTCTCTATAGAAATTTCTCGTGTACATTTATTAAATATCTCAATTATATCATGTTAAAATATATAGCGATGTCTACTATGTTAATTACACAGCATATATCTTATACATGCCTTTGGAATTGTAATAACTTGAGTATTAATATACATATTTAGTCGAATTTCTCGTATCGTGTTTTAACTTTTGTTTCTCTAAGTTATTTTACAGTTGTGTAAACAAGTGTCTTGATATTTAAATTTTAACATTCTCTAAACATTCCCCTTACCCTGATGATTTCAAGTCTCATGCAGCCTCCGAAACCATAAAGGTCGATGCAAGCTGTGCCGAAGTATTTCTTATACTTCGTCGTGCACTTACTCTTTTTATAACATCGAGGAAAGAGTAAGGTGCAATTTCTTTGTCCATAATAAAAAAAAACAAAACATCCTTATCTTCATGGTTACATACTCAATGCCTACTACCAAAATATTCTATAGTCTGATTTCACCAATACACACACATGATATATCATGATCATTTAACTTACTAACAATTATACTACTTGCAACAAAACTTTAAAATTTTTTAAAAACATGATCATATTTGGAAACTAAAATTTTGTGAGTACATGTTCTAAATTTATATAGCTTTATATTTATAATAAAAAAACGAAAAATTATACACTTGTACACAGGTTATTTATGCATATACTAATTAAAACCTGCCAATCCATCATAGACACTCCTGAACCCATTCACTCTTTGACAGGGTGCGTCGTGGCTGAAACAAAGTTGTTAAACAATTTCTACACATAAGTACTTGTATTTGAATTGTGACCTGTTATAACCAAACACCAAGATTATTGCGTGTTATCGAATACCCGTTCTCCGTAACGGGATACAAATAGAACCACCTTGAGTGCAAAAAGCCGTAAACAAGGGGTTCCGAGGTAGAGCGTGGACTGTAATTATTAAGGGGTGAGGGTGAGAACAGTTTATAGGAGTAGAATCATACAAAGGCATAAAAACCCTTACCGAAAGTTCCTTGGGGATTTGAGAGACACTAAACACTGAAACTACCGCTTTTGGCCAAGGGTTAAAGGAAAGGAGGGAGACAGTAAAGGAAGAGGTCAATGCCGGATTAGAAGAAGAGAGCAGACTTATTCTGACTAGTTGTGGCTATCACGAGACTTGACGACCGACTCCTATTAACTAGCGCGTACATCCCGTTACTTGTTTTTTTAAGGGTGTGACAAAACCTATTTTGTGATTTATGCTTCTGCACACTTGCTATCAGGTCAACCAAAACCCCGACACTTCATAGTCTCGCACCGATTTTAAATACCTATAGAAATATGCGTCGTTATATTCAATAGTTTTTTTAACATCGAGAGTTTCGATTATTTAGTTCCAATTACAGTTACTTTCCAATCTACATTATTTTATGTACAGTTCAATTCTATTTCTTGCATCATCATCATTTTGTTTTCGACCTTACTTAAGGTCGGTTTGACGCAGCTCTAACTTCTTTTCTATTTTGTGCTAATCTAAAAAGCTATACATACCCTTCACAACCTAAATTCTTAATAATTTGACTAATATAGTTTGGTCTAGGTCTTCCTATATCCTTCTATCTTTTTCCTATCCAGCTGACTCCACATAGATATTAGCAACCTGATGGTTGTTAAAGAACTCTAACATGGTTACATGATTACCATTTATAAGGAAATGAAATATAACCTGGTTATCCGCTTCAAAAAAGAAAAGTGTTAAATTAAATGTTATGGTAAGGCTTAAGCAACGAATCGCTGCCAACATGCCAGACCGCTACCTAATTGTGAGTTATGTCATGGTGACGTTTATTAAATTATATATTATGGTAAGGCTTAAGCAACAAATCGCTACCAACATGCCAGATCGCTACCTAATTGTGAGTTATGTCATGGTAACGTTTATTAAATTATATGTTATGGTAAGGCTTAAGCAACAAATCGCTACCAACATGCCAGACCGCTACCTAATTGTGAGTTATGTCATGATGACGTTTATTAAATTATATGTTATGGTAAGGCTTAAGCAACGAAACGCTACCAACATGCCAGACCGCTAACTAATTGTGAGTTATGTCCTGGTGACATTTAGTTAACTGATTTTTATTTTTTTTTGTTTTGTTTTCGAACTTACTTAAAGTCGGTTTGACGCAGCTCTAAATTCTTTTCTATTCTGAGCTAGTCTAAAAATGTCCACATACCCTTCACAACCTAAATCTCTAATAATTTGACTAATATAGCTTTGTCTAGGCCTTCCTACTCTATTTTTATTTGGTAGTCTATAATCTAAGATTTTACTAACTAGTCCCTCATGTCTTAACTGGTGCCCTATCATTCTATCTCTCCTGACCTTCAATTGTTTCCACATACAGGGTTCCTCACCTATCCTTCTATAAACTTCCTCATTTGTTACTCTACCTGTCCAACTAATCTTTAACATTCTCCTATAACACCAAGTTTCAAAAGCTTCTATCTTTTTCTTATCTACTTCTTTAATTGTCCAAGTCTCACTACCGTATAGTAGAACGCTCCATACGTGCGACTTTAAGAAACTTTTTCTATTATCTAAACTAATACTATTAGCTATTAGTAAGTTTTTCTTTTTAAAACATTTTTCTAGCTTGAGCTATTCTTGCTACTATATCCCTTCTGCTACGTCCATCCTTTGTAATTATACTACCTAAATAGCAAAATTCATCTACCTCCTCTAACTCGGTATTACCTATTTTTAATTTTGGTTTAGAACTAGGCTGTAACTCACTTGTCATTATCTTTGTCTTTACTGAGTTAATTCTCATACTATAGTTACTCTGTAGTATCTCATCTAAAATATTTAAAAACTCTCCTAACTCTTTTCTAGACTCTGCCATAATGGCTATATCATCTGCAAAACGTAACATGTCTACTTTCTGGCCCTGTACACTAATACCTATCTCTTTTCTCTCTCTAGCTAAGTTTAAAGCTTACTCAATATAAACATTAAAAATCAAGGGAGACAGTATACAACCCTGTCTAACACCATTTCTAATCTTAGCTTCCTTTTCTATTTCATCAAATCTAATTACTACGCTTTGGTTTTTATATAGACTGTAAATAATTTTTCTATCCCTATGAGAGATTCCTATTTTTTGCAAAACTCTGAACATAACAATCCAATTAACCCTATCAAATGCTTTTTCTAAATCTACAAACGCGAAATGAGTCTTTTTATTTTTTTGTAACCTTTTTTCGATAATTAGCCTAATCATTAGTATCGGTTGTCTAGTCCCTCTGTCTTTTCGAAAACCATATTGGTCTTCGCCTAAATAATTCTCAGTCAAAGCTTCTACTCTATTTTTAATTATTATTGTTATTTCTTGCATACATGTATTTATTTTCTGTTGCACCTGATTTAACACTTTCAGAAACAAACTACCTAACAAATGCATCTTGGTCTTTCAAACTACTTTTCTTCAACTTCTCAATATCAGTATCTCTTAGTCTATCTATAATAACCTTCCTAAATCTGTACTATTCTTAATCTCTCTTCTAACATCTTTCTAGCCTTTATTAAAATCCCTTCCTAAAACCATACTACCTTTAATCTCATCCCTATTCTATCCCTGTCAAATTCCATTAACCATTCCCGATCCTATACTGTCCCTATTATCCTCTCATGTACTATATTCATCGATATTCTCATATCTCTCATTTGAACTACCTGTAGGTACCACCCATGTCCTTTCCATATTTAAAACTCAACCATTCTAGCTTTTCCGTTTATTTTCAAATTAAATGAAAAAATCAAGTAGGAGCATCTACCAAAACAAAGTTAAATTCATTTTATTTATTTCTAGGCCTCCATAAAATTGATTTTGTATTGTATTATGTCGATGTTCTCATGTGATGTATGATGAGTATTCTGACTGTTAAATACATCATAGTATATTACAATAAACCCGTTCCCTCTATAAGTTATATATCGAATATAAGATCTTCTGTTGGTGCTTCAAGGGTAGCATACAACTCAGCTCCTAGATCTTATCTAATATGCCTCGGCTATGAGTATTCCTAACTCGGGTATTCTAATCATTTTTGTTGCTAAATTAACTACCTTAGTCTGGGTTCCAAACCCAGAGCAGTCGCTGTTATGATAGTAAAATTTTTCCCCCTTTTAGAAATATAATTAACATGCCCAGCCAAATTACCTCTACGTCAGATTTCAATCACTTCAAGGTCACTGAGTTTTGACGCACGCCCCTTATGTTACGATTGACAGACTGATGTGATACGTAACGTTTCAGTAGGTATTGATATATTATTCAGTACTGAATGTGTTTTCAAATATACCCTGTGTGGTATTGGATGCTTTTGATGCCCAGAATTAAATCTCCAATCAATAATGGCAATCAGAAGACGTAGATCTAAATAATTACCTCTTATAATCCTGTGCAGTGGACAGCGTCTTACAAGGTATCAATGGCATACAATTCTCAAACTCCTTCAGTGGTGACATCCAAACTTAACGCAATTATTTGTTTTAGTTTTACTAATGTTGCAAATGACCCTTTGTGTAAACGCCTTCTATAAATTTTAACTTCTTAACTTGGGTCTTCCCGCCACACAATCATCTTCATGGATTCTTTTTAATCTTCTTTGGGTATTAAACCACTCATAGTTTTTAAAATTATCTTTTTGCTTAGTGTACTCAAACCAAATATTTCAAACATCAATAAATCAAAGTCACCTTCAATTTATGTCATAAATGTCAAACTTGAAGTTTTTATTATTTTGAAAACGATCCTAGGTCATGGATCGAAACGTTAATAAAGATAATTTTAAAAACTATGAGTGGTTTAATACCCAAAGAAGATTAAGAAGAATACTAAACAAACCACAACAAACATACAGGGAGCATCTTCATGGATTCATAGCTGCCGATACATTTTTTCTATATCGGCAGTGAATACAAATTTATGAGAACGAAAACTAGCTATTAATGAAAAGATATCCTGAATAGTAGGACCTGCTGGTAGAGCTTGATTTATAGACAAACCTGAAGAGAGTTTGCAACTTCCATCAAAAACTAACCGACATTTTGTGGTATCGCTAGATTTTTTGAAAACTGCATGATGTCGTAGGAAAAGCAATTATCCTCATTGTCTGATATTGACATGTGGTTTAACGTTAAATATTCTTTCATAAAATTAACATATTCCTATTTAAGAGCACAATTACCTTGAAACCTACATTCTAGCTTGTCAAGACGTGTTTATGAGATACTGTAAGAATCGCCTTTTGTGGCAACATCTTCCTTGAAAGGTAATCAATCCTTAAATTTCCCACCCGAATCTCTCGCAGTCGTCTGGACAAAATATGATTCACAAAATATTTCCTCTGAACTTAAACAGCCTGAATTGGAATTAAATTCGTCTACCTTCCAAAATCTTTCTAAATTATCATTCATTTTTTGCATCGATACAAGAGCTACCTGTTTTGCATCAGGGTAACCATAGACATTCCTCGAAACAATCCATCCTAATTTAGTTTTCTGCAAAATGGGAGAATTGGTCTGCTTTTTTTGGCCTATACACATCAAATCATAAAACAATGCTGCTCCAGTGGGCATATCCACCGGCCCTGGTTGATAAAACAATGGATCAGACAACTTTATGTTAGGATCTATTTTGAAATTTGTAATACTGACTTGAGTAGAAGCTAGTAGACTTGTTATGTGCGGAATCACAAGACATTATATAGATGTCGAAAAATTATTTACACAGGATGCAATTTTTACTTGTGTTTTTGTTGAATACAAGATACACCTTGATTTATACCTGAAAATGATACATTTATATCTTCAGATTTTAGATTGCGTACTTTGAATGCCCTTTCAGTGATAAAATGTGATTGTGATGCTGAATCTAAACGAACTCTTAAGGTAACAACTTGATTATTGGCATCAAGTGCATTAACCCTTGCAGTCGATAATAAAACAGTACAATTTGATGACAATTGTGAGGAAAAATTAGTAGTTATCTCAGATTCGCTTATTGTGGAATTCTGAGATTCAGTTGTCCCTTGAACGTCAGACGTACTTGATGTTTGCACCTTTGTTGGTATGTGAATAAGACTATTGTGTTTTCTTTGATAACGTTTGCTTCGCGAAGATTTACATTCAGGTAAAAAATGCCCTGATCGTAAACAATTTAAGCAAAGTTTCATACGTTTTACAGCATTGCATCGTTCTGCATGGCTTAAATCAAGAAACACCTTGCAGTTTATAATAGCATGATTGGCCACACAATTGGGACATGTTACGTGCCAAAGTGGCACTAAACATTGTTTTAGGTTAATTTTGATGTGCAGAAGTTTCGCGCCATAAATTCAAAAGACTCGGTGCGCGTATTTCCGTCACGTCAAAAGTGGGTTGGACGAATAACTTCGCGCCGACGCGTGAAAGAAAAAAGGGGAAGTGTTTCCGTGACTCTCTGTAACATAGCTTTTTTGCCTGAACCTTCGAGTGCAGTGGACGTTTTAGGTATCGTATCGTGCCTTTATCTTATATCTATGTAGATCCTTGCCTTTGTTTATCTGTTTATCGCCCTTATACCTGTATCCTTGTCGATCCCTACATAGGTAGAGAAAATCTGTAGCAGCCTAGGGAGAACCGGAGGCCACGACCCTAGATGAACGAGTCCTGGTAGCCACCGCGACTGCCGGAGCTGTTCCGAGCGCCTTGGAAGAGCGTTGGGCGTACCCTCCAGCAATTATCTTTAAGGCGACCATCAGCAGCCCTTAAGTATGTGCTGACGCCATCTTTATCTATCTTGAAGGACGCTTGGCGGACTTCGTGGAAATCTGGACCTATTATGTGAGTACCTTATTGACATAATTGTTGCTAAGTTAAATTAATATATTGTGTAATTGAAATTTGTGCATTGGTGACGTCATTGACAGATGGGCGCGCCAAATCTGTATAAGATTAGCGCTACCAACTGTTGCGGTGCTAGTAAACCGCGCTTGCGGTGTTGTATTTACGATGTTTAAAATGTAAGAATTTGAACTTTTAAATCGTAAGAGACAAACAATGGTTGTAGTAGTAGAAAAGAATCTAAATGAAAATTCACCTTTTGATTTAGTCATGACACATTTTACGGATTTTTGTGTTTTGGGATTATGCTTTTTTTCTGTTAACGCTTCTGATATGTTTTGTTTGTTTGTCAAAAAATCAATTAATTGTTTTAAAGTGGGCACTGTATTATTTGCATTTTCATTTGAACTGATCTTGCAATGCCAGTCCGCAATTACGCTAATATCTGCGTAGTTAGACAGTCCCGGTTATTAATTATTACAAAAAGGGCACATTAAACAATTCAATAGCAAATTATCTGCATATCATGGGACATGTTATTCATTTTTAATTGCAAAGCTTCACTCCTGAATGGCGCTTTATACTCAACGATTAGACTAATCTTATCGCAAGTACTACTGCTACTGCTACTTGTGCTGGTGTTGTAGTCATCTCTTACACCTGTTAAAGGGATGACGGTCAAACTATGTATCATAATTGTTCATGTGTATGCCACAAAGAAGGTGTGTATCCATTTGTGTTATTTCACTTTTATTTACGAAATCATTTACTTTTAGGTTTATCTAGCTTCGATGCGCTATAAATATATTCCATATTTATTTATGTTTCGTTTGCAAGGTAAGATGAATAGCCGAGGATACGCAATGATAAACGAACCTCTTCAAGTGAAAAAAGAAAGTTCAGATGTGAAAGACATTTGTTTTTTCTAACAAAAGATAATATAAAAATAGTACAAAAATAATATCAATTTTTTATTCAAAATCTCATATGCATAAAGGAAGTTTATACCTATTACAAAAGAGGACTTTTTGAGTATTAAACCACTATTGCATTTCGTATAAATCTGTCACTCACACTCAATATGCGAAAACTTCTAAATTGCAGGTATTTTGCAGATACGAACTTTTCGTGTTTGATTAATATCAAAGGTTGCTACGATTATTTATCTTTTTGACACAAATTACATTAAATTGCAAAATAAAATATAACATTTAATTTATCCTTATTTATATTGTTGTTTTGCACTTATATGATGTCATGACAATACATTTACCTCTGGCGGCTGGAAAAGGAAAAGTAAAACTGTCGCCGGTGAAAAGTGACATTTCTCCCAAGCTGGCTCAGTTATTGACCTAATATTTTAGCATTTAAAGAAAAATTAATATAATTCTAGTTAAATTGTTTCATTTTGGGATAAATGGATTTAGTATCAGCATAACATTCCACGTAATAGATGTAACTAAGAAAAGTCATGCATTTGTACAAAATATAAATTTATTGTCCAGACGAAATCAAGAATTTAATTGAAGATCAAAGATCATCGCATTACAATAAGGCGATCACACAAACAATTCTAAAAAGATATTATGCTTGGAAGTAATAATTGCGCAGCAGAAAGGTTTTTGGATGTAAATCCACTTCCATCAAGTAAGTTTTTTAGAAATCAATGTACAAGATCCCTGTAACTTTTTATGGGAGGTATAATAAAGGGTATTGTTACAGGCGAAATTGTACAAAACCACTCAGAAACATACCCTTGTACAGTTATTCAAGCAGAGGTTTATCACGTTCAGGATTCTGATGCGTTAGTTGATAAAAACAAATACTCCACAGCTGAAACACTTTCTCATCAGAATGCATATATATCGCGTAAGTTTT
The DNA here is from genome assembly GCA_036346225.1 of Platerodrilus igneus. Lineage (NCBI taxonomy): Eukaryota > Metazoa > Arthropoda > Insecta > Coleoptera > Lycidae > Platerodrilus > Platerodrilus igneus. The sequence continues at coordinate 2,144,321 of JARFIW010000885.1, read as the reverse complement.
TATGTAAATCTATGTTGAATTGCCCGTTCAATTTTATATAGTAAGAATAATAAACCTGATTTGTTACAGAAGAGTTTGTACAAACTCGGTCAGAAACAAACAATTGTATTCAAACAGATGTTCATCGTTCTCACAATTCTGAACAGCTATTAGCAAGAAACAATAGCTTGAACCAAACAGTTTTGTAATTGAATACTTACCCTTTAGGTAAGCTTTATCTAGTCAATGCTTCCATAACTTGCCTTATAATTATACATTGTATAGGCGAGGATACACCAACACAATCACAATTGTTAATTTGGGACAGATGGCAGTTATTACAGAGTTCACAAAAAGTATGTTTATGTAACTCTACATACTATTCATTTCAGGCCCGTAGCCAGGAACCGTGTTCGGGTAGTGATGAAATTTTCAGGTGGTCAGTGAAACAAAAACGCATGTTTATTAGCAATTACTTTATTTAAACTTTTTATCTTAAAATGAATTTTACTTAAATCACATACAATACAGGTTCTTAAATAAACAGTTATCTACCAATATTATTCGGGGGGTGATTGATTACCCAAATCACCCCTCCAACATCTACTGACCTGATTCATTTGTAGTAAATTGTATGTAGTTTGTCTATCTGGTTTTATAATCCCGTTGTTTGTTATAGACATAATCAATGATAAAAGTGTTATTACCAAAAGCGTCTTACATTTAACACGGTAGTTACATTTAAAAAGTTCGATAAATACAACACCGGAAGCGAGGTTTACTAGTCACCATCGGTGGTTGGCAGCGCTAATCTTATACAGATTTGGGCGCGCTCATCTACCAATGACGTCCCCAATATTGCGCAATACTTCGGAAATTTACATATTAATTTTAACACAAAGATAAAGCGAACAATATAAACTATGAAGTACTCACATAATAGGTCCAGATTCCCGCGAAGTTGCGCTAGGGTAGGCCTCTAACCAAGTCCATCAGGGCTCCTCCCGGAGGGATTAGAGATGATACGCCGACGCTCTACAAAAGCGTTTGGATCAGCTCCGACCAGCTACAGCAATCATAAGGTCTTCATCCAGAGTCGTGGAGATCGGTACGCCTAGGTGGCTCTCAGATTGTCACCTACCTATGCAGGGAATGGGCAGGAAAAACCAGGTAAGGGTAGACAAACAAAAGATAAGCAAGCAGGATATCTACATAGGTAAAGCTAACGATACGTTACCAAAAAAACGACCACTTCACTCGAAGAACAAAGGCAAAAGGCCCCGTTATAGGAACAGGAAACTCCCCCACTCTTTTTGTCTTTTTTCACGTCCGCGAAGTTATTCGTCCAACCCTTTAGCATTGCACGATTTGCGCAAATGCACTACTATGACGTAACGGAAGTACACGCCTAGTCTTAAAATTCCCGCGCACCGCGTCTTTTGAAAATATGGCGCGAAACTTCCGTACATCAAAACTAACCTAAGTACAATGTTTAAGTGCCGATTTGGCACGTAACAAGCGACATAAATAATCAATCCCATCACCCAAATTCTTTAGCAATAGCCATGGATATAACTAAAGACAATGACAAAAATAATGATAGAACACTTAAAACACGAAAAGAAGGTAACACGAAATATATCGACTTTTTTTCAGATGATAATGATTTATTTGATTTTGAGTGGGATTCTACATCTTGGGAGGTTACGAAAATGAAGCTCCGAAGAAACGAAAAAAAGTTTCTAAAACAGTGGTCGTTGATGATGACAATCTGGCAAGGGAAAAGGGTCAAAGGAAACAAAAAGGTAACAACAGAAAGGATAGAAAGTTCTTGTGCGATAGTGGGAAATAATATGCTCGTGTGGATGGTTCAGTTATTCCCGCAAAAGAGATAAAGAGCAATACATGCATCAATTCAAAGGGATGCACAAATAAATGCGGAAAAATATCCGAAGAAAAAAAAAGGGCAATTTTTGAACATTTTGTCAAATTGAATCCTCAGCGAAGGAGAGACTGGCTCGTTGCCATGTCGCAATGCACTGAAGCGTAAAAGAAACGAGGATGCGACTCGTCAAACTCGGACATTTATATATTTATCAATGATGGTGAAGAAAGACGTCAAGTATGTTTAAGATTCATCATTAATACATTAGATGTAACACAAATATTTATTCACTACACATTAGCACACGCGACATGTGGCAATGCTCAAAAGATCTTAGAGGCAAAGGAGTGCCACCGAATAAAACTAAAGACGAAACAATGACATCTGTAAGAAACTACATAGAAAGTTTACCTGCAGTCCCATCGCAATACTGCCGCAAAGACTCAACATGGTTATACCTACCGCAAGAGTATAAAAGTGCGTCAAACCTGTATGAAAAATACAAATTATGCAAAATAGCGGAAGGTGTTGACTTTGTCGGCGAAAAAGTTTTTAGAAATGTGTTTACCAAACAATATAATATTGGATTTCATATCCCCAAAAAGGACAAATGCGTCAAATGTGTTTCAGCAATATTCAAACTGAAAACACAATGAAGCTGAAAGAACATGAAAAAAAAACCTCAAGACAATGATTTATGTTTCATCAAGATCTGAGAAAAACAGATAGTGGCACACTGTGTGTATCCTTCGATCTTCAAAAAGTACTAAATACGCCTATGGGAGAAAGTATGCAGTATACAACCTTACGTTTTTCGAAAGTGTAACAAAAAAGGGGTTTTGTTATGCTTGGGAAGAAACCGAAAAAAAACGCAGTGGCAATTAAGTAGTCACTATCATAACAAAATACATCAGAAATGTGGCTGAGCGTGGCCTTGCGCGGCATCTGCTCTTATATAGTGATTCTTGCCCAGGGCAAAATAAGAATAAAATTGTTCTTGCAGCTATTCACGACGTATTACAAAAATGTATCACTTTAAAAACCATTCAAATGAATTATCTTTTACCTGGTCACACAGAAATGTCAGTAGATAGTTTGCACGCTTGCATTGAAAAATGTGTATTAAAAAGTATCATTTGGGCTCCATCCCAATAGTCCACCATTTTTCAAGTAGCAAGAAAATCCGGAGAACTTTATGAGGTTGGAGTATTATGTCATTCAGATTTTTGGGTTATGACGCCATATCCGAAAAATATTTCCGAGGACTCTTACAGTTTAAAAGTTCATAAATACATCGCGCAAGCGCGGAAAAAGCGACGCCACGAGCGGTTGGTAACGCTAATCTTGTACAGATTTCGGCGCGCCCACCTGTCAATGACGTCACACAATGCACAAATTTAATACGCAATTAACGGAAAATATAAATTTAAGACAATAGTGTAGAACAGCGAATACTCACATGAATATGTCCCTGAGTTAAAGTTGGCTTCTGTTGAAGTTCATCAGGGCTACTGATGGCCCTTTTAAGGCAGTTAAAGATGGTAACTGCTCCGGTGCTGTTGGCGGAGCATGGACATCCGGCTCGTTCTAGGGTCGTGGACTCGGTTGCCCTAGGCGGCTTCAAATTGTCTCCTACCTATGTAGAGAATAAACAGGGAAAACCAGATATAGGAGCGACAAACAGTTAAACAAGGTAAGGAAATCTACATAGATACAAGATAAAGGCACGATACGATACCTAACACGACCACACTTCTTGAAGTCCCAGGCAAAAAAGTAACGTTAAAGCGTCTCACAGAAACACTTCTCCCACTTTTTTGTCCTTTCACGCGTCGGCGCGAAATTATTCGTCCAACCCACTTTTGACGTGACGGAAATACGCGCACCGAGTCCTTTGAATATATGGCGCGAAACTTCCGCACATCAAAATTAAACTAAAACAATGTTTAGTGCCACTTTGGCACGTAACAGGACTGGTAGGCAAGATAAGCAGGATTCGTACTGCTACTTTTAAAAAGAATGTACCTAATAAACGATCATCAAATATTCCATGGAGAAGACTGCTACAGCGCAAGAAATTTATGTTGTTGGAAGTAAGATGCGACCTACTGAAGTTCTATATCCACACTCTTTACCAATACCAAACCAAAAATAGTGATCTCGCCAAATTATGCAGCAAAAACATCATTCCAAAAATATACCACACCGAGTACCTGAAAATGCCATCTTCGGTTAATGTACACGAGGTTCTAATAGATACCGATATAGAGGATATCAACCTAGATGAATGAGGCCTTATTAGTATGTTATTTTAATCTTAATGTATTTTTTTTATACAAATTTTGTAATAAAAAATACAACATTCATAGCACAACAGAGTTTGCTAAAAAAATTTTGAGCACATTTCACAACCTACAAATGCAGTACAAAATGTAATTAAAAATCTCTTTTCAGGACGGTCAACTGCAATGTTAATTTTGATTAGCAATATGCGCTTGACCACAGAGAATAAAAATTGTGCAGTAGTACTTTTTCAATGTTACATTACTAAGGTTCAAATACCTTAAACGATTAGACTGACATTATACTTACTATGTTTGACATGTTAGCTTTTTCTTCCGATATAAGTAATTTTGAATTTTTGCTAAAGCGCCACTCAGATCATGACGTATTGTGTTTCTTACATAATTATATAATGGAAACCATAAAGAATCGTATTACAATTCTTTCTCTGAAAGCAGAATCGTAATACCATTCATCATCATTAGGTCTTCAGTCCTGGAACCTATTCTGAACTAACCTACACATTTCCCTGAAATTTGCTCGGTCTGCATCTATCATTATATGATCTAGGTCTACATCTACCTCTTTTTCATATCTCTGCTTGTAATATATTCCATACTATTCCCCAAAAATGCTTTAGAACGTATCCTGCCCTTCTATTTCTCCTATTTTTTTTCCACAGATATTCTTGTTCTTCTACTATTTCTATAACCTATTTGTAATTATCTTTGTCTGTCCATGCTATCGTCCTCATACATCTGAAGCACAGCATTCCAAAAGGCTGCTACCGTTTTTCTGTCTGCGTTTTCTACTGCCCATATTTCAGAAGCATACTGTGCTATGCTCCACACATATACTTTCAACAATTTTCTTCTTGTTTCTATGTTTGTTGTTTTTTATTATAGGCACTGTTCTTCCTTGTTAGATGCAGTTCGGTCCCCTTCTATTGTTTTACGATTATATACCCTATTTCTCCTACATTTAGTAGTTGTAAAGAGGGGTAAGCAGCCTGTGGCTGCCAAGTTCCCCCAGCACTTAAACATTCAACATTAGTTGCAGATATTTCACAACCAACACCTATAGTTGTTTATAATAATCATCAGATTTATCTGCGCTTATTTTGTCGTCGTTAGGTTTTCTGTATCAAAACTGGTTGGACACGTACCTCCACTTATTTATATTCTAAGCTAGCCTACACAGTTCCCTGAAATTCCCACACATCCTATATACAGCATGGTTACCATTCTATTGTTTTCTAATTATATGCCCTACTTCACCGAGATTCAGTAGTATGTGAAGTGGGTTAAGCAGCCTGTGGCTGCTAAGATCCCTAACACTTAGATATTTGCCGAATTAATAGTTTTCCAGTAAATCCTTTCGCACATTCAACATTAGTTGAGAGAATTGCAAAACCAATACCTGTAGTTGCTTATAATAATCATGTCTAAGTACAGTTATTTTTTTCATCATTAGTTTATCCATCTTGGGACGGGTTGGATGCGTACCTTCATTGATTTTTATTCTGAGCTAGCCTACACATTTCCCTGAAATTCTTACAGCCTACATCTTTCACTATCTGTGTGCGGTAGTCTAACCTGAGTCTATCTCTACTTCTCTTTTTTTCTATCTCTGCTTCTAATATATTCCTCACTATTCCCTCATGCCATAGTATGCGGCCTATCATTCTATCTCTCCCATTTTTTACCATTTTCCACATATTTCTTTCTTCCCCTACCATTTTTAGTACCTCTTTGTTTTTTATTTTAACTGTCCATGATATCTTCATCATTCGTCTGTAGCACCACACTTCAATGTCTTCTACCTTTGTCTTGTCCGCGTCTCCTATTGTCCATGTTTCACAGCCGTATAATGCCGTGTTCCACACATATGTTTTAAGCAATCTTCTCCTTGTTTCTATGTTTGTTGTCTTTGAACACAGTAGTTGCTTTTTCTTGTTAAATGTAGCACAATCTTGTGCTAATCTTTGTTTTATATCTTTGCGCTTGTCCCATCTTGCATTATTTGGCTTCCTAGGTAGCAGAAGTCCTTAACCTCTTGTAACGTATTTGTATTCTTGTTTTTGATTTATTTTCCCCTCCTTTACATGCTAGTACTTTTGTTTTATTTTTGTTAATTTTCATACCATATCCCTCTGTTAGAACCGTTTTCATTTCATTAAGAGCAGCTTCTAACTCTTCCTTGCTAGATGCTAATACTGCTATATCATCTGCAAATCTAAGCATATCAATATTTTGTTCCTGCATAGTAATTCCAAATGTCATCCTGCATTTGACAGTATTCATTGCCTCTTCTATGTACAAGTTAAAAATCAATGGGGATAGGGCACATCCCTGTCTCACTCCTTTCCTAATGTTTACTTCTCTACGTTCCTGCTCTAATTCTATTACTGCTGTTTGCTCTTTGTATAAGCTATGTACTATTCGTCTATCCATATAACTCATTCCAATCTTTTTGGGTATTTCAAACATTTTTTTCCATTTTACATTGCTGAATGCATTTTCCAGATATACAAACCATATATACACGCTTTCCCTTTTTCTATTGTTTTCTCCATTATCACTTTCAGAGCTAAAATAGCATCCCGCCTTCCCCTGTTCCGCCTAAACCCAAATTGACCTTCTCCTAGTATTTCTTCAGCTCGTTTTTCCATTCGTCTTTGTACAATTCTAATTAATATTTTTGACACGTGTGCTGTCAAATTTATTATTTGAAAATTCTCACATCTATACGTGCCTTTCTTTTTTGGTATAGTTATTATGATGTTACGTTTGAAATCTTTCAGTATCTCGCCTGTCTCATACATATAGCTTACAAGTTGGAAGAGACGTTCTGTTACTGCTTGTCCAGCGACTTTTAGAGTTTTTGCTTGCACATTATCTGTACCCGGTGCCTTACCATTTTTCAAATTCTTTAATGCTAATTCAAACGCATCTGTAAGTATAGAATATCCCAAGTCATCATTTTCAATGTCTGATTCCTGTTCTAATGCTGTTAGTTCCTCTCCTGCATATAAATTCCCGATACATTCTTGCCATTTACCCACTTTCTGTACATTTTCTATAATGATGTTTTCTTTCACGTGATTTATATTTTTGCTATACAGTTTTATACCTCTAAAATTGATTCTATTTAGTTCGTATGCTTCCTCTGTTTATCCTATTTCCAACTTAGTTTGTACCTCTTTGCACTTTTCATTAATCCATTGTTCTTTAGATTTTCTGCATTTGCGAATAATTTCCCATTTTATGGTTTTGTATCTCTGTTTTCCTAATTCATCTGATTTATTTTTGTATTTTTGTCTTTCTTCTATTAAATTCAGGATATCCTTTGTTATTCGTGGTTTCTTATTTCCTTTTTGTGTCTACCCCAGAATATCTCTGGCCTCCATGTTTAGGCTGGATTTAATGTTATTCCTTTCTGTTTCTACTGCCTTAGTATCAGATATTTTCCCGATATCTTTCAGAAATTCATTTGACTTTTTCCCAAATCTTTCTTGAATATCTTTATCTTTTAGTTTCTCAATGTCAAAGTGCCTTTTTCCGTTTCTTTTATTCAAATTTTTAAATTTAAGTGCGGCCTTCATAATTACGATGTTCTGGTCAGTGTCTATATCTGTTTCTGGGTAGCTTCTACAGTCTTTACTTGATTCCTAAACCGTTGCCTAACAAGAATGTAATCTATTTGATATCTTCTTATATCTCCTAGCATCTTCCACATATATCGCCTTCTAGCATGGTGTTGAAATAATGTGTTTATTATTGCTACGTTGGCTCGTAGCCGTGCGTAACACAAAGATATCAAGGAATAACCGGGCTCAATCGGAGATTAGGGGGGGTTGTAGAAAGCAGACTGACATATAATGTATGCGGCTATAAGGAATTAGTGACAATACCTGCAATAAAAATAGTCAAGCAACCTGAAATAAAAGAATAAGCATAGCATGCTGATCAAGCATAAATTATTCAGTACTTTGTAGAATGTAAATAAAACTGTTTGGATAATCTATATAATATAATCACGATAAAAGCATTACAAAAATTTTTATTACAAAGTGAGGTAATATTGGAGAGTAGCAGAAACGTTTCCTCACACACCAATTAAACATAAATCAGACAAAATGTTAACAAAAGATAAATAGGTAAGACACAATTGATATGAGTAATCCAGTAGTATTGATTTTTTTTCTTTCTTGTCCAAATATTTAAATTACTCAAAACTAATTTGTTTTGTTTCTCTTTTTTTTGTTTCTTAATAGCATGCAATTCTATTGTAAAAGGTATCAGAACGACAAAGATATGGCAAAACAACGGATAGATATTTAAAGTAATAACAAGTAGGAAATAGTTCAACTTACAAAAAGTCCTTCAGTAACGCTTCCTTGCAATTGAAGTGTGGGATTCACGATGTCCTGCACTAACGAATTTCTTACACTTTACACTAATCACACCTACGTATTTCACTGGTGTTAGCAGCAGACATTATCATGCTAATGGAACTATGTAGCATTGATAAATTTCTTGTTAATTCTATTTCCTGAGATAATAATTTCGAAATATTTTGTAACACAAATCGTAAAAAAATGGTAATAAAAATTTAGAATCACGGGCTTTCAACGCACGATGTAATGCATTAAACTAACAGTAACGTGAGGTGTTTTATTTGCTACCTATGGTAACAAAGAAAAATCTAATGCTTTTGAATAACGAAATTTGCGCAAACAATGATCTATTTTAGATTCTTTGGGGTTAGAAAATTCAGAAACTACAGTATCAACTGTCTTTATATGTGAATGAGATACATGTTTATAAGGAGCAACCTCTTTTTTTTTCAGATTCTTTTTTTGGAAACACTCAAGCTTAAAACTGTATTTGGATAATCCAAAGTATGCACTACTCTGATAAAAAAAAGGGACCACGAAAACTAGATCGCACACACAGTTCAAATATAAAAAGACAAATCAACTAAAAAAAAAACAATCAATAAAGCAACGCGTATCACTAAGTCAATGTTCCGTAAAACGCACGTGCAGGTCGAGTAAACACGTTCGCCTATCAAGCATACTTCCTTCAAAAGGAATTAGAACTACACTACTAATCTGTAGATATAAAATAGTTGTTACCCACAACATCTGGTCGCCTATTATCTCGACTTCGATAATACATAAGGAACAAATTTTATACGATGAATAATCCAATTTAAAATCCGTTCCTTGCAATTTATTTATTAATGAGAATCAATCTTCAATTTATCTATCTTTAAAAGTAATACACACGAGTTAAATTGCATACAAATCTGAAAACTATTCGAAAGTATTTACTTTATACAAACAGCGATCCAAAAACGATGTATTTTAAGTACGATAACAGTAAGGGAGCGTAACATTATGATTAAATTGTTCTTGTCGCAAAATTTTACCAGCCTATTTCCCTTGTCGTTTCTCGTGCCTAAACCAAATAAATCTACTGCTGCTCCTTCCCTACCCTCACCTACCACTACATTAAAATCCCCCGAAAAATGAAAATATGAGACGGTAAATTTAGTTCTTACATGTGATTTTCCAATGCTCCACCCGAAGGTACTACATTGGCCAGGAAGCGAGTTTTTTTACCTGGAAAATTTGGAATTTTGCCGAACCCTTGCTGTTCCAAGCAAGGTAGGGATCTTTAACGTACGTGACATCACTCATACACGGGACCTATATTTTACTTCTCATCCGAACGAGGGTGTATTTTTGTAAAAAATGCTCACCTAACATTTTTCAAGCGGACCGTGTCGGGATTGGGTAAATTTAGTTCACGGAATCTATCTGAGATTAGTTGGAGAGCATTAATTTTATTTTGAAAACAAGCTTCAAATGCTTTGTTACAAAGAGGAGCTCTGAGGAAGGCCCAATTAAGTTTAGAAGGAATACTTATATTTGGTGCTATGAATTGAAATAGTGTGACTATATTATCATTAGGAGGAGTGAGAAATAAAAGTTCGCATTTTTTGAAGTTTAATTCTAAACCTAGCGTGGAGTAAAGTTTGATTAATTTTATGAGATTATTCAATACGCATTCAGTATCACCTCCTAGGCAACCGTCGTCTAAATACCAGCAGTTAAATTTAGAATCTATGCTTTTGGTAAGAGCATCGATTACTAGACAGAAAAGGGGTGGACCTAACGGATCACCTTGTTAAACTCCCCTTTCTGAAAAAATTAGTTTAGAGCCAAAGTTGAGGAAGGATGGAAACATGTAGCATTGAGAAATGAATGGATATAGAAGTGGAAAATATTTGCGGACAATTTTGAGGAGGACGTTGTTGGAATCGGATTCGTTGGAATTAATAAAGGCTTGAGTGCAATGTGAGATTACTTCACACCTGCTTGGTATTCCGAACCCAAATTGTATAGGTCTGAGAAGGTCTCCTAAAGGGTTGTGTATTTTCCGACAGCATATTTTGGCAACCAGCCTTCGAAGAAGGATGCCGATAGCAATTGGGCGGATCTCGCCATCTTTCTTTTTGAGGGCATGTAAGAAGGTGCCATATAAAATAGGGCATATTTGAGGGTTTACATTACTGGCTAACATATAATGGCATAATGTAGTCAAGGAATATAGGAGTTTTTAACCATTTGTGCCCCAGGAGAAAGATAGCATGTCTCGTAAATGTGATGTTGAAGACCGTCTATTCCACCGACTGAACTTGTTTTAAAGGAATTTATAGCTTGGTGAACGTCTTCTTGTGTAATACTTAATGCCTCATTATTAAAATTTGACATCAGGGTTTCTGCAGGATTTGCTTTTGGGTGTTTTAATAAAATTTCATTGAAAACCGATTCGCTGTAAGAGGTAAAAGCATCATTAGAACACAAAATGCTAATAGCAGAGGACACGTCTCCATCTGAAATTTTTGAAACTATTCTTTTGGTGTTTGCAGCGTGATTAATTGTTATTGTATTTCTTTTTACTTTCGAATTTTCAAATGGAAACGGTTCTGAAGACATTTTTAAATTTTGTAAAATTTGTGAGGGTATAGAAGTTTAGCTTGTGTATTTTGAAGGAGATATTGAGAATGTTTTAAATGCGAAGTATAAAAGTGATTTCCATGCAGAGAGAGAATTTAATATAACACAATTTTTAATGGTTTCACTTAGAGAAAGGGCACATTGGGATCGTACAAATTTTGGTATGCGCTTTATTAATATTTTGGAATTTTTTAGTTGGGATAAATGAATGCTTAATTCTGTTATGTTTATTGTTAGAGCATGTGTTGCTTGTTTAACTGAAGAATTAGATATAATTTTATTTGAAGTTGTTTCAGTTTGAGACTTCGCACTGTTAGATTCTCCTTTATGTGATTTGGTTGTATGTAGTTGAAGACCTTTCAGTCCTTTGTACATTCAATTACATAGCATACATTTGCGTAAGTTATTTGTATCTTTGCAGTTATCAGTGAGATGTTCCTTCTTTGAATTTTTGGTGTTGCTGTTGGTGGTGTGGTATGTTTTTAAAGACGATTTATTTTCCATTGTGTTGGATTTTAATGAATTCAACTTTCAATAACATTTTGCAAGGGCCAATTTGTTTCATACAAATGATAGTTTAAGGTTTGAAATGTCACGTTGATATATCCAATTGTCAATTTGATTATTGTAAAATATTTTCAGATTTATCTTAGAAATTAACCCCTTTTTTTATTAATACATAAAACTTTTTACTTTTTGTGTGGGCTGAAGGGTTAATGGAGTTTGCAATTACTTCTATGTAAATAATGAATCATTCTTCTAGGAAAAATCAGCTTGAATTGTAGGATTAATTTTTTGACGGACCACAAACTTCACAACCCCTGTTAACATATAATGAGGATGTTTTAATGTTTCTCTATTTTTAAGTATAAAAACATAAAAAAGGTATTTAAAAAATTATGATTCGTCTAGTAACACCATGATCTGCGAGTATTACATGATGTTTATTTTTCCATGCAAACCCTTCGAACGCATCTTTTATTCTTAAAACTCCATTTTCGTACATAAACAGTGAAAACAAATGTAGTCAACAGCCTTTATTTAAAACTACAGAGTGGTCACGGCTTAAAAGTGTGTATTCTTCTGTTATGCAGTCCTGTTGACACCTTTTGAATAGGTCGTTTTCTGTCATTCTTTTTTCCGTTAGTGTTAGTTTTCAGTTTTGTATCGCAGCTCCTTTTAATCTGTTTAGCAGGATTAAAACATATCTTCCTGTGCAGGCTTGCGCTCGAATTAGAGAAATCCAACTTGAAATGTTGTCAGGGTTAGCAGTTACTACTTTAGACGATTCGGTACTCGCTACATTAATACGAAGCTCAGGATCAACTTCACTATTCGTTAGAAAGGTGCTTTCAGGCCAAGAAGACACGCTGTTTTTTTATGAACGAGGGTCCCTCAAACCATCTACAAGTTTTGTCTATCTTCGGCGGAATTTTCTATTTAGTAGCATCATAAGCAATGTTTAATTCCGTTGGTAACCAACGCCAATCTTCAATATCACTCTTTTTCAAGATTTCGCCAATTTTCAAACAAAGTGTTTGTAACTTCTAGCGTCAGATCTAATGCAGCTCAAAACATTACTAGAGTCCGTGCAGAATACTCGGCAGCAAATGTTAAATGAGTGTGCTTTTATTATTGATTGGACCATGCGACAACCTAATACTGCGGTTTGCAATTCAAACCTTGGGATAGACAAGGGTTTCAGGGGAGTCACTTTAGTTTTTGAGTCAATTAGCATAGAATGCGGAAATATGCTACCGCACCATAAGCATTTCCACTTGCATCTACCAGTAAATGCAATTCAATAGTAAGTGACCCATAGAGGGATTTTTACCTTTTCAATGGTTCTTAAAACTTTTATCCACCTTGTCCAAATTACATACTGTTCATCTGTAATTTTATCATCCCAGTTAATTCCAGATCACCAAATATTTTGAAGCAAAATTTTGACATACACGAGAAACAACTATATAAATCATAAAGGATCGTAGATTAGTATAAGCGTCGTCAAAACTTCTCTTTTTTGTAGGTTTTCTTTGGCCTTGCAAGATTTCAACTTCAATTCGTTTTGGGTTTTACATGAAAGAGAAAAAAATCATCACAAACTTTTAAACAGAATATAGTAGTAAATTTAGGAAGGTGTCCAGCAAACTTAAAACAATAAAATCGATCGATGCATTGAGCGACCTCTATTTGTGAGTTTTGTCATTTATTGAAATGAAATAGTACAGATTTTTTTTATATCTTGCCATATGAATTGCATTCCTGGTATAACTAGGTGTCAAACCATGATACATAGGATACCCGTTATTCTAACCGATATGAAACTTATGACCTCTCAAAGCAATTTATGCCTATTCAATAACAAAGAATGAATAAAACGCTATTGTTTTTGCTAGGATGCAAGTATTTATATAATGAGTTAGTTATATCGTAAGAAGACAGGCGAAAACAGATGGCATTGACAGCATTGTTGAATTCTATAATTTATGAATATTATGTCGGTGAGTCCACTTCCACTTTCGTTTTATTCTAGTATTTATTTTAAAAAATATAAGAATTAAAAATTACTTTAAAACCACATGTAGAGGTATAGATATTTTAAGAGTTAATAATGACTGTAATTGTACTCAGGTTCATTCCTATCCTTATATACATACGAAAACCGAAAACATAAGTACAAACAGGGTTGAAAAGTAAGTAACAAGGTAGATGACCTTTAAAAAAACCTTGGTAGATCATCACTATTTGAAACACATAATAAAAGAACAAATATAAATAATAAAAACAAAGCTCTAGCGGTATGTTATTATCTAGAGAATTATCAAAAATTAAATTGGTTGCGACGACGAAGATATTGGACAACCGCTGACTGGAAACAGGACGTTTGTACTTTTAAGTTGTCCTATGTCTTCGTCGTCACGACCAATTTCAACACTATCTAAAATATTAATACTTCAAAACTATAATTATATGGCAATAGATAAGAATAAATGTAAAACTATATCACTTCAATAAATGACAGAAATCGCAAGTAGAGGGCACTCATTGCATCGCATTTCTACCGTGATTGTCTTTACACAGTTACTGTACCAAATTCTTGTTTTGTCCAATACCAATCGAAACCTTCGATTATAATTCCAATGAAAGAAACATTTAAAAATAACTTCGTTTGGAACTAAACTGTAAGATGGCATTTGGCGTCAGCCGCAATTTAAGTATGAATAATTTTCTCTGTTGGAAATAGTTGTTCTGATTTATAAAACAGGAAGTTCATCTTCACAGGAACTGTTTGTATAAACTGATTTTGAATAAGGAATAAATACAACACGTTTTCAAAAGCATATTTTAGATCTGAACTACTTGTTTATTTCTCCCATCCAACTTTAGAACATCTATTTTTAACACTTTCGCTTTTTAAGGTAGTTAAACATTGCATTGGCAGTCTTGATTGAAAACTTCAATCAAGGATACAAGCTTATTTCGCTTTATTAATTTTTAACAGCCGCGTGAAGTTAGCCACAACTACGAAGAACTAATAATTATGGATTTTTATTAGTGTTTCGTTAGTGCTTCAAAGAAAAATGCAGTCACACCCACACCTATCGCTAAGTAATTATTGCATTTCAAAGTACTGTAGCTGACTTCGCACTTAGCCACAACCCGAAAGCACTAATAATTTTATATGGGTTTTTTGTTACTGTTTTGTTAGTGCTTCTAAGAAATATGCAGCCACACCTACCGTTAAGTAGTTATTCGACTTCAAAGTGGCGTGGTTGACTTTGCATCTAGCCACAACTCGAAAGCACTAATAATTTCATACGGATTTTCTGTTAGTACTTCGTTAGTGCATCTTTGTGCTTCAAACCCCAGCCCAGCCACACTTCCGGTTTCGGAAATATCACACATCAAAGTTGGAAGTTGGCCACATCATCTCTTGTTATGGAAGTACTAATGATATGACCTCGCAAAATCATTAGAGCTTCTTAGTTCTTTAACGTCCAACCCAACCACACTTCCTGAAAGTATCACACTTCAAAGTTGCCGAAATTTGGCCACGCCATCTCTTGTTGTGAAAGCACTAATGATCTGACCTCGCAAAATCATTAGTGCTTTTTAGTGCTTTAACACTCAAGTCAGACACACTTCCAGGAAACATCACACCTCATAGTTGCCCGAAGTTGGCCACACCATCGCTTGTTATGGAAGCACTAATTATCTGACGTCGCAAAATCATTAGTGCTTCAATGGTGCTTCAATGCCCAACCTAGCCACACTTCCCGTTTCGGAAATATCACGCCTTAAAGTTGCCAGAAGTTGGCCACACCATCTATTGTTATGGAAGCACTAATGGCCTGACCTCATAAAACATTAGTGCTTCAATAGGACTTATTAGTGCTTTAACGCCCGACCCAGCTACACTTACGGTTTCAGATATATTATACTTCAAAGTTGATGGACGTGAGCTACACTCTCTCTTGTTATAATATAAGCACTAATTCTCTGACTTAGCATATTGTGTAGTGCTTCTCTAACATTATAATGTAATTAAGGGCCGCTATGCTTCCGGCGACGTCCCCAATGCTCCACCCGAAGGTACTACATTGGGTTTAAACACGAAAATATAAACGTGCTCCAAATTTAATCTAACTTTAGGTTAATCAATACTAAATAAAAATCTAACAAACTGAAACTAAAATTAGGGTTTAAAGAATGCTATCCCTAGCGTTGATTCTGGAGTTAGTCCGATCCACAAGACATATGCAAAAATGACTGGGGAGGGATCCGTAATATCAGATAGCAGCTGCTAGCTCTGCTTACCGGTTCGACCTGAAGGGTCGTCTTAAAACTATCCAAATCTAGCTAGCTAATATTAAAAAAGGATTCAAATTTTCTCAGTATTTGCCAAATGTTTAATAATGAATCCAACTATTTTGCTTGTTCTATATATTTACAAATTCGTCCTCCCTGGTTTAAGTATTTATTCAAATTTCATCCGAAATTTGTCCCTAGAGTTTCCTATCATTCCCTAACTGACATATTATAAGTACAATCTTCTTTCCTATATATACTGCCACCAAAAATTGACGGCAAAACGTCTAGCAAATAAAATCAAGCCACAAAACAAAAATACAGGCAAAAATATAAATATAAAATAAGTATAAATATAATGTAAGTATATAAATATATAATTAAATTAATAAATATCTAAATAAGCAAAAGCATGCAACAGTGCATAAATTAGCAAAAGCATCGCCCAAATTATCAGTTGCACTCGCATAAGCATTATGATGGCTAGCGCCATTACACACAAGAACATGCTCGTTAGATTATTTCAAAATCTCCTTATTAATACATGTCAATGCTTATGCAAGTACAGCCGCCCAAAATTTTGCTAGACCGAAGCCCATGGACACATCTTCAGGAGTTTCGGCCCCAGTACAAAACAATTCACAAAGAATGTTTTATCAGAATGTTAGCAATCCGGGCTTTAGACAATTAGTCAGCAGAGACTACGTTGACCTCAACAATCACAGCTGAACTTTAATTACAATCCTGATATAAACGAGCCTTACAAATAGTTCTATTCATCGCTGGTGTACTTATAGTTACTGTGCATATTGATGTGATTTTTATTTAAAATGAATGTATAGTCGAGTAGCCTTACCTTTAGTTACTGTCAAGAAGGTATTTTTTGTTGTTAGAAGCTGTCAATCAGTGGAAAAGATACTTGTAAATTTTAGCGTTTAATAAAGGATTTAACTGAAATATAAATCAACGCTCAAAGTCCTTGTACTAATCCACAGTTTTCTAATATTCTAAAATTTACAACTTTGCTAAAAAATTACATCCTTTAAATCTGAAAGCATCTAATGGACAACGTTAAAGAGCAGGTAAATGCGACCGGCAACCACAATAATTGTACTTATGAAGGTTGTCGGAAGCGGGATAGTGCGGATAATATGGTCGCATGTGATAAATGTCTGCAATGGTACCATTTTCAATGCGCAGAAGTGAACAGCTCTATTGAGAATCGAGACTGGATATGTAAAAAGTGTCTAGCAGAACAAAAATCACATGAACAGCGTTCACGACTGGATGGTAAAACATCCCGAGCACCATCTATTGCCCAGCTAGAGCTTAGCCGCTTGGAAGAATTAAAACAGATTCAAGAAAATTTTGTAAACAAGAAATACGAGCTGTTAAAAGCTGTTTCGGGCTCCGGTAGTGTATCAAAGGCGCATTCCAGCTCGGTCCCGTCGAGCGAACGTAAAGTCCGAATAAGGCAATGGGTTGAGGACACTAGTAATGGACTTGAATTTGAAGAAGGCAGCTCAAACAGTATCAAAAGTGCTCTCACGAGCGTCCCGCCTAATCTTAAAAACTTAAAACGTCGCGACGTTCATTCTTTAAAAGGGCAAAAACAAGAGGTGCTGTCACATTACCAAGGTGTTCTCACCCCCGACAACCTTGTCGCACGACAATTATTACCTAAAGTACTACCAATTTTCGATGGTGTTAGAAGAGAGCTTTGGCCAGTTTTTATAAGTAATTACCGCCAATCAACGATGCGCTGCAATTTTTCTCAAGAAGAAAATCTGCTTAGATTACAACGCGCCTTAAAGGGTTCCGCTCTTGATAAGGTACGTGGAGTTTTGATCAACCCGGAAAGGGTGCCTAAAGCGATCGAAACTCTTGAGATGATATATGGTCAACCAGAAGCCATCCTTATGGAGTTACAAAGAAAAATAAAGTCAATCCCTCCAATCAAAGCGGAACAGCTTGACCATTTAGTTCATTATGCCATCGAAGTCCAGAATTTCTGCGCAATGGTAGAAGCAACTGATTTAGGTGGATATCTACAGAATCCCCTTCTTTTACAGGAGTTGGCCGAAAAATTGCCCTCGTATCACAAACTAAATTGGTTCCTTGAGTTTGAAAACGAAACAAGCTTAAAAACCTTTAGTGGATGGTTAATGAATTTGGCTAAAGGGGCTTGTAAAGCAACATCTACTAAAAGGGGAAATGTAAAAGTTAATTTTCAAGGTTACCATCATTCATTATCAAACATAACAGCCGCTAAAAAAAGGAAAGGCGTCGCAGTCATTGAAATCTAACAACACTCTTTGTTATTTCTGTGGGTCGTCGGTCCATAAACTCGAAAGTTGTGAAAAGTTCCTCAGCCTTTCTGCAAACGACCGCAAAGAATACGTTGACACTAATAAGTTATGTTGTAAGTGTCTAAAAAAGCACAATCCAAAATACTGTTGGTCTAAAAAACAGTGTGGCGTTGATAACTGCATTCTTAGGCACCACTCATGTTTTCACCTATCAGCTATAAACAAACAAGAAAACAAGGTAGATAACCAACAAAATATGCATACTGGTCCCCAAGAAAAGTCCTTTGAAAGATCATTTAATAACGTCGCTGTGCATTCAGACTATTCAACCACACAACTTATTTTGTTTAGAATTTTACCTGTAATACTGTGCAATAATGGTATACGGGTCGAAACCTATGCGTTTTTAGACGAAGGTTCAAGTTCAACCCTCTTAGAAGAAAGCGTCGCGAGAAAACTAGAGGTACAGGGTCCTACCAGAGAATTATGTCTACGGTGGACTGGTGACGTAACTAGAACGGAAGAGTCTTCGCAAACTGTCCCCTTTGAAATTTGTGGTAAAACCACAGATTCCAGGGGGTATTTTATTACTGGAGCCAGAACTGTCCGTGATCTAGATTTGCCACTACAGTCATGGTCAAACGCTACATGTGGGTGTTTCCCTCATCTAGAGGGCTTTCCAATAACCGAATATGAGTCTGCAAAACCTACGGTTTTGATCAGTCTTGATAACTATAAGTTATGTATTCCACTCGATAAGAGGGAAGGTAAATGGTTTGAACCCATGGCAACTAAAACACGCCTTAGATGGTCAATTTTTGGGCCACAAAGACGACCAAGACAGGCAGCAATTTCTAACGTGCATGTTATTTGTGAATGTCGCAAAGAAAACCTGCATGAACTGGTTAAGCAGTATTTCTCACTCGAAAACACAGGTGTTCAGCTTGATTCTAAATTGGAGTCTAACGAAAACCAAAGATCACGATCTATTTTGGAATCTACCACCAACAAGGTTGATGGCCATTATGAAACTGGGTTGCTTTGGAAGTTTGACAAATTTAAACTACCCGATAGCTATCACATGGCTTTGCGAATATTGCTGCACCTTGAAAGGAAAATGAAGAAAGATCCGATCCTGGCTGAAAATATATGCACTCAAATAAATGAACATATTCGCAAAGGGTATGTGCATAAGTTAGACACTAACGAGATCAATACTAATCTTCCGATCTGGTACTTGCCGATTTTTGCTATTAAAAATCCCAACAAGCCAAAAAAATTTCGTCTAGTATGGGATGCGGCTGCCACCGTAAACGGTGTATCATTAAATTCAATGCTTCTATCTGGACCTGATCTACTATCATCACTACCGGCAATCCTGTACCGATTCAGGCAACACAAAATAGCAATATGTGGAGATATAGCTGAAATGTTTCACCAAGTTCGCATAATTGAGCCCGACCAACATGTGCAGAGGTTTTTATGGAGGAACGGGAGGATGACTGTCAAACCAGAGGTATACCTTATGAAAGTGATGACGTTTGGGGCAACTTGTGCGCCGAGTTCGGCGCAATTCGTAAAAAATAAGAATGCAGAAACATTTGCTTCCATTTATCCTCGAACGGTGTACGCCATTCAACAAAATCACTATGTTGATGATTGGCTTGACAGTACTGACACCGAGGACGAGATGATTGAGCTTGCACGAACAGTGATACATATACATGCATCAGGAGGATTTCACATTAGAAATTGGCTTTCAAATTCTGACTGTGTACTTGAAGCAATTGGCGATACACCCAGTCGTGTTCAGAAAATTATAACTGGCGTTGAATCTTCACCCGATATGGTTCTGGGATTATGGTGGAACTCAAAAGATGATTTTTTCTCTTTCATGTTAAACACAAAACGAATTGGGATTGAAATCTGAGCAGGGCCAAAGAAAACCTACAAAAAGAGAAGTTTTGAGGACGCTTATGCTGATTTACGATCCCTTAGGATTTATATCATTTTTTCTCGTGTATATCAAAATTCTACTTCAAAATATTTGGCGGTCTGGAATTAATTGGGATGATAAAATTACGAATGAACAGTATGCAATGTGGACAATGTGGATAAAAGTTTTAATAACTATTGAAACGGTAAAAATTCCTCGATGTTATTCGGCAATGAATGGTTCATTTAGTATTGAATTGCACTTACTGGTAGATGCTAGTGAAAATGCTTACGCTGCGGTAGCATATTTTCGTATTCTAACTGAAAGCGCAATTGATGTTGCGCTAGTTGGCTGAAAAACTAAAGTGGCTCCCCAGAAACCCTTGTCTATCCCAAGGCTTAAATTGCAAGCCGCGGTATTAGGTTGTCGCCTGGCCCAATCAATGATAAAAGCACATTCATTTAACATTTGCCGACGAGTATTTTGGACGGACTCCAGTAACGTTTTGACCTGCATTAGATTTGACGCTAGAAGTTACAAACACTTTGTTAGTTTGAGAATTGGCGAGATCTTAGAAAAGAGTGATGTCGAAGAATGGCGGTGGTTACCAACTGAATTAAACGTTGCCAATGATGCTACTAAATGGAAAAGTCCGCCGAAGATAGACAAGACTTGTAGATGGTTTGCGGGACCCTCGTTCTTAAAGAACAGTGTGTCTTCTTGGCCTCAAAGTACCTTTCGAAAAAATAGTGAGCCTGATCCTGAGCTCTGTATTAATGTAACAAGGACCGAATCGTCTAAAGTAATAACCGCTAACCCTGACAACATTTCAAGTTGGATTTTTCTTATTCGAGCTCAAGCCTTCGTCCGAAGATATGTTTTCATCCTGTTAAACAGAACAAAGGGAGCTGCGGTACAAAACGGAAAACTAACACTAACGGAAAAAAGTATGGCAGAAAACGACCTATTCAAAAGGTGTCAACAGGACTGCTTTTCAGAAGAGTACACACTTTTCAAGTCAAATTATTAGAGATTTAGGTTGTGAAGGGTATGCAGACCTTTTTAGACTAGCTCAGAATAGACAAGAATTTAGAGCTGTGTCAAACCGACTTTAAGTAAGTTCGAAAACAAAACAAAAAAAAATAAAAATCAGGTAACTAAATGTCACCATGGCATAATTCACAATTAGTTAGCGGTCTGGCATGTTGGCAGCGATTCGTTGCTTAAGCCTTACCATAACATATAATTTAACACTTTTCCTTTTTGAAGCGGATAGCCAGGTTATATTTCATTTCCTTATAAATGGTAATCATGTAAACATGTTAGAGTTCTTTAACAACCATCAGGTTGCTAATATCTATGTAGAGCCAGGTGGATAGGAAAAAGATAGAAGGATATAGGAAGACCTAGACCAAACTATATTAGTCAAATTATTAGAAATTTAGGTTGTGAAGGGTATGTAGAGCTTTTTAGATTAGCACAGAATGGAAAAGAAGTTAGAGCTGCGTCAAACCGACCTTAAGTAAGGTCGAAAACAAAATGATGATGACACACTTTTAAACCAAAACCACTCCGCAGTTTTAAATAAAAGCAGTCGGTTATACTCGCTTTCACCGTTCATGGACGAACATGGAGTGTTAAGAGTAAACGGACGCATAGGTGATGCTTTCGAAGGGTTTGATTGGAAAAATAAACATCCTGTAATACTCGCTGATCATGGTGTTACTAGACGATTGATAATGTACTACCACCAACTCTTTAAACACCAGAATCACGAGACCGTTATCAACGAGTTACGCCAACTGTACTTTATCTTGAAGCTGCGTGCAGTTTTTGCTAAAATTATAAAAAACTGTGTGCACTGCAAAATAAAAAAGGCAGCTCCAAATCCGCCGTTAATGGGAAATTTACCAAAGGCCCGTTTAATGCCATACGTACGCCCTTTCGCTTGTGTCGGAGTCGACTACTTTGGTCCCTTTCATGCAGCGATTGGACGACGCGTTGAAAAGCGATGGGGAGTTCTGTTTACCTGCATGACTGTACGAGCCATACACTTAGAAGTTGCCCATAGTCTTACCACAGATTCCTGTATTTTAGCATTACGATGTTTTGTTGGTCGGCGTGGCATGCCTATTGAAATTTTTAGTGACAATGGCACTAATTTTAGGGGTGCTAGTAAGCTTTTAGCTGAAGAACTTAGGAAATTAAACACAGACAAACTTCAAGAAAGTTTTGCTGATGTGAAATGGAGTTTCATTCCGCCTGCTTCGCCTCATATGGGCGGAACTTGGGAAAGGCTGGTGCAATCGGTGAAATTCAATCTTCTTGAAGTTATGCCAAAGCAACGCAACCCCAGTGATGAGCTTTTACATGCTGTGTTTATAGAAGTCGAAAATATTATAAATACTAGACCGCTGACATATATACCATTATCCAAAGAGAATGATGAGGCGCTTACTCCAAACCACTTTTTACTCAGATGTTCTAATGGTTTAAAACCTCTAGGCGAATGCGATGCAAGTTGTCTTATATCTAGGAAAGGTTACCGAGTCTCACAGCACATAGCGCAAACATTTTGGAAAAGGTGGGTCAAAGAGTATGTTCCTTCACTCACCCAGCGTTCAAAGTGGCACGTTTCCGTAAAACCTGTCGCTATTGGAAACATTGTTATTATATGCGATGAAAACTGCTATCGCAATTTATGGCGAAAAGGCAGAGTAATTGATGTGATTAAAGGCGCGGATGGGCAAGTGCGCAGTGCGGTGATTCAAGTACCTTCAGGTGAGGTATATACTCGACCATCGGTAAAATTGGCTGTTCTAGACTTGGAAGAGATCGATAGTAAGCAAGTTCCTGGTGATTACTTACCAGGGGGAGTATAAACGAGCCTTACAAATAGTTCTATTCACCGCTGGTGTACTTATAGTTACTGTGCATATTGATGTGATTTTTATTTAAAATGAATGTATAGTCGAGTAGCCTTACCTTTAGTTACTGTCAAGAAGGTATTTTTTGTTGTTAGAAGCTGTCAATCAGTGGAAAAGATACTTGCAAATTTTAGCGTTTAATAAAGGATTTAACTGAAATATAAATCAACGCTCAAAGTCCTTGTACTAATCCACGGTTTTCTAATACCTGATGATATGCATTGTTACGATAAAGTTGTTCACGCGTACTTATTTAATTCACCGCAAGTAGAGTGTTTGAATAACAATGGTGTGGATTTCGGTAATACTTCTAATACTGATAGAATTACTGCAAACGTAAATTTTCAAGAAACCTCACACATAGACGTCATGAGATAATTGTTTTAAATGCTATCAGACACGACCTTACATATATGGTAATTAAAGAAATTAATACGAAATTCCTCATAGACGCCGGTTGTATGCGCGGCTTGATGAATCCTAAAATAGCGTACAACTTTTACCCAAATTATATTTATCCTGAAATATATAGCATCCAAGTGGTGCACAACACTTCCCTGCATAACGAAATTGCCCACATACCATTATTCGAAGTTTTTAAATCTAAAGATTTTCATACGTTCTACTTATTCCAATTTAGCAATGAATTTCAAGGAATTATAGGCACTGATTTACTTGTACAATTGAACGCAACTATAAATTTGAGTAAAAACCAATTAATAACCCCTCATGCAATTATTCCCCTTAATTTAAGTGTACAATCTGATACAAACGAAATCTCTAATAGATTTAAGACGTATGTGTTTAGTATTCCGGCCCGTTGTAGGTAAGTGACGAAAATTTCTGTAAAATTAGCAAACGGACTTGGCATTTTAAACTACAAAAACCTTGGGAATGGGACAGACATGCCGAAAGCCTTGGTGAATATTGTTAATTATTTTGCTACCACAATAATTACCAACGCGAATGAAAACTCTACAAAAGTCACAATAACTGAACCTCTAGATATTGAACCCATATACGAAGTTGACGTAAGTTTTATCCAAAATTTAAACGAGAATTTTGACTTACAAAACTCCCACTCATATGACAACAAATTAAAGGAGAATCTGAAAAATCTTAGACTGGATCACTGTAATAAAGAAGAAAAAGACAAAATTAGAAAATTTTGTTTAGACTATCGTGACGTATTTTATTGTGAGCGAATCCCCCTCAGTTTTACGAGCGAAATTAAGCACAAGATTAAT
The DNA here is from genome assembly GCA_036346225.1 of Platerodrilus igneus. Taxonomy (NCBI): domain Eukaryota; kingdom Metazoa; phylum Arthropoda; class Insecta; order Coleoptera; family Lycidae; genus Platerodrilus; species Platerodrilus igneus. The sequence continues at coordinate 2,119,913 of JARFIW010000885.1, read as the reverse complement.
TTAAAAGACGAAACGCCTATTTTTACAAGATCATACCATTAACCCGAAATTCACAGTGATAAGGCCAAACGACAAATTGTTAGATCAAGGGATAATTGAGGAGAGCGTATCGCCTTGCTCATCACCAATCTGGATAGTACCAAAAAAACTGGACGTGTCCGGACAAAAATGGATGTTATTGACTACCGGAAGGTTAACGAAAAGACAATTCCCAACAAGCACGCTTTGTCAAATATCAACGAAATTTTGTAGAAACTTTGTCGAACAAACTATTTTAGCACCCTGGACCTCGCCAGCGGATTTTTCCAAATTGAGATAGACGCTCAGGACGTACGAAAGACTGCTTTTACAACTCCACAAGGACACTTTCAATATAAACGTATACCCATGGGAATGGCCAACAGTCCATCTACATTTCAAAAAGTTATGGACCGTGTACTGAAAGGACTAGCCGACAGAATGTGCATAATATATTTGGACGACTGTCGCGTATTTAACTCAGCCTTACAGGAACATTTAGAAAGACTAAAGGCCGTTTTTGACAGATTCAGATACTACAATTTTAAAATACAGTTGGACAAATTGGAATTTTTACAGAAAACGGTGGTGTACTTGGGACACGTGATAACTCCTTCAGGAGTTAAACCTAACCCAGACAAAATTACAGCAGTAAAAAAAAATCCTATACCACGAACACAGACCGAAATAAGGAGTTTTCTAAGCCTAATAGGATATAATAGACGTTTTATAAAAGATTTTGCCAAAATTACGAAACCCATGACGAAATGTTTGAAGAAAAACGCAAAGGTACTACACGAAAAAGATTTCGTTGATAGTTCCAGACCTGCAGAAATATTTTGACTAACAATCCGATACTTCAATACCCAGATTTTTTAAACTTTTTAATTTGATCACAGACGCTAGCAATTACGCGTTAGGAGTCGTATTATCTCAAGGAAACGTACCGAATGATAGACCCGTTGCATACGCATCGCAAACGTTAAATGAAACTGAAACAAGGTACTCTACAGTTGAAAAGAAACTGCTCACCGTAGTTTGGGCAACTAAACACTTTAGGCCATATTTATTTGGATGAAAGTTTTTTATTTATACTGATCACAAACCACTGACATGGCTTTTCAGTCTCAAAGACAGTAACTCAAAATTAACTAAATGGAGAATTAAACGTTTAGAGTACGATTATGAACTTGTTTACAAGAAAGGAAAGTCCAATACAAACGCAGACAGTTTGTCTCGCACTTTAGAAACTGGATCACTTTTCAACAATACTGATGACAGTGACGACTACATTAATGAATTTCTAAAAAGCATAGGTGATTTTCCACAAGATGAAAGCCAACTAGAAAATCTAATTCATGACTTAACATTAGATACCTCAGAACCAGAACAAATAATACATATTCCAGACAATTCCTGCACCTCAACGCGGCATTCTGCTTCAAACGACAATACGAGCCAAGGAATTCTAATTCTGGACGAAATAAAAAATGACAAAACAAGACAAATTCCAGAGACCCGATGAAATACTTTTACCTCCCACCTTTTACTTGGATTATGTTAGTAATCACAAAGAAAAATTAAAAATGTTTATAAGAAATTAAGGGATAAATTGATCGAAAAGAAAGAGAATACGGTAGCTAATAGAAATACAGACGGGCCTAGCAATGTAGAATTTAAGGTTGATCAAGTAGTTTATAAGAAAAATCCTAAAAACGAAATAAATAGGATAAGATGTTTTTGGAACCTTATATAATTGTGAGAATATTAGATAAGAATAGAGTTGAAATATTAAAAGAAAAGGTAAAAGAGCAATCAAACGTGTTTCATTAAAGAAGTTATACACATTCAAGAATTAAAGAAACCTCCTGTTACAGGTTCCTTTTCTGGACGACCACCAGACGAACCAGGGCCGACTTCCTTAATTGAAACCGTAACCCCAGACTCCTTCCCGTTCACTTAGGCACAGCCCAAATACAAACCAACTACTGGACATTCTTACACATTTACGATTTAACAAACATTACTGATAACTTCGTTACATTTAAAGCTCAATTCAAGAAAATACAGGATACACTTTTAAAATCTCAACAAGCTTTCGGGGTCAATCAAACATTTCGCGGCTCTTATCATAACACACAAATATTAGAAAGTAAAGTTAATCATCAGTTTATCCAGTTAAACCCCCTTTAGAGTGTGAGATCAAAAAAGAGCCCTTTAAAACGATGTGTTACGTGCCAATAATTTGGCACTAAACATTTCTTTAGTTTTAGCTTTGATGTGCGGGCGTTTTCGTGCCTTAAATTCAAAAGACTCGGTGCGCGTATTTCCGTCACGTCAAAAGTGGGTTGGTCGAATAATTTCGCGCCGACGCGTGAAAGGACAAAAAGTGGGTTTTTTTCCGGTGGACTCTGTAACGTGGCGGTTGGCCTGAAAACTTCGAGAGCGTGGTCGTGTCAGGTATCGTATCGTGTCTTTATCTTGTATTTATGTAGATCCTTGCCTTGCTTATCTGTTTGTCGCCCCTTGTACCATGTTTCCTTATTCGTTCCCTACATAGGAAAGAAGACATTTGTAGCAGCCTGCCCGAACTGCAGTCCACGCCGGAGCACCATCTTTAAACACTCCGGAATGGAGCCCTGAGATCTAGTCCAGCCATCTTGAAGGACGCTTGGCGTACTTCGTGGAAATCTGGACCTATTTATGTGAGTACCTTATTGTCATAACTGTTTGCGAATTTAATATATATTTTCCGTCAATTGCGCATTTAATTTGTATATTGGTGACGTCATTGACAGATGGGCGCGTCAAAATCTGTATAAAGATTAGCGCTACCAACTGCCGTGGTGTCTAGTATACCGTGCTTGCGGAGTTGTAATTATGAACTTTAAAGTGTAAGAGATGTAGGCACCGCTATTAAATTTTTTACTGGTAATCTAGATTACAACGATGCTGAAAGATATGACGAAGCAATTTCATCTCTCATTAGTAATCAGAATAAAAGTTTAGTTAATCACCAAATTACGATGCTTGACACTTTAAGATTTTGGTTCACAATCAGTACATACTAAAAACTCGTATAGAAGAAATTTTGAAAGAAATAAAAAATTTACATATTTTAAAATTAGAAACCTTTTACCATTCCGCTTTGGAACAGTTAGCCTAGCAGTTTTCCACTAGTTTTCAAATTATCTATGATCTATTAGAAAGAATAGAAATTGCCTTTAGCTTTTCCAAGCATGAACTGCTCTCTGAATTGTTATCAGCCAATAAGCAATTGAACAACAACAAATTTCCTTTTGATATATCAATACAAAATATTTTAATATGTAAACGACATCATGCACGACCGTGACCTCTGACAAGAAGGGAAGTAAGCGAGGCAGGCAGCATCCGCACTACCCTAGGGATATAGGATAAACTAAGAACACCACTGTAAAGTTTGGTTGAAAATATAACTTTCTTGAGAGTGCTCGTCTTATTTCTAACAACGGGTTTTTAAATGGAAGTTTTCAGTGCAGCGTCGAAATAGACCCATTAATTGTATTAATTACCAGTGCATAGCAAAATTTACATTTTTTCTGTTTCGTTTCGTGATGGTATTTTTTGTGAGATGTGAGAGTTGTGTTTGTGTTTTTACTGCGCAATAATAAAGATAATAAATTCTCTATTGCAAGTACCTTTATATACTAGTATTGTCAAATACAAAGCAAATAATCCGTTAAACTGCTTAATTAATGTAAAAATTAAGCTTTAACAAATCGTTGACATATTACATTTTAGCATAGAACTACCAGTGATAGTGACTTTTAGTTTAAGTTAATTTAGTTGCAACGTAAATAAATTATCGACTATCTGGGAATATGCATCGTCTACTTTTTTTTATACAGTTTCTCTGATTAACGTATAAATTAGATTACTGTTCTATTAAAGTGGGTTACGCATTAATTAATTATAATTACTTAACATACGTTGCCGAGCGTATATGTATATATAGAGTACTCAAGCATTTAAAAGGAATAACAAAATTATACCATTATTTCTTAACTGATAACAGTGCATGTACCTATTTGCTCCTAAGTGTTGTGCACTATGGGACGATCAAGATCCCTATTAAAAAGTTTGAGCAAAAGGCGCTCGAGATCGTATTCAAGGAGTTCCAGCGGAAGTTCATATCATAGTTATGATTACAAACGCGACAGCAGGCGGAAGCTACAACGTAGTGACGAACGTGTACTGTCAGCCATACGTGTGATCGATTCTACGTCGATGGTAACTAGCCCAAGCAATTACACACCCCCTCCATCACAATCTAGTCAATCGGGTAATGTAGATCGATTAGAAAATCTTGTAGAGCGCCTTATAGAACACAGTGCAGTTATCAGATCGGAGCCCAGAAAAGTTTTTGTTAGACCAAACTCTATTCTGGAGTTTAGACCAGGAAATCCTAACCTGAGTTGTTACAAATGGATTAAAAAGATGGAACAGTTGGGTAAAATAAATTGTTGGGACGAACATACCATGATTTTTAATATGCAAAATCGATTAAGTGGGTTAGCTCGTAAGTGGTTTGATAACCTCACGTCATATGACCTTGTTTGGACAGGCTGGAAAACTTTGTTGCTAAAATCCTTTCCCGGACATCGAGATTTCGCCAGTGTTTTGAGAAAACTTGTTGATAGAGGCAAGCTCCCAGCAGAAACTTGGGAAGAATATTACTTTGGAAAAATTGAACTTATTAACGCTTGCCAAATAAAACCAAAAAATGCTGTATCTTGCCTTATCGGTGGAATAGGTGATCCTACTATACAAGTTGGTGCCCGAGCAGGAAGATACGAAACACCGTACGCACTCTATGCAGAGTATTTGTCGTCACTAATATCTGAAACCACTCCTGTAAAATATTCGGATGCAAATGCCTCACGTAGGCGTCCCCATTTTTTTCGTGGTCGTGACTGGGATAACTTGTTGATAAAGAGATCAAAGGATGATCCAAAAACGAACAAGAATGCTACAATTGTAGACAAAGAACACATTTTGCAAAATTCCTGCCCAAAACAAAAAATAGAATGCAAAAGATGCAAAAGATTGGATCATTCTGACCAAGACTGCTGCCGAAAACAACTAAAGGTACAATTTGTTGAATCTGAGGGCAAACACTCAAAAAAGACATATTATTTCGATTGCTCTGTAAATGGGAAGCCATCTTTTGCATATGTTGACACGGGATCCAAAGCTATTTTAATTAAGGAAGAGACCACGAAAAAATTTGACCTGAAAATAATGCCAAGCGCAGTAGTTTTAACAGGTTATGGTGCTTCAAATGTTCCCGTAATTGGCGTGACAAATTTTACTGTGGTCGTGGATCGTGCAAGTGCTAACGTAAAAGCTTTTGTCGTTCCGAATACAGTTCAAGACATACCAATTATAATTGGACAACCCTTTTTGAACTGCTCGAATTGATTTTAATAGTAGCAAATAAGAGGACGAGAATTCGACTACGCATGATGACAATGAAGTTTTACATTTAGAACCTGGGAAAATACCCTTGTGGGCAAAAGAGGCTGTTATTCTGCCAAAATAATCAGTATTTGTTGACGTAACATCACACAGTGCTCTCAACAGCGAAGTTCATGTGCCAGGCAGTCTGAGACCAATTGCAGGAAAAGAGCACTATGTTGGAGAATGCATCACTCAAAGCAAAGACGGCTACGTCGTCGTTACAAATGTGTCACAGGAAGCAGTTGAGGTGAGTACTATGCTAATTTTAGTAAGATGTGTTCAGTGTTTTGAGGACAAAACGCCTTGTCCTCAGTTTTCAACTAATCTTTCAGTTAAAGTAACTGAATACGAGTATTTTAATCAAGACGACCAAAAGTATAACAAAAATCTTACAAGCGACCAGGCAAATCGTTTGCTTGATCTAGTCAACTCTTTTAGGCACTGTTTTGCACGAAATACAAATGAGCTAGGAAAAACCGATCTTCTTAAAATGTCAATTCACCTTACCGATGATAAACTGGTGGTCTATCGCCCATACCGTTTATCGCATTCCGAACGTCAAAAGGTGAAATCCAAAAGAAATAATCAGTATTTGATAGTTATCGTCGACTCTTTCACGAAGTTTGTGTTTTTGAGAGCAGTCGGGTCAAATCAAATTAAATTCCTAGACGACGTAATAGAGAATTTTGGAGTTCTAAGAAGAATTCTTAGTGATCGAGGAAGCTGCTTTACGGGCAAGAAATTTACAAAGTACTGCAAGGATCTAAATATAAAATGTTTTAAATGCTACTGGAACACCTACAGCAAACGGACATGTGGAAGGGTATAATAGAACAATTTTGTCCTCGCTTTCTGCATCTACGGACGATGTTGAAAACACTTTTTGGATACTCTCCAAGGGGTATCTGCAATGCAGTACTGGACAACGAAGTAACGTTGGAACCACAAGTTAACTGTCTGAAGGACATTCGAGCTAACGTAAAGGCTCGAATCACTAAAGTACAAGCAAGACAAAAAGCGCGCAACGACGCACGCTGCAGCCCCGGAAAATCGTTTGGTCTTGGCGATCAAGTTTTGGTGCATACGATCCCAAAAAGTAATGATGGGAGAAGCAAAAAGTTGCTTCCAAAATATAGTGGTCCATACGTCATTATTAAAAAATTGGACTACGATCGTTTTATTGTCGAGGACCCAAAAGGCGCTTTTCGATTGCAGAAAAAGTACCGTGGGGTAGTTTCCCTCGACAAGCTTAAAGCTTATAACGTCGAAGTCAGTTCGGAGTCTAACGAAGAATCCGACTGAGAAACACCCGAGTACTCAAAAGGTATGCCAGGGCTCGATTAACAAAAGTTGTTAGACGGAAACTCGTATTAAACCTTTTTGTAATGTTTTTTTTTTGTAGATTGAACGATTCTGGTATAGGTAATAGTATGTACATACTTATAAGGTATCGATACACTAATTGGCCAATTTGTTTTTTTTAATGAAATCTAGGAAATTCCTTGAACGAGTTGGACGCTGATTGTTGACATGTATTATGTATTAATTTTGTTTTGTGTGGTGGTTCTATATTCTAAAGGTTGTATTATTATTCATAAGTCAACCAGAAGTTTCCTCAAATCCACGAGCACGTGGATGATGGTAGCATGGCCGACTGTAAACGACATCATGTACGGCCATGACCTCTCACAAGAAGGGAGGCAAGTGAGACAGGTAGCACCCGGACTACCCTTGGGATATAGGATAAACTAAGAACACCACTGTAAAGTTTAGTTGAAAATATACCTTCCTTGAGAGTGCTCGTTTTATTTCTAACAATCGGTTTTTAAGTGGAAGTTCTCATATATATGAGAAAGTTGTTACAATTAAAAGCTACAGCAAAGACAACACTGTCATATTTGCTTTGGAAATACCAATTGTAGATATTCACGATTATAAATTCTATCATTTGTACTCCTTACCAACTCCCTCCTTAAACTCATTCAAGGTGATAATCCCACAATCAAAATATCTGTTGCTAAATGAGCAGTCATATGCTTTTTCCGACGTCAATTGCCATGCTGTTGCTCAAGAAAGATTTATTTGTCAAGACGTTCAAGTAGAAAAGATCAACAAAAATTCACCTTGTGAGTTTCAATTAATAAAGTATTCCCAGAATGTAAATGTGTGCCACCAAATACCCTTAACTATCAGTAAGATAAAAATACAAGTGGATAACAAATGGATCGCCATAATACCTAAAAACATGGTTGCTATTCAAAGGTGTGGAGCAGAACAAGACAATGTTCTTCTCAACAAAAGCTATCTGATAGAGCTTAAAAACCAGTGTGAAATTTTAATCAACCAATTAGTGCTAAGAACTTTTATTAGTGAAGCGTCTATGTATAAGGTTATGGAATTACCTTATGTAATTCAAAACTGAATAGCGAAATAACAGTAAGCGACAAAATTAAACCTATAGAATTAGATCCTGTGTGTTTAGACGAAATAAGTAGTGTTTACAGACTTTTACAAAATGACAAAATTGAACTAAGCAAGTTAGATAAACCTGCAGTACATTTTAGTAGTGTTAGTGCTTATACAATAATTTTGTATTTGTTAATTTACCTGGCAATAATGTATGTAGTATATAGATATCTGTAGTGAGATTGTTGTTAAAAAAAAGAAATAGTAAGGTGCCTAAAATAGATCTTAAACAGGAAACTAAGAACTACCCTGGACTATCGGACATTGGTTCGCCATAGTCCTCATTTAGGGCCGTAGGAGTTATCAGAATAGAAATAGCATTAGACAGAAAGCATAAATAGAGGTAGCATTGACTTTAGTAGTTAGATCGTTACGCGCATTGCAAATTGTAAGACGTATTAACGTTTCTCCTGTGAATAAAAATTTATTTCAATCTTTCGTTAATCTTTTTAATAAGACGTTTTTGAGAGAGGCCCACTTAATTTGTAACTGTTAGGATAATTATATGAGAATATGTTTTGAAAACTGTTGATTTATAAGGATAGATAACTGAGCTAACGGCATCCCTCTGATATAATAGTTGCATAGATATTTGGTGATGAGTGTTATTAAACGTACTTTTCTTCCCTTTCTTATGTTAAACGGATTCCTGTGAGGCGAGTTCGTCACCTATACTGTAGTGCTAGTAAATGGATGGGTGAGATCATTGTAGATATAAGTAGGTATGTGAATAAAAGTTATTTATTATACAAAGGAAAAAAGTATTAGATTTTTGATCGAGGTGTGTTTGTCTTCCAATGCGAAGTGGAGGAAGACAAAACATCGAGAGTTAAAATCTTACATTTTTATCCGTGTATAATACATTATTTTTTCTGTGACAGGCAAAACAAAAATTTAATATTGAAAATAAGATTACAATATATTAAAGTCAAAAAATCAATCGAAGTCAAATTTGAAGCTTCAAACAAGTAGGTCGATGTACTTATAGGGACAGTTAGACTGGCGTTGCTAAGGAAACCTTTAAAGTAATCAGATATCTGTCAATTTAATTCTGCGAGTGGTTTCAAAAATTGCTTACTTAAGTTGTTTATATCGGTTGTTTTGAACGCAACAAAGTTATGATACGATGTTGTTACACCCAAATGTTACAAGTGTAGACCCGGCTATAAATTAAATATCTTTGTGTTCTTACGTATTTGCACATACTTGAGAAAAAAGTACTAATTTTTTTCCGGGGAAAAAAAGGAAATTCATAAAAAGTGACATTTTGTTATCTGTCAAGAAACATTAAATGTCAAGATTTTTTCCCGTCACAGAAAACTATAATATTTTTATTATTTGTATGTTACTTATATCTTAATTATTGTATGTTTTTTTATTTTTTTGTTGTATTTGTATATTTTACTGTCAGGTTGTAGGTTCATCAGTTTGTTTTTGATTGACATCCCAATCTTCGACTGTGTTAGCGCTACCTTTTCTTTCCTTCCGTTTACTCTTCCGTTGCAGTAATTCGAGCAAGTCGTTCTTGATTGACCCTTGTTCTGTCCTTTCTGGCTCGCTCATTTGACCGTAATACCCTTAACGAAAGTAAATATAGACGAAACAATGATTTTCATCCACAATTATACACACCCAGAATAACAACAAAGACTTTAATTAATAAAAGCTAAGATTGATTGGTTTTCCATTTGAGTCTCTTCATTGACTGAATTACGTATTTCGAAATTATAGCATTGTTTCTACAGAATTTGTCAATTAATTGTTTTAATCTGTTATGTTCATTTTCGGCGGTATTTGGTTATTTCAATTACATCAATTCCTTTTTTACTCTTTCATACACCAACATCCTGTTTACAATAAGTACGCTTTTACAAATTTTCATTTTAAACTTATTTATTTCGAAACGTAAAGTTTATGCTAAAATTAAATAGTCAATACCTTGTTTTAGGTATCCATTAACTTGTTATACATTACGACCGCGTATAATTGATTCTTATGTGATTTCCATCTAAAGGCTCGTTGAAATGAGGTATTGAACTATCCGATAAGACCGTGTTTTCAAGTTTCCTAATCACGTTACGATAACAACAATAAAACTTGAAGCTGTAGTTATTTAGTTAAACAAATTAATATTCACTTTCTCTTCCTTATACTCGACGATAACAGTCATTATATTTTTGTTGTTTCCGTTTTCTTCGTGGGAATTTTGCGCACGCAATACAGCTTGCTTCTTCTGGTGAATAGGACTACCTGCTACCTTGGACCTAATTGATGAAGCGATTGCCGCCCCTTTGTATACGGCACAAATTGCGTGGTCCTAGGCCCTGCTGTCCTGTTGTGGCCCTAAGGAGTGTGATAGGTTCAACATATTCGACACGTGGGTGAGTGTTTATCCACTATTTCTTTGTATGAGCTCTATGAACTGGTCGAACCAGAATATTTCAGTTTTGTTGGATGATTACCCCTTGTGGTTTTAAAATGATTATCATCTGTACGTAAGATGACACTGATTATTGATATTGTAGCTATTGTAACGATTTTATATGTTTAATTTTAGATTTAAGATGATGATTTAGAGCTGTTGCTTATAGGGTTGTAATTTCTTTTTTCCTTTTTTTCGTCAATTAATATGCGGGCAGGTACCTAAAAACGGCAGCTCGCCATGTTAAGAATTGATTTTTTGTTGGTTTTTTTGATAGATGCATATTATGATTATTAATTATTTTTGTTTTCATTTGTTTTTGGGACTACTGTTCTTGAGTAACATGTTTTTTTAATTAGAGTTTTTGTTTTGTAGTTGAGTGATGATTGAGTGCATGTATTTTTATTTCGGCTTTCCGTTATTTTTGTACGTATAATACACCACCCTCACCGACTTCTTTCTTTGTTTTTTATTTTGGTTTGTTTTTAGACTGCATCGCTGTACGTAGCAAATCTACTAAAAAGAAAACAATTTATATTGTTTTAAGGTAAGGTATTATCTTAAATACTTAAGTATGAAAGTACGTCTGTAATGAAAACGAGAAAAAATCATTATTTAGCTTCAATTTATAAATTTAGTATTAGCATCCTTCGATAACGATTGACAAGAACTGACTTTCTGGTCGATTCGAAACTGCTTATAGACGTTATCTCTTTTTAACAACTTTACCTTTCAACTACATGCTGAGCAACCACTTCAACAAGACGATGTGTTGAACGCAGAAATGTCTGATGATATTTGTAATTTCACTCAAATCAACAGGATAGATGAAAAAATATACTAAACTTATCGATATCTTTATTGATATGTTTATAAATATGTCAATATATTGACACCTTTTGAAATTCCACTCATAAATGAAAAAATCGATCAAAATTGTTTTAAAAATATAAGTAACAATTTCGTAAGTGTTACACGATAAAACACATAGGAAAGTTGCATTTAAGAAACACGTACACATAAACTAAGGCTAATCTTATTTAACAATTAAAACTTTTTTCTAGAAAAATAAAAGAAAGTAAAAATAATAAAATTGATTCGCATATGCAAAAACATATATAAACCAACATCACAGATAAACAATATCAAAAACAGTGGACGTGTAAGGTAAGTAAACTAATACTAACAACCTATTCATTATAATTATTCAGAAATGGTTTGCCTTAAAAATACTACTTACAACTTGGTAACATTACGATCAATCTCTAAAAAGTAAAACTTTTGATACCCGTGATCATGATAATACTACACTACAACAGTGCCGTTTGCTTATAAACTTTAAGACAGTTTCAAAGCTGTACATAATCTAAGTTGAAAATCCTTGTACAGCAGTTTACCACCTAAAGGAACTCTTGCTAAAAACATATGAAGCGACATCAAACATAAGGCTTTTCCGTTCATGGAAAATCTGGAAGTCGGCACTTCTGGTAAATCGTGTAATTGTGTCATTAGGTTTACCCATTGGAGTACGTGCTCTTTTGACCAATGTCTTGGATCTGAAAACAAATAAATACGTTTTACAATTTATTTTGTTTGGACATATTAGTTTTGATATTGAGCATTCCAGATTGACGTCGCGGTTTTATCTGCCATATTTGCTGAGGGGCACACAATCTTATCAAATTCTAAGTAAACATGGACATAATTTAATGTTTTTCATAAAAAAAAGTTAGCCAAGAGCGAGTCGAGCTCGCACTATTAGGGTTCCGTACTAATACTACAGTGAGCAATCAATAAACCAAATTAAGCTGTTTTTATTTTTTATGTATATTTAAATCTTATCCAAATTTGATTGTCATAACTGATAAATGAATATATTGCCCCACTTTGTACTGGTGCATTAGTAAATACGTTTTCTATTACTGTATTTAAAAAATATTTTCCAGCAACTATTACACTGTCAAAAAAACCTACTGTTTTCCGATAATCTATGACTCAATAGCTACTATCCCTATTAAAATCAAAATTGTAGCTTTGGAAATGTAGGAGAACAAAGGTGGGAATGGTTCTTTTGGCACATTTTGAGCTATATCATGAAGACTACTGGACCGAAAATTATACAAAAATATGTTTAGAAGCCTTTTAGAATCCTCTTTCAAATGATACCTCACACTATATATTTATTAAAACTTTTTTTCTTTTGACCGAATTAAGCCCCAGCCATTTTAATCTAAAAATATTTTTTCTATTTTCTGACTGTCGATATATGTGTGCGCCATAAAGACCTAGCATTGTGCCAAATTTCAAATTCCTATGTTACATAATTTTTGAGAAAAACTTATGTGACAGACGGACGGACGGACACGAGAGTGATATTATAAAGGTTCCATTATACCTTATAAGGTACGGAACCCTAAAAAAGAAAAATGCCAAGTTTTTAGTATTAGTGTTTAAAAGTGTGGAACGCGGGGCTACAAGAGATAAATTATCCTTTTACCATTTTCTTGCTCTTTCAACAAACAATGGGGATTATATATAGTGCTATCTGTAGAACGTCATAATTCCTTTCATAATTCCTTGATGAAAACTTTGAAACGTGCGAATCTAAATAAAACACAACTAAAAGAATAACCGTGTTTGTTCTAAACATTTTATGCAAGGCAAATACTTATTAAAATTAAATAATTGACAAGGTCCATTATGGTAACATTAAGTAAATCAATGATGTTTAAAGAAAGATCAGTATTGTCTATAATTTTTATCTTTTCATCATACCGGCACTTAACATAACCAGTAAGAGTTATATAATAGTAACTTTGAGATATTCTACCACAAGCTTTGTTTTAAACAATGTTATTACACAGACACCTATAATTACAGTAATTACAGTAATCACAAGATCGTAATAGAACGAGTTCTAAGGAAATTTTTAAAGTATTTATGGTACAAAATGTATGGTACCTATCCCATCAGAGGTTTCGACCATGAAACACTGTTAAGCACCTTTCATCTAAAAACTTGTGAATCCAGAAGGATTGCTTTAAGTATCACCATTCTCTATGAGATCATGCATGACAATATAGACTGTCCATATATTATGGATAAACTAAATTTTTTGGTTCCTAGGCATAATAGTAGAATTAATAGAAATTGTTTGTGAGTTATAATTAAAGTGACATTGAAGTGCTACGATAGACACGGCAATAAACAGTGCGACCAGAATGACAAGGGAAAGTGACCGATGTTCGTTTTCCGCCAGTATTATTCTAAAAGCTATGTAACTGTACTCGCTGTAAAGTTATCCTTATTAATAAAGTATAGTTTGTTGCTATCATTACTTAGTATTAAAATCCCAGTAATAAACATGGCGCAGTCGTTAGAAAATGAATATATTTCGTATTAAAATTAACTGGGAACTTTGATTCTGGCAACATTTGAAAGTAAGGTTAGACACACGTTTATTCAAGCAAAATTGGAGTAGTTTTTCGTGTAAGAAAATGTCTGAATACAATAAACCAGGCCAATTGACACTGGAAGGCAACCTTGCAGAAAATTTTAAATCCTTTAAACAACAGGTATTGATTTATTTTACAGCAACGGAAACCGACAAAAAAACTGATGCGGTTCAGATTGCGAGATTGTTAAATTTAATGGGCAGTGAAGCTTTAAAAGTTTATAACACGTTTGATGTTGCTCGTTGACAACTATTGATTTACTTTTGAAAGAATTCGAGTCTTATTGTATGCCCAAGAAAAATGAGGTAATGGAACACTATAAATTTTTCTCGAGAAAACAAAAACCAGCTGAACCCTTTGATGTATTTTTAACTGATTTAAGAAATTTAGTGAAATCCTGTGGCTTTGGGGAAGCAGAGGGCAAAATCGTGCGTACTCAAATTGTTTTAGGCATTAATGATCCCGATATACAAGCAAGATTATTGCGGGAGGACACAACTTTGAAATCGGTAATTGGATACTGTCAAGCAGCAGAAATTGCAGAATTAAATAGAAAAATCCTAGAAGATGACCGTACAAGAATTTCAGTTGTTGATATTAGGTCCAATGAAATACATGGAAAGAAACGATTTGACACAAATGAAGAGACCAACGTTCAGAAAGTTGCTAGCAATAACGGTAGAGGTAAAGCTTTTGTTTGTAAAAGGTGTAACCATAATCATATTAAGGGCGAATGTCCTGCAATGGGACAGCAATGTCTTAAATGTTCAAAATATAACCATTTTAAAGTCTGTTGTAAATGGCAAAGTACTGGTAGCGATAAGCACCAAACATTTGAATTAAGTGAAACAGATAATACGTTTCAGATTAATGTTATTAAAACTATTCACTACACAGATAAAGAATGGCATACAGAATTGCTCTTAGATAATGTTAGTATTAATTTTAAATTAGATAGTGGAGCAGCAACTAATATAATACCAATGGGAATTTTTAATAAATTGTCTAATCACAAATTAGATAGGACCAATATTAAACTTGAAGCTTTTGGTGGATTTAAAATAACGCCATGTGGCGAATTCAAAGCGACTTTAAACTATAAGGACAAATTAATTGTTACAAAATTTATTGTAGTAGAAAATAATGCCTGTATTCCCATTTTAGGACTAGATTCTTGTGTAGAACTAGGTTTAATAAATAGAGTTAACGATATATGTAAAAATGAAAATTCGGGAAAGGTAAAATTCATAAATGCAAATGAAGATGTATTTTCAGGTTTAGGCTCATTTCCTGAAGTAGTGTCACTTAAATTAACGAGCAACGCTGTACCGAAAGCTACTGCAAGTAGGCGTGTCCCACTTAAAATTAAAGACAAATTAAAAGTAACTTTAGATGAATATGAAAAAAGGGGAGTTATTATACCTACTAAAGAACCATGCGAGTGGGTTAGCAATCTAGTTTGTGTAGAAAAGGCTAACAATCAGCTTAGGTTATGTATAGATCCCACTCATCTTAATAAATATCTAGTTATGGACTTTTATGAAATTCCAACGTTTGATGAAGTTAGCTCCAAGTTGGCTAATAAAAAATGCTATTGTATTTTTGACCTTAAAGATGGATTTCACCAGTTGGTTCTGGATGAAAAGTCAAGCAAATTGTGCACCTTTAGCACTCCTTTTGGTAATTACCATTATTTAAGGGCTCCGTTTGGGTTGTCTGTAATACCTGAGATTTTTATCAAGTTAGTTAATAAATACTTTGGTAATATTAAGGGTGTAGTACCCTACTTTGCTGATTTATTGTGTGCTGCAAATACTGAAAAAGAATTGCAAATTATAATACAGAATGTTGTAAATGTAGCAAGAACAAATAATATAAAATTTAATCCCGACAAATTACAATATTGTAAAACGGAGGTTAAATATTTAGGTTCAATTTTTAGCAACAAAGGCATCCTTTCAGATCCTGAACGATCTAAATGTATTGAGGAGTTAAAACGTCCTGAAAATAAAAAAGACCTGCAGAAATTTCTGGGAATGGTCAATTTCATAAGAAATTTTTTACCAAACTTAAGCGATGTAATATCACCTTTAAGGGAATTACTTAAAAATAATGTGGAGTGGTTGTGGACGGAGGTCCATGATAATTCATTTCAAAAAATTTAAAAAATGGTTGTTAACAGTACTGCTTTAATGCATTTTGATGTTAATCGACCGATTGAAATTCAATGTGATTCTTCAAAAGATGCCTTAGGTGCATGTCTTTTGCAAGAAAATAAACCAGTGGCATTTATATCAAGGTGTTTAACGCAAACTGAAATTCAATACGCACAAATAGAAAAGGAATTATTGGCATGTTCGTGGGCTTTAAACAAGTTCCATTTCTATGTCTATGGACATATGAATGTTGTAGTTTATACTGATCATCAACCGCTAACAGCAATAATTAAAAAAGAAATAGCTGATATAAAAAACAATCGCTTGCGGCGATTATGATTGAAATTAATTTCATACAATTTTCAATTAAAGTATTTACCAGGCAGATTTATGTATATAGCAGATTATTTATCTAGAAATTTTTTACAAATCCAAATCAAAGACGATGATACTATGACTGAAAGAATTCATGTGATAACAGAGTATGATATTAGCTTCTCAGAAAATAGACTAATAGAATTTAAGAGGGAAACTGCTAAAGATAACGTGTTAGGGCAAATTAAGAATTTTTATAAAGAAGGTTGGCCGAAAAAATTAAACAATGAAGTGCGAGAGCTGAATCATTTTTATGAACTCAGGAATGAAATAACTGTAGAACATGAATTAGTATTTTATAAACGGAGGTTAATTATTCCGAAAACATTGAGAGAATTCATTTTAAGTAAAGCTCATGAATCACATCTGGGAATTAGTAAAATATAGGATAAAACGTGTAGTTTATTCTATTGGCCAGGGATTAGAGCTAGTTTAATAAGCTTTGTTCAGAGTTGTAAAATTTGTCAAAAATGTCAAAAGTCAAATATAAAAGACCCCTTGATTAGTCATGAAATTCCTGAGCTACCATTTCTAAAAGTAGCGATGGATTTTGCAGAATATAAAAATCAGAATTATTTAGTGATGGTTGATTACTATTCCAGATGGCCAGAGGCCATAAAAGTAACAAACAAAGACGCATCCACTGTAATTAAAGTATCCAAGGAAATATTCTCAAGATGGGGTATTCCGCAAACAGTTATTGCTGATAATATGCCATTTAACTCCTATGAGTTTAGACAGTTTGCAGAACAGCGGAATTTTAGTGTGGTTACAACTAGCCCGCATTATCCTAAAGCTAATGGTCTAGTGGAAAAATATGTAGGGATTGTAAAGGACCTCTTAATTAAAAGTGATGAAGCTACATCTGATTTCAATTTAAGTTTGTGAATATATAAATAGTCCAGTTGCTGGATTACCGTGGTCACCGGCACAGCTAATTCAAAGTAGGAATTTGCGGACTAAGTTACCAACTAAATTAGATTCATTAATACCCGTGGTAATTCAAAATGCCATTGATACAATGAAAGACAATCAATTAAAACAGTCTGAGTATTACAATAAAAATGCAAACATTCATGCCGAGTTTCATCCAAATGAGAAGGTTTTAATTAAAAATGTTAAAACTAAACATTGGGAGGAAGGGAAAATTGTGAAGAAGCTTGACTTTCCACCCAGGAGTTATTGGGTTGAAATAAATAATAGAGTTTTAAGACGTAATACATCATTTATTAAGAAATATTATCAGAGGGTTAACGATTTAGATAGTGAGGTAGAACCATTCGTACCAAAAAGCGGCACTGTGAATGTCCTGCCAAAGGAAACAAGTAATGATATATGTACAAAAAGTGGAAGAATAATAAAGCCACCCAACCGATTAAATTTAAAGTTTATAAGACTAGATACATACAATTTTGTTATACTTACATTACATTTGAATTGTGTTTAGTTTCAATATATTTTGATGTATAGGTATAAGATTTGTCAACTAGAATTAAGCAGTTTGATGTATTAATTTTCTTGAGTTGTGTTGTAAAAAAAAAGGGCATATTTGTGAGTTATAATTAAAGTGACATTGAAGTGCTACGATAGACACGGCAATAAACAGTGCGACCAGAATGACAAGGAAAAGTCACCAATGCTCGTTTTCCGCCAGCATTATTCTAAAAGCTATGTAACTGTACACGCTGTAAAGTTATCCTTATTAATAAAGTATAGTTTGTTGCCATCATTACTTCGTATTAAAATCCCAGTAATAAACAGAAATAATAGTGTTTTATTTCTCAGCTTGTAAAACCAATATGTTGTTAAAATCTCCCGTATATTACATGTGTAGTAATTTTAATCAAATATGTGGCAATGTTGATATAAATGTTGATAGCCTACAAAAAATTCTTGAAGAGCTTTCTGCTAAATGATATTTACTCTCTAAAACTTTGTTTGTAACAGTTACTTTTTAACTTTAATTTTAACTCTAATAATTATTCTGTTATAATAATTATAAGTTGTACATAATTATGGTTTGTTGAATGTCCTGTAATGTGGCTAAGGCTGTTGGGCAATAAACATTATTATTATTAAATAAAGGAAGGAATGTATGAATGTATGTGTCTCTCGGTCAAAATGGCCAATCTGCCAAAGTCAACGGTTCTGGAATGATCAATTATCCAAAATTGCTGTATGTCGAAATGTTAAATAGCCAAAAAAACCCGAGGGGTAAACCATGGTGTGAATTCAGTGTACAAACACTAAGAAATCTGTGAGATATTTTGTGAAATCTGCGTAGTTATCGTGAAATCAGTGTATTTTTGTGAAATCTGTGTGAAATTTGCGGATAATTCTGCAATCCTTCTGTTTAATGTAGTATCATAATTCCAGAATTCCTAACAAAAATATGAATAAAATAAGAAGTTGTTTTGAAATTTTAAATTGAAAATATTTTACACCTCATAGATTCCCCAGAATGTTAATTTTGGAACATATTACACAAACAATAGAAGAACTTATGATTTGGCACTACTTTTAATAGACAAGATATGAATTCCAGCCGCAGAGTAATATTATTGAGTAGTCGAGAGTTAAGTTTAAAACAAGTGATCAAACAGCTTAATTTTAACTACAAATTATTCAAAATCTATTAATTAGTATGTTATCCACATTCAGCACCTAAATTTAAACAAACAAATCATTTTATTTATAACATTCCTTTCGCGCCAATATTGTTCATGCTTGATCGTTATGGGACGTATCGTTTTGCATATGCGTACATCTGGAAGTGAAACGACTTAGAAGCCGATCAAGTACAAAGCCATCGTTAGTTTATTTGTGTTATAGTTTGCAACACATGTTGAGCTGTGGTTGCGTTTATTTTCCTTCATAAGGCTGTGTAATTAATACTTTGCAACTTTGATTTATGTATTATTTACGTTATTAAGGTAAGTACGAAGTAAACATTAGTCTTTTGTTTAGTAAAAATTAATCAAGATATGAATTACAAAACAGAAGTATGCTTAATGCAATCAAATGAACTAACATAATCTTCGACCAAACTAAGTTTTAAAATTTAAAATGCATTAATCAAGTCATTACATTTAATTCAGCCCCACCTTCGCCTCACCCCGTTTGGTAAAACATTACATGATAAAGTTGCATAAACTGTTGTTACATTCCAGTTTTGCTTTTAAAATTTACTTGACTAAGATAAGCCATTAATTATTATCTCGTCTATATTCCGAATAAAATCACTGCCTTAGTTCATATCCTGTTCTGGCGAGCCTAGTGTTTGAACATTAATCTTCGGTCTTCTAATTGTAGTTGGGTGCATTTAAATCATTTATTCTAAGTGGTCCCTATTCATACTGGATTATACTATAAAATTGATACGAGTTTCGAGAGTACTTTTGTTGAACATTTGTTGCACAAATAGGCTATCAACACTCATTGCATTGGAATTTATTTATGAATTATTCATTCTGTTTTCTAATACCAACGGTTTTCGTTGAAGTACTGATTCTGTCCTTTGTACAATTATCGTGGGGATTGTACAAAAAATTATACGAACTGGTACATGCATCCTCCCATCAAATTACTTTCTCTTATGTGTATCGGGTAGGTATTCGTTAACGGTTGGAAGTAGAACTAATTTAAAATCTGCTTTTAGCTCGTTTTAGGATAAATTTTCTAGATTGGTTGGTTGGTTTTCCGCCTTCATTCTCGCTCCTCGACGCTACGTAAGATGACTCACTCTCGTACACTGGGTTTGCAACCAAGACTGCTGACTAAGAAACAAGTTTCGTGACGCCGACTTCTTTGGTTCCGCTTTGTAACGAATACAATTACCTGCTTCATAAATATACGTTTTTGTTCTAAATATCTATTTAACAAATATCCTTTATTAGACAGAAAATATTAAATTCCGATAGTAACAATATATTACCAATTCATACATAGCGTTCCACCTATATTTAAAGACTCGAAGTAAAATTTAAGATTTCTTCTATCTGTATGTGTATTGATACAATATTCCCTTTCTGCACTCGCTTTGATAATAAAATTGCCTCATGGAGAAGGTTCTCCATTTTCCATCCGAATGTAAACAGCGAAGCAAGTGTTGAAACGTGGGCTAGCAGGTTTGAAAAAACATGCTGTCCCAAAGAGAGGTACTATAGTGTCGACGGATACCATGGCCTCGATTAGTTGTTGTATCGACCTAAAGTGACCAAGAAATATATCTGTGGTAGGTGAATAATTTTCAAGTTTACATCCAAATCATTTTCCTCGTTTCTTTTCAGCACAAGTAAAAAATGTTTATACAGTATTGAAACGCAAGTAAAAAAATAATATCGAAGCAAATTTTTGGTCCAATTTTGAAACGCAAGTCCAATTTGGAAACGCAAGTAAAAAATGTTTATACAGTATTGAAACACAAGTAAAAGTTAACAAATAATATCGAAACAAATTTCAAGTCCAATTTTGAAACGCAAATTTTATGTAAGCATGCACCTTACTCTTTTCTCGATGTTATAAAAAGAGCAAGTGCACGACGAAGTATAAGAAATACTTCAGCACAGCTAGCATTGACCGTTATGGTTGCGGAGGCTGCATGAGACTTGAAATCACAGGGTAAGGGGAATGTTTAGAGAATATCTGAATGTTAAGAATTTAAATATTAAGACACTTGTATACACAACTGTAAAATAACTTAGAGAAACAAAAGTTAAAACATGATAAGAGAAATTTGACTAAATATGTATATTAATACTCAGTTATTACAATTCCAAAGGCATGTATAAGATATACGCTTGTGTCATTAACATTGTAGACATTGCTATATATTTTAACATGATATAATTCAAATATTTAATAAATGTACACGAGAAAATTTCTATTAGAGAAATCAAAATAAATAATCTCTGTTTAGAAACTCTGAATTTTACTTAATGCGGGAGTAAATCAAAAAGTGATCATAGTTGTAATAATGTCATGTAACGAATGCACATGAAATGAAAGTTCAAGTAATAAACCTTTTCATCATAAGAAGCTTCATGAAGTTCGAATGTTTACATATTTTTAGGTTATGTATTAGAGAAATTTTATTTGAAATCAATTAAGGTAAGTAAAAGGTAATTAATAATCAAAACAAAATATTTGTAGTGACAAAGACAAATTTAAATAGAGGTTAGGCCTCTTTATTTTAACAGAAAAACGATAAGGTAAAAGTTTTAATCTCATACCTGTAGTATCAGGCGTTGGGAGATCTCCTAGTGTAGGTACAAAACAACATGTGCTCGACTTCAAATGTTGTCTTTAACAGATTTCTGTTCCATAAAATTAAACTTGAAGGTATTTTTCAATAAGATAATAACTGAGCGGCTATATGTAAAGTAGACGGAAACGAAATATAAAATTCTTATGATGAGAGTATTTATTTTACATCATCTGGTTGTGCGAAAACACGAGCAACTTTTCCATGTAGAAATCTGAATGAGGGAAACGCGTCGCCTGTAACATCGGTAACCAAAACACAGGTAGTCGGAACATAAGGTAACCCGAGGTATGGATAAGCAGCAGCATATGTTACCGGAGCATATATCACCACCGGAGCACCCTAGAAAATTCAGTTGTGTTACAAAAGTGAAAATCTAACACGAAGTGCAAAGGAAAATTAAATCCATTAATATCTTAACCATCAGTATACATATTTGATGGGCTTAACGAATCAACAACTTCTTTATCCATTATACAACACATCTAAAATTATATTTAAATGTTAGTTTAGGATTTATGATTAGAAAATTTACATACCAGGTAAACACATGAGGCAAGGTAGAAGTTCAAATAAAAAATGGCCAACAGTGCCAGATAAGCAATCAGATATCAAAAGAGAAATGAAAATTTGACACTTCAAATAAATTATTTTCGGCCATGGTCGGGATGGACGATCTCTAGCGATTATTCTCAATAATACAGAATTTAGAACCACACCAGTTGTGTTTTTGGAATAAACACTTCAGAAATAACTAATAGGAAAATTTCATATAGATATAATTATTTGTACTTATTTAACAAATTAGGAACTTGTGGATTAAAACTAATAATCCAGGATTGTGCGAGATAAATTTTTATAGAAAATATTATTATATAATAAAGAAAGTAATTTTATATTTAAATGTAGATATAAGCATTTATATGCTAATAGTGCCAAGCACAAAAGTAACATGCTAAAATATAAGCAAAAAGGTATGTTACAAGTATGTAATTTATCAAATTGTGGAACGATAAATCTTTCGTATATAATTATTATGGAACACAGAAGCACTATTGGTTGTTAGTTGTATCAAAAGTACAGTCTTAAATGTTGCTATGCAAGATGGTGGAAGTTTCTGCAGATGTTGTTTTGTATAAAAGTCAAGCCCATGCATGTGCCAGCCGCGCGCATCTGCTTTTATAAGTATTCAAGATGGTTGACAAACTTGGATACCTAACAGATTGTTTGTGGTGTGCCATCCCCAATTTTAGATCAATTTTCATTTCATGGAACCATTACTTAAAATGTACAAATAATTGTTGTAAATTCTATGTTTATTTAAATAGGTTCACAAAATTTTTGTAAAATTTATATGGTCATTTAAATTAGACACGTAATATTTTGTTCAGAATTTAATAGTTGGCTATTTCAAAAATGCTCTTAAAAACACAAAGAAATTTCTATATGATAATTTTTGAATTTACAAGGTTATACAAAAATGTATTCGTAACTAAACATGTGACACGTTGATATTTGTTTGTCACATTATAAAATATAACTTTTTGCAGTACACTTAAACTATAGTTTACTTCAAACAATAAGTGTTTTTGACCTTTCATTCCATCAATTAAATCAACTAAAAATGTAGTTCTGTAATCTACCGAAAGTCAGAGCATTTAATTTATTGATTGTAAACCAGAAAAGGATCCTATTCAGGTATCCTCTATAGATCTATTTCTAGAGATAAACATACACTTACATTAAACGATTTAAGAGCCGAAGACCAAAAATGCCATTTCTGCTGAAAAAATGCGTTCTTGTTTAGTAAGAAATTGCCTAAATACTATTCCTGACAGTGAAGGTACTATACTTTACTTAAAAGTTATGGATTTTGTATCAACCTCCTTTCACGATGATTGCCTATCACATATAACAGAGTTTATAGGGGTATGGTTTTCTTGTATTTATTATGAGAATTTGGAGAGCGGCAATAAACAAAAACGCTGAATTTACTCTCAAAAATAATTTTTTCACGTTGAATTGCCACACTTTTGTAGAACTAAATGCACATACGCTAATAAAGTTCATACTGTTGTTTAAGAATACAAAAATAGATGATTTAAATGTTAACATGTTTCATCTTCCATATTTTTCAAGTCAAACTTGTGAAAAGCAGTTTCGAATCTCTAGGTCTATGACCTCAATTTTTTCTACAGTTATTAATTTTAGTATCAAAGATTTTGAGCAAGGTATGACTAGAATCCGAACAATAAGTGATATTGTAAACGATGTTCGTACGGATTTTGCCTTCCCAAAAGAAGAAAGAAATCCATGCTTCTTAAAGCCACGAGCACATTAAATGAAGAAGATATAAGTACCTTCAATATTGAAGATTGTATGGAAGCTGCTTTAAGCGATTCGTTATTTGAAGTTAATAAGCTTAGACTTCCTACTGATTGAAATGAATATGCCAGTGTAGATGCGATATTAAAACAATCAGAACAGTCCATAGAAGAAGACCGCCTCGGAATTGAAAATTCTACAGCTGAAGAAGTTGATTCTTTTAATATTATCTGTAATGAAGAGGTACATTTAGATTCCGTAGATCTTAAAGATTTTTTAAATGGCAATAAGTTTGCGATAGTGAAATTTGACACCAATTTCCAAGCACCCTATATAATTTTTCGAAGAGTTTTTAAAGATTTGGAAATCTACATGTCTTATTTGTGAAAAATCTTAAAAATGTTTGACCTGACATGCTTGGATGTCGAAAAAGAAAATTTCATGTGGAGAACTCAATCTGTTAACAACAATGAAAAAATTGAAATAACTAGAAAGTGATGTCTTATATAAAGTTACATTGCGATTTAGCGTAGATTCCTAAAATTCAATAAAAATCTGAGCAATTCATTTACAATAACAGAGTCGGGGTCCTTTTCTGGTATAACCGGAAGTAGCACCAAATTTAAAATATTGTGGTTAGAACAAGCCTTTCAGAAAACTCAAGTATAATAATTTTTAGAAAACAGGTTCTAGTAGTTGTTTCCCATATACATATCGACATATCGTCGTGATGGACCCTGTACAAGTCAAGGTAAGATTTCATATCGATAAAACAAAACACAAGCGTTATAAACTTTATTAAATCAAACTTGATCTATAAATTAATAAACAAAGAACATACCTTTGGGTAAATCATCATCTGGAATATCTCGAAGTCGTAATAATCTTGAATACTCTGCAGATAAATCATATTGAACAGGTAAGGAGCCACTCATTTGTACCGCCATTTTATATTTATATATTCTAGAGTAATAGCGTTTATTTTTAAGCTTTTGAAAATCAACCTGCAACAAAATTTAAAAATAAATAATTTGCACTTTCAAATAATTATTTATATTTTGACAGTTACCAGTATTAAATATTCTCAAAGAACTTTAAAGATGTATAGACGCAAAGTAACAAAAACCTTTCTAATGAAATGTAAATTTTTGTTAAATATGCAGTGGAAAAGTGAGCATATTAAATTATAGCAGATTGGATGTATAGTAGTTTAATAAATGTAAATGTAAATATCATTAGCGGGCATATTTAAGCATAGTTTATAAGTGTAATTGAAAAACATTAGCATTTGTATAACTTTCAAAAGCCTAATTGGCCGATACAATGTTTGTGAAACAGAGGAGATATTTTCCCAGTAGTATTTATAAAAAGTGTGAAAATGTTTAGAGAGAAACAAGATTAACGGTTACCGGTTTTATTAAATTCGAATAAGAGGGGCAGAAAAAACAACACGTTTTTTAGTATTGGTTTACGAGTTTGAAATTGGTTTTTCAAGGATATCTGGGTAGCGTTGTGTTAATTGGTAGACAAGTCAACCGTCGCTCTAGCATATAACGTGCACATAATAACATGTCGATTCTACGAAAGGTATTTGACAGCTAAACAGGCAAGGAACGACATAAAATAAGGAAAGATTGTTTATAGCATGTATTAGAATGGGAGAAAGACAGCATGTATTAAGTGTTCGTTTGACTTGGAAACTATGAGGAACAGAGAAGGATTATTGGATTTCATATATAGAAAGAAGACAGGCGATAGTTTTAAGATTGTTGAGAAATGGTAAATGTTATTTTGGGATTTAACCCAACGTGCAAATATGGTGTAAAAAGGATAGAGGATACATACATACATGGTAGACTGGGATAGAGACAACTTGTGGTAGGAATATGAAATATGGAGTGAGTGCGGGAGTAAGAAAGAGAAAATTTTCGTATGTAAGTTAGAGTGAGACGACTTTAATACGTGTATTATGATGGTCGTGTGTTAACCAAGGAACTTATTTTAGTAGGGGCTAGGTTTCGGCGAAATAAAGATTCGTTGTAAAGCTAAAGTGTATTTTCGAGGTAAATTGTTGTTTGTATTGTTAAAATTTCTGAGATTTCGACGACGGTTGGTGCTGGGATACCAAATTTTTGAAGAATTATTGAAGGTTAGCTCGTGTAGTGGCATTTGAAAATTTTGTTTGTGGAAGGGTCGTAACCGTTTAGAAAATTACCAAGAAGATTAGTTTGTTTATATCGATGTAGTTACGAGAAATTTCAAGTTAAGGGGGTCGATTTGGCTATATAATCACGAGGACGTGGTGATAGAGCTCTATTTTGCTTGTCATCGACGCATCCACTAATATTGGTGAAGAAATTACTGTCGGTTATTTTTTTAAGTGAATGTAATATTTGAATTAAAGTTGATAATATCTTACACAAGTTGGTGTGATGTTTTACTAACAGATTTTTCACGAATAATGTATCTCTAGACCAACAGATGAAATTTTATGGAGATAATCGTGTGAACCCGCAAATATTCATTAATAATATTAGGACTTTAGTTTGTAATTTAAATGATGAGCAGGTCAAGTTAAACATTGTAAAGGCGTTATTAAAGGATAATGCAGAAGCCTGGTACAATTTAATAGGTCAGGACATAGAATCGTATAGGGGCTTTCAGGAAAAATTCTTAAAACATTATTGGGGTGATCATAAACAAGACCAAGTAAGTGACGACTTGATCACAGGAAAGTATAAGGGGGAATTTGCTAGATTTAAAGAGCAGTATGCTATCCGAAAATATAGCGTAGCGAAACAGTTAAATCCACCTTTAACAGACCGACAATAATTAAGTATCTATCTAGGCACTTCCAAGTAGAGGTTAGGCAACATGTGGCATTGCAGAATATAAATAAAAGGGAGACATTTTTGGAATACCTCCAGAGGTATGATGATGTAAGTATTGGGAGACCTAGAGAAAATAGGGACCGAAATGTGAACCAGGTTAGATTTGAGAATAGGGGGGAGACCTTTAACAACAGACGAGGGATGAATTTCAACTGAAATTTTAGTAACAATTGGGAGCAAAGGGGTAACGTTTATAGAAGTAGTAGCGGTACAAGAGGTACAAGTCAAAGACCGAGAGTACAACGACAAAATAGCTCACCGCAGATGACAAGAGCACAAATAGGTGCAAATGTTAGAGAGAGCGATGTTAGAGATAGACCAGAAGCTACTAGGAGAACATATGCCGAGGTAGTAGAGGGACAGTCAGGATCAAGTAGCGAAACAAGGGGTAGGCAGGATTTTTAAGGATAGACAAACCACTAGAAGTTAAAATTTGTAAATCTGAACATCCGCGGGAATTTATTACTATTGAGGATGAGTTGGAGCCAGAAGTAGTAGAGATAATTTGTTTGCCGATTATAGAAATAAAAATTTTAAATAATAGTGTAGGAACGTTGCTCGATTCATGAGCAGAGGCGAGTTTAGTGTCAGAGGAATTCGTTAGCGAAATTAAGGATAAAATTTGTGATAGGATTATGCCAATTAAGAGGAGTCATTTGGTCGCTCCAAATAAAAAAAGGTTTGCTGTAGTGAATAGCATTATGGTATTAAAGGTAGAAATAGGTTCGGTAACCTGTGAACAGGAATTTGTTATCATTCCTGGACTTAAATTTAAAAGTATAGGTTTGGATTGCATCGTGAAGTTAGGTTTAATAATAGATATGGAAAGGAGACTAGTAAAGGTTAGGGATATGGTATTGCCCTGAAAGGACAGTTATGATGTCACAGAAGATGACGTGGGTGTCAGTGTGAATTTAATGGAGTTAGATGAGGGAGAAGTTAGAGAATTCGATACTGTTAAATGTCCAGATGAAAAGTTAGAAAAAGTTCAAGCATTGTTAAGCAAACATTCTGAGTTAGTAGGTGTAGAGGCGAGCACAGCGTTTGGGTATGAACATGTTTTGGAAGTAGATAATTCTGAACCTTTTCATTCTAAGATATATCCAATACTTGCAGCATATAGTGAGCAAGTAAATCAGGAATTAGCAAAAATGTTATAAGTGATGGCATAATTGAATATTGAAATACACATTTTCTGAACCCGTTGGTTATAGTCAAAAAAAAGGATAATTGCATTCGTTTATGTTTAGATGCGAGGAAAATTAGTCAATGGACTAAACCGCAATTTCATTGTTCACCATCCATGGACACACTTTTAACGAGGTCAAGCGGCAAACTTATATTTAGTAATCTTGATTTGAGGAATTCTTTTTGGTGATTCCGTTTCATAAAAATTCTAGAATGTACACAGGATTTTCTGTAGAGGAAAAAGTTTACAAATCGGAAGTGGTACCGTATGGTTTGTCTGAATCAAATATAATAGAGTGGAAAGTAAATGATTATTTAATATTTCGTGAAGTAGGGTGTGCAGCTAAACAGATAAGTTTAGAGGCGTTTGAATAATTTTCTGTTCATTACGTCAATGATAAGTTAATTGTAGGTGAGGTAAGGATACATATAGTGATAGAGATAGGAGAAATAGTCAAACTTAAGGTCGTGAAATATGTACGAAGAATGACTTTCCGTATAAAAAAGAGAGTTAGGTTTAAGTAAGGAAAAGTTGTAAATATTAGTTGATCGTAGAGGGGAAGAAGGATAATGATTTAGGTTGTAACAATTTTATTTCTTGATTATTAAATCCATCAATAAAAGTGCAAAGTTATAAAACGCTTTTATTAAAATTATAAGTAAAATACATTTAACAAGTTTGGTAATATGCTAAAGCTGTATCTATATGTAGCATTCTATGTATAGTCAAATATCTGTGCCTTCGATAACTGTTCGCAGGCGCGTTTTGGTTGAAAGCCCCCACCGGGAACACGCCGTCGTTCGGGTGAGCGTGATAACCAGTCGGCCATGCGAGATTGTTGAGTCAAAATGTACGATTGGAAGCAGGCCGCCAATTTGCGGTTACATTTTAAGCAGTCGAGATCCATCTTTAAATAGCGGTTGGTATCCTACGAACGTTATTTAATTTGTTTAATGGAGGTATTTTATTTAGCGCGCAAATAACCACCATAAAATCAACTTTGAAAACAACTATTCCAACCACTGATGTAAAACCACTTTGTATTACAGTCTGTAGGAAGTAACTTTGATGATGAAAAATTTGAATAATTTATAGAAGACCATTTTAGTACACAACGTTAGGATGTTATTTGATAAGACAGCAGGGTTCAACATATTGCAGCAGCTGATGGAAGTATGGTGATGACGTTTGATATTACAACACCTCTTCACAGCTACAAAACGCAGCTTTGGTTCGTAGATAACTTTAAGAAATTTTCCGTGTTTCAAATTAGAAACACGCTATTTTGTTTAGTGCATAAAAGCACGAAAATAATAAAATTTCAATTATTTGTTGTACTGGAATTTTCCAGTGTTAAAAATTATAATTCACAATTTTTAATGGTTTAAGAAACCATACACGTGGTTCATTTTGTTCTGTTGGTAACAGCGACAGGTTTTTTTTGACGTCATTTGTTTGTCTGCAATATACTGCTGACACCTGTGTTCTAGTAAACATATGCTTTGAACAGCGTTTGCCTAAGTTGAGTAAACAAAAATATTTTTGTGATCTTTTTTTATTAGAAATTGAAACTAACACAAATAATTTAGATAAGGAGACTTGAGTAACTATGTTTTAAATTGTAACCCTCTCGAACAGATCTGCACGGGTCGGACCTTTGTTTTTGTAACAAGTTTACACTAAGTTTTAAAATGTTTGATTATCAACTATTTTGATAAACCTTAATTTAAAACTCATGAACTCATTTAATTATTTATAAAATTTTGTAGCATTGAATTTTGTTTTAAAAGAGAATCTTTTGAGTAAATTATTGGTTCAAGATTAAAGTTTTTTATTTTGATCAAATATGGTCAAAACTAACTACAAGAAACTAATATCCTTAAGAGTGGAATTTTGATGTCAACTTATATAGGAGATTTTTTTTTTTAATATTTCTTTAGGTATGTTTGTGGTACACAAATAGTGTTCCACCCTTCTATTAAGCTAATTATTGCAATTTCTTACAGGAGCAGCGTCTTATTCAGTTAAGACGGGTTTTTGTCACTGAAGGCGATTTTTTTTCTTTGGGTTTCCACGTCCGCCCCTAGAAATATACTACGCAATTATCATAAGTCAGGACTTGGTGGCGCCTATTTGTTTTGGATTAAGTTCAACTTACAATCAGAATTCGACTTACCCCCCCATTTCTCATAGCTCTACCCAAGGAATAGACCCCTAGTTATGTCGGAAGACTTCGTTACACTTGCCCAGGCGCGAGGATAGTCATGTAACCATGTAATATATATATATATATAAAAAGAACAGTTACACTGGCACACAACGTGGGGCTGGTGTTTTAGTGCTTCGAAAAACTTGTTACACTAGCGCCCATGCGTGAGGCTAGCTGAGACCAGTTAGAAAAACTGTTACAAGGTTCAAGAAGGAATAGGTATCAATACTAGTTGATAGATATGAATAACAATAATAGGTATAAATAATAGTTAAAAATAATAAGTGTACATACAAAGAATTGATGGATTAAGGATATTTGAATTCAAATGAAAACTCAAAATATTTTGCTATTACTTGTATTCAAATAGGGGGATTATTCTGTGTAATTTGTATGTTAATTTTAATTAGATAAGCCATTTAATAAGTTAGTGCAAGTTTCTGCATGTAAATACAAATTAATCAAATTTTGAAACGCTTTCCTGATCTAGAGTGTAGTAATTAAAGATTCTAATAAAAAATTTCATTTATTGCAAGAGTTAATTGTATCATTTTTAGCCTGTGTACATATTCTCAAAGAACTTTTCTAATAAAATGTAAATATTTGTTAAATATGCAGTGGAAAAGCAAGCATCTTAAATTATAGCAGATTGGATGTATAGTACTCAAAAATTTTTCAGATTCTTTTAGCGTAAAATCAACAATTCTAAGGTCATAATCAAGGAAGTTGAAATATTAATTTTCATGAATTAACAGGTTTAACAAATGTAAATATCATTAGCGGGCATATTTAATCATAGTTTACAAGTGTAATTGGTAAAACGTTAGCATTTGTATAACTTTCAAAAGTTTAATTGGCTGTTATAATGTTTGTGAAACAAAGGAGATATTTTCCTAGTAGTATTTGTAAAAGGTGTGAAAATGTTTTGAGAGAAACAAGTTTAACGGTTACCGATTCTAGTAAATTCGAATAAGAGGGGCAGACAAAACAACACGTTTCTTAGTATTTGTTTACGAATTTAAAAGTGGTTTTTCAAGGATTTCTGGGTAGTGTTGTGTTAATTGGTAGACAAGTCAACCGTCGCTCTAGCATATAACGTGCACAGAATAACATGTCAATTCTACGAAAGGTATTTGACGGCTAAACAGGCAAGAAACGACATAAAATAAGGAAAGATTGTTTATAGCATGTATTAGAATGGGAGAAAGACAGCATGTATTAAGTGTTCGTTTGACTTGGAAAGAAAACTATGAGGAACAGAGAAGGATTATTGGATATACAAAGGAGACAGGCGATAATTTTAAGATTGTTGAGAAAGGGTAAATGTTATTTTGGGATTTAACCGAACGTGCAAATATGGTGTAAAAAGGATAGAGGATGTAGAATACATGGTAGACTGGGATAGAGACAACTTGTGGTAGGAATATGAAATATGGAGTGAGTGCGGGAGTAAGAAAGAGAAAATTTTCGTATGTAAGTCAACCGTCGCTCTAGCATATAACGTGCACTAAATAACATGTCGATTCTACAAAAAGTATTTGACTGTTAAACAGGCAAGGAACGACAAAATAAGGAAAGATTATTTATAGCACTTATTAGAATGGGAGAAAGATAGCATGTATTAAGTGTTTGTTTGACTTAGAAACAGAAGTATGAGGAACAGAGAAGAATTAGTGGATTTCATATATAGAAAGGAGACAGGCGATAGTTTTAAGATTGTTGAGAGAGGGTAAATGTTACTTTGTGGTTTAACGTAACGTGCAAATATGGTGTAAAAAGGATAGAGGATGTAGAATACATAGTAAACTAGGATAGAGACAACTTGTAGTAGGAATATAAAATAGGGAATGAGTGCGGGAGTAAGAAAGAGAAAATTTTCGTATGTAGGTTACAGTGAGACGACTTTAATACGCGTATTATGATGGTCGTGTGTTAACCAAGGAACTTATTTTAGTAGGGGCTAGGTTTCGGCGAAATAAAGATTCGTTGTAAAGCTAAAGTGTATTTTCGAGGTAAATTGTTGTTTGTATTGTTAAAATTTCTGAGATTTCGACGACGGTTGGTGCTGGGATACCAAATTTTTGAAGAATTATTGAAGGTTAGCTCGTGTAGTGGCATTTGAAAATTTTGTTTGTGGAAGGGTCGTAACCGTTTAGAAAATTACCAAGAAGATTAGTTTGTTTATATCGATGTAGTTACGAGAAATTTCAAGTTAAGGGGGTCGATTTGGCTATATAATCACGAGGACGTGGTGATAGAGCTCTATTTTGCTTGTCATCGACGCATCCACTAATATTGGTGAAGAAATTACTGTCGGTTATTTTTTTAAGTGAATGTAATATTTGAATTAAAGTTGATAATATCTTACACAAGTTGGTGTGATGTTTTACTAACAGTCCAGAAAAGTGATGAAGTATATTTTGACAAATGCGAAGCATGTTTAAGTACTGTAAGTAAAAATGGCTTTATATTTTGGTGGTTGGTGCAAGTTGTGCACACTAATGGAGTAAAGAGTATTTATGGATCGATTTGGTGGTTTACCTATGGTAAATAGACCAGTAGCAGAATTGGGGGAATTGGATGTACCGTCACTTGGTAGTCGAGAGATTTGAGCAGCTGATTACCATCACGGTTGGTGTTATACAATTTGGTGAGGTCGGAGAACGTGCAGTCATTGGTGAGGACATCAGGCATTGATGGTATGATTGCAGTCCCATGTGCGATGGTGCATTCCAGGTAACAGATTTTTGTGTGTGAAACATTGTTTATTTTTGTGGTTATTTGGTGTGTTATGACAATTTTGTGCCTTATGGGTATATTTTTAAAAACTCTATGGACTAAAGAGATAATTTTTGAACATTTATGATTTATTATTTAACTATTTTATGTAGGAATTTTTATTCATAAAATGATTGTTCTAATATTTGATTGCGTGCAAAGTAAAAGTGATTTGTGGTAATTTGTAGTGCAAAATTTAGCACGAGTATTTAGAAGTCTTACTATGAGCTCATATTAAAAGCAGGGGTAACGTAACATGGATGGTTAGGTGCTGTTACTTTAAATTGTTTATTAAAGGATAAAATTCTATTTGGAAAATAGTTTGAAAGGAAAATTTAGTATTTCAAAACGATGTTGTAAATAATTTTACTAATGTGTGAAATAACAATTGACAAAGATTGTGGGTGTAGAATTTTTTTGTTTGAATAAATCGGGGTGAGGTGCCGTAGTCGAGTTTTCTTTGGTAGAATAGTAGGGTAGTATTTTTCAGATAGCAGCAGAGCAGCCGTGGTGAACTTCTCTGATGAATTTAGAGTTTTTTAAGTATAAGTAGCAAAAAGCTGGCAGTAGTTTGGCGTCTATGAAGGTAGGTCATCTTCAGTCCAACGGTGGTGCTCGAGTTAACAGACCTGAAACCCCGCAGCAATAATGGCGACCCAAACGTGAGGGGCTCGATTTCAAATAAATTAAATTTTATTTCAGGAAACTGGCGACCTGGAGATTAGGGTTAGGTGTGTTGTAGATTTTTGTAAATATTATTAATTTTTGTGTGTGTAAGTGTAGTGTTGTGAACGTATGTTGAGGAAAGAGTGGTTGAGGAGTCACAAAGAGTAGAAATTGAAAGCAGTGATAGTGCTTTGTTTGATTAACCGGAACCTGAAATGGAAGAAGCAAATGTAGTAGGGATCAGTCAAAAACAGAGTCGGGAGATCAAGGGAACGAATTAATAATAAGTATGTTAGAGAGAATGAATGAAACACTGAGTGAAAAAATAGATAAATCGGCTAAGGAATTTAGTGATTTTAAAAATAGTTTGACGGTAAAAATGGGGCAGGTTGAAACGAAAGTAGAAAGGAATGCAAGGAATATAGCAGGAATTAGACGAAAATTGGTCAATTAAAAACTGAAGGTAGAATTTTCTGTGATGAGGAAATTAACGGTAAAATGACTAAATAAGCGATTCATGTAGGGATCAATTATGAAGATTTGAAAGAGAAGTAATCGGGATAACACAGAATATGACGGCGTTAACAAGGGATGGACCAAAATTTTTCACGAATAATGTATCTCTAGACCAACAGATAAAATTTTATGGAGATAATTGTGTGAACCCGCAAATATTCATTCATAATATTAGGACTTTAGTTTGTAATTTATATGATGAGCAGGTCAAGTTAAACATTGTAAAGGCGTTATTAAAGGATAATGCAGAAGCCTGGTACAATATAATAGGTCAGGACATAGAATCATATAGGGGCTTTCAGGACAAATTCTTAAAACATTATTTGGGTGATCATAAACTAGACCAAGTGAGGGACAACTTGATCACAGGAAAGTATAAGGGGGAATTTGCAGGATCTAGAGAGTAGTATGCTATCCGAAAATATAGCCTAGCGAAACAGTTAAATCCACCTTTAACAGACCGACAAATAATTAAGTATCTATCTAGGCACTTCGAAGTAGAGGTTAGGCAACATGGTGGCATTGCAGAATATAAATAAAAGGGAGACATTTTTGAAATACCTAGAGAAAATAGGGACCGAAATGTGAATCAGGTTAGATTTGAGAATAGGAGGGGGAGACCTTTAAAAACAGACAAGAGTTAAATTTCAACTGAAATTTTAGTAACAATTGAGAGAAAAAGGGGTGACATTTATAGAAGTAGTAGCGATACAAGAGGTACAAGTCAAAGACCGAGAGTACAACGACAAAATAGCTCACCGGAGATGACAAGAGCACAAATAGGTGCAAATGTTAGAGAGAGCAATGTTAGAGATAGACCAGAAGCTACTAGGAGAACATATGCCGAGGTAGTAGAGGGACAACCAGAATCAAGTAGCAAAACAATGGGTAAGCAGGATTTTTAAGGATAGACAAACCACTAGAAGTTAAAATTTGTAAATCTGAATATCCGCGGGAATTTATTACTATTGAGAAGGAGTTGGAGCCACACGTAGTAGAGAAAATTTGTTTGCCGATTATAGAAATAAAAATTTTAGATAATAGTGTAGGATCGTTGCTCGATTCATGAGCAGAGGCGAGTTTAGTGTCAGAGGAATTCGTTAGCGAAATTAAGGAAAAAATTTGTGATAGGATTGTGCCAATTAAGAGGAGTCATTTGGTCGTTCCAAATAAAAAAAGGTTTGCTGTAGTGAATAGCATTATGGTATTAAAGGTAGAAATAGGTTCTGTAACCTGTGAACAGGAATTTGATATCGCTCCTGGACTTACATTTAAAAGTATAGGTTTGGATTGCATGGTGAAGTTAGGTTTAATAATAGATATGGAAAGGAGACTAGTAAAGGTTAGGGATATGGTATTGCCCTGAAAGGACAGTTATGATGTCACCGAAGAAGACGTGGGTGTCAGTGTGAATTTAATGAAGTTAGATGAGAAAGAAGTTAGAGAATTTGATACTGTTAAATGTCCAGATGAAAAGTTAGAAGAAATTCAAGCATTGTTAAACAAACATTCTGAGTTAGTAGGTGTAGAGGCGAGCACGGCGTTAGGGTATGAGCATGTTTTGGAAGTAGATAATTCCGAACCTTTTAATTCTAAGATATATTCAATACTTGCAGCATATAGGGAGCAAGTAAATCAGGAATTAGCAAAAATGTTATAAGTGACAGCATAATTGAATATTGAAATACACATTTTCTGAACCCGTTGGTTATAGTCAAAAAAAAGGATAATTGCATTCGTTTATGTTTAGATGCGAGGAAAATTAGTCAATGGACTAAACCACAATTTCATTGTTCATCATCCATGGACACACTTTTAACGAGGTCAAGCGGCAAACTTATTTTTAGTAATCTTGATTTGAGAAATTCTTTTTGGCGATTCCGTTTCATAAAAATTCTAGAAGGTACACAGGATTTTCTGTAGAGGAAAAAGTTTACAAATCGGAAGTGGTACCGTATGGTTTGTCTGAATCAAACATAATAGAGAAGAAAGTAAATGATTATTTAATATTCCGTGAAGTAGGGTGTGCAGCTAAACAGATAAGTTTAGAGGCGTTTGAACAATTTTTTGTTCATTACGTCAATGATAAGTTAATTGTACGTGAGGTAAGGATACATATAGTGATAGAGATAGGCGAAATAGTCAAAGTTAAGGTCGTGAAATATATACGAAGAATGACTTTTCGTATAAAAAAGAGAGTTAGGTTTAAGTAAGGAATAGGTGTAAATATTAGTTGATCGTAGAGAGGAAGAAAAATAGTGAGTTAGGTTCAAGTTGGAATAGGTATCAATAATAGTTGATAATAATAAGTGTACATACAAAGAATTGATGGATTTAGGGATATTTGAATTCAAATGAAAACTCAAAATATTTGGGTATTATTTGTATTCAAATAGGGAGATTATTCTGTGTAATATGTATGTTAATTTTGATTAGATAGGCCATTTAATAAGTTAGTGCAAGTTTCTGCATGTAAATACAAATTAATCAAACTTTAAAACGCTTTCCTAATCTCTAGTGTAGTAATTAAAGATTATAATGAAAAATTTCATTCATTGCAAAGGTTAATTTGAATTATTTTTAGCGTATATAAATATTCTCAACGAACTTTAAAGATGTTTAGATGCAAAGTAACAAAAATCTTTCTAATGAAATGTAAATATTTGTTACACATGCAGTGGAAAAGCAATCATCTTAAATTATAGCAGATTGGATGTATAGTAGTCAAAAGCTTTTCAGATTCTTTTAGCGTAAAATCAACAATTCTAAGGTCATAATCAAGGAAGTTGAAATATTAATTTTCAGGAATTAACAGGTTTAATAAATGTAAATATCATTAGCGGTCGTATTTAATCATAGTTTATAAGTGTAATTGGTAAAACGTTAGCATTTGTATAATTTTCAAAAGTTTAATTGGTCGTTACAATGTTTGTGAAACAGAGGAAATATTTTCCTAGTAGTATTTATAAAAGGTGTGAAAATGTTTTCAGAGAAACAAGCTTAACGGTTACCGGTTCTAGTAAATTCGACTAAGAGAGGCAGACAAAACAACACCTTTCGTAGTATTTGTTTACGAGTTTGAAAGTGGTTTTTCAAGGATTTCTGAGTAACGTTGGTAGACAAGTAGACCGTCGCTCTAGCATATAACGTGCACTAAATAACATGTCAATTCTACTAAAGGTATTTGACTGCTAAACAGGCAAGGAATGACAAAATAAGGAAAGATTATTTATAGCACTTATAGCACTTATTAGAATGGGAGAAAGATAGCATGTATTAAGTGTTCGTTTGATTTAGAAACAAAACTATGAGGAACAGAGAAGGATTATTGGATTTCATATATAAAAAGGAGACAGGCGATAGTTTTAAGATTGTTGAGAAAGGGTAAATGTTATTTTGGGATTTAACCAAACGTGCAAATTTGGTGTAAAAAAGATATAGGATGTAGAATACATGGTAGACTGGGATAGAGACAACTTGTGGTAGGAATATGAAATTTGGAGCGAGTGCGGGAGTAAGAAAGAGAAAATTTTCGTATGTAGGTTAGAGTGAGACGACTTTAATACGTGTATTATGATAGTCGTGTGTTAACCAAGGAATTTATTTTAGTAGGGGCTAGGTTTCGGCGAAATAAAGATCTGTTGCAAAGCTAAAGTGTATTTTTTTGGTAAATTGTTGTTTGTACTGTTCAAATTTCTGAGATTTCGACGACGGTTGATGCTTGGATACAAAATTTTCGGAGAATTATTGAAGATTAGCTCGTGTAGTGGCAGTTGAAAATTTTGTTTGTGGAAGGGTCGTAACCGTTTAGAAAATTACCAAGAAGGCTAGTTTGTTTGTATCGATGTATTTACGAGAAATTTCAAGTTAAGGGGGGTAGATTTGGCTATATAACCACGAGGACGTGGTGATAGAGCTCTATTTTGCTTGTCATCGACGCGTCCACTAAAATTGGTGAAGAAATTACTGTTGGCTATTTTTTTTAAGTGAATGTAATATTTGAATTAAACTTGATAATATCTTACACAAGTTGGTGTGATGTTTTACTAGCAGTCCAAAAATTTTATGAAATACATTTTGACAAATGCCAAGCATGTTTGAGTATGGTAAGTAAAGACAGTTTTATATTTTGGTGGTTGGTGCAAGTTGTGCACAATAATGGAGTAAAGAGTATTGATGGATCGATTTGGTGTTTCATCTATGGTAAATGGACCAGTAGCGGAATTGGGAGAGTTGGATGTACCCTCACTGGTAGTCGAGAGATTTAAGTAGCCGATTGCCATCACGGATGGTGTTATACAATTTGGTGAGGTTTAAGAACGTGCTGTCATTGGTGAGGACATCAGGCATAGATGGTATCTTTGCAGTTCCATGTCCGACGGTGCATTCCAGGTAACTAATTTTTGTGAAACATTGCTTATTTTGTGGTTATTTGGTGTGTTATGACAATTTTGTGCCTTATGGGTATATTTTTAGAAACTCTATGGACTAAAGAGATAATTATTGAACATTTATGATTTATTATTTAACTATTTTATGTAGGAATTTTTATTCATAAAATGATTTTGTAATATTTGATTGTGTGCAAAGTCACAGGGACTTATGATAATTTGCAGTGCAAAATTTAGCACGAGTACTTTAAAAGTTTTACTATGAGCTCATATTAAAACCAGGGTAACGTAACATGGATGGATAGGCCCTGTTACTTTAAATTATTTATTAAAGGATAAAATTTTATTTCGAAAATAATTTGAAGGAAAATGTAGTATTTCAAAACGAGGTTGTGAATAATTTTACTGATGTGTAAAATAACAATTGAAAAAAATTGTGGGTGTAGAATTTTTTGTTTGAATAAATCGGGGTGAGGTGCCGTTAGTCGAGTTTTCTTTGGTGGAATAGTAGAGTAGTATTGTTCAGATAGCAGCAGAGAAGCCGTCGTGAACTTCTCTGCCGGATTTAGAGTTTTTTAGGTATAAGTAGCAAAAAGCTGACAGTAGTTTGGCGTCTATGAAGGTAGGTTATCTTCAGCCCAAACGGTGGTGCTCGAGTTAACATACCTAAAACCCCGCAGCAATAAATATAATGAGATAATTTGCAAATTCGATAAGCTGCAAATACAGAAAAACCAGCCAATGGTTATGCTCTCTTTACAAATTGCCAACAACTACGTTTACTATTTTAATACAATACAAGAATTAAAGAAAAACTTTTTAACTAAAATAAGTCTTTTATTCCCGAAGAATGTTAAATACATGACATGGCGTTTCTTATCTCACCAATTTAAATGTAATAACTGCAAAATTTTAAAACCAAACACGAATCATCTGTTAAATGTTCAATGTGCTAATTTCCTGGAATTAAGTGTAACATCCGGTTTTATCTGTTTGTATTCCTTATTCCTGCAGCAATATTACAATAATTTAGATAATAACATAGCGGTGTACAACGAACTACCCTTCTCAAGTTTACACAAAAACAAGCAAATTCCACGGCAGAAGCTTACCTAACACAAAGAAACAAGAAACTTCCGCCGATCTCGTGCTGAGGGCTATTTACCGACAATTCTCATTTTTCAAATGTACAAGCGGTCCTGTTAAGGGTAGTTAAAAGACAGGAAAGGGTGTTTCCTAGTCAAAGCTGTTTCCGCCAGACCCCGATTCTGTCACATCCGCCAATAAGCTATTTTAACTAGTGAACAAAGCGCCACTGTTGGTGACGAAGTCTGTCAAATAGGACCATTCAATAGATCATTTCTGTTGTACGTGCACGTGGTGAAAATCCTCCTTAATGGGCGATTTATTTTTAAATATGAAGAAGCAAAGTGTCAAGTTAATTTTATGAGCTTAATTTCCTGTTAAACGTTCGTTGGTTCTCTTTTTAAGTAAGATGAACTAAAACTGCTACAGAATTAATTTGGCTGCAATTCTAGATATAATTTAATATGGGGGATTGTTTATGTATGCGAACAATTCTGCAGGAGTCGGTGAATGTACATAAGCAGAAATTTCTTACATAAATCGCTAATTGGTTTCGTAGCTTGGTCTTTTAACCGAACCAACCTAAAATTTCTACTTTACTTCGTTTATAATTCGAGTAAATTATTGTATTTTACCCCTTTTATAAAATGATTACTTTTCATTGTTGTAGATTTTTCGCTTTTATTGTCGAAGGCTTTCACGGCCGAAGTCATTATAAATATTTATGGTTGCGGGTTGGGATCGTGTCATTTTATAAACTCAGGTCGACGTTTCGCCCACTTTTAAAAGGGGCTATCAGGACAAGAAAAGAAAATAAGTAATAAAATAAAAATTAGTAATAATAAAGATAAGAATGATAATATCAAGTAGACATGTTAAAGTGTTACTCCTGAACTAGCGGTCTCACTAATCCATTTAAGCCAAAAGGTGTCTAGTGGCGAAGTAACTGGTGAAAGTAGCGAAAGTGGTAGTTTATATAAGGCGAGAACTTGATGTATGAGTGATCATGAATAGAGAGGAGTGTCGTAGCGGATCAGTGAACGTCACTGTTCCGCTGTTGTGAACATAGGCTTGTTTTCCAAATGGGGAAAAGGTAGTAGCCATCGTCTTTGTTTAGATTATTAGAATTTTTATTGATTTCTATGGATTCTCTAATTTTTCTATTGTAGAAAAATGGAATTCTGGCAATTAGTTTCGTCTTGTCAAAGTTAGGTATGGCCTGTTTTATGTTGGTGTTCGGCCACCGCTGAGCGATTGTACTGGCTTGTTCTTAAGCATCGCTTATGCTCGTTTAGTCTAGTCTGTACTGACCATCCTGTTTCTCCCATGTGTACTAAACCGCAGCTGCAAGGTATACTGTATACGCCTGGGGCTTTAAGACTAATTTCGGAATCTTTTGGGGTTGATAATATTTGTGAAATTTTATTAGTGGGTTTATAGATTGTTTTGATGTTGTGTTTACGTAGAATTTTGTCAATTCGGTCTATTACTCTGTGTATATATGAAAGGATTGCTAAAAATCGTGTATCGGGATTACAGCGTGGTTTAGAGGTTCGTATAGGATGCAGATGCCGGTATATTACTCTGCCGATATCTGAGTTGCGATAGCCGT
Organism: Platerodrilus igneus; assembly: GCA_036346225.1. NCBI lineage: Eukaryota > Metazoa > Arthropoda > Insecta > Coleoptera > Lycidae > Platerodrilus > Platerodrilus igneus. Next base: position 2,078,593 of record JARFIW010000885.1, on the reverse strand, counting down.
TTTTTATAAGACTAGTTTTAAGATGGGTCAGTTCATTAGATAAGTGCTCTGGTTGTAAAATCTTAATTGCACAGTGGACTGGAGAGTTGATTACCGATGATTTTTGTGAGGGATGAGGATGTGACGACGCATGTAGGCATCTGTCTGTGTGTGTGTGTGTGTGTGTGTGTGTGTGTGTGTGCGTGCGTGCGTGGGTGCGTATGTGTGCGTGTGTGTGTGCGTGTGTGTGCGTGTGTGTGTGCGTGTGTGCGCGCGTGTGTGTGGCGTGTGTGTGCGTGTGTGTGTGCGTGCGTGTGTGTGTGCGTGTGTGTGTGCGTGTGTGTGTGCGTGTGTGTACGTGCGTGCGTGCGTGCGTGCGTGCTTGCGTGCGTGCGTGCTTGCGTGCGTGCGTGCGTGCGTGCGTGCGTGGGTGTGTGTGTGTGTGTTTTCGATATACGGAATGACCTAGTCGTCCGTTAGGTTGGCGCTCCACCAGAACGTCAAGGAATAGCAGAGTTCCGTTCTTTTCAATTTCTATAGTGAACTTAATATCTTTATGTTGATTGTTTATGTGATCTAAAAAATTATTGAGCGTTTGGTGTCCATGGGACCAGATTACAAAAGTGTTATCTACATAACGGAGCCAAGTTTTTGGTTTAAGGTCATGGATTGGCCACAATAGGGGATAGAGGTGAGCCCATTGGTGTGCCCGAAGTTTGTTTGAAAAATTGTTCGTCGAAGACCAATAGGTAGAAGTTAAGCATTTTTCAATGCGCGTCGCCAGGTACTGAAATTCGTTTTCTTGTGGTAGGAGTTGTTTAATAATGGAGACAGTGTCTATGACAGGTACGTTTGTAAATAGGGATGATACGTCAAAACTGACTAGTATATCATTAGGGCCTATCTCAATATTTGCAATTAATTCTATGAAATGAGTGGAGTTTAAAACATTAGTAAGGGTGTTACCGAAATTAGGTTTTAAGAAATTTGCTAAATATTTTGGCAGATGGTAGTCGGTTGGCGAGTCAATTGTGCTAACTATCGGGCGGAGAGGGACATCAGGTTTATGGACTTTAGAAAGGCCGTACAAGCAAGGTGGTTTAGATTCGCGAGGTATTATGCGTTTTTGGATAGTTTTGGGAATATTGGAGGATTTGATAAGTGTCGAAATTTCCCGTTCAAGCTTTGAAGTTGGGTCTTTTGTTATAGGAGTATAGGAACCGTCTTGTAATAATTGTTTAATCTTTTCTTTGTATTCTGTACGGTTTAGAATTACAGTTGCATTACCTTTGTCTGCAGGGAGTATAACAATTTTCTTGTTTGTTCGTAGGTGTCTTAAGGCCGTCATTTCTTGCTTTGTCACATTTTTGTTAGGAGTTTTGGCAGGTCGGAGATATTTAGTTGTTTTAAAGCGAATTAAGTTGGCATCGTCTTGGGGTAGAGATCGGATCGCTGATTCTACAGAGCTAATGATTTCCTCTGCGGGAATTTTTCTGGGTGCAATTGAAAATTTTAGTCCTTTCGACAGGATATGTAGTTCGTTTTCGGCAAAACGTTACGTAAACACAACATCAAAACAATCTATAAACCCACTAATAAAATTTCACAAATATTACCAACCCCAAAAGATTCCGAAAATAGTCTTAAAGCCACAGGAGTATATTGTATACCTTGCAGCTGTCGTTTAGTATACATAGGAGAAACAGGACTGTCAGTACAGACTAGACTATACGAGCATAAGTGATGCTTACTTAAGAACAAGCCAGTACAATCGCTCAGCGGTGGCCGAACAGCATCATAAAACAGGCAATACCATTAACTTTGACAAGACGAAACTATTTGCCAGAATTCCATTTTTCTACAATAGAAAAATTACAGAATCCATAAAAATTAATAAAAATTCTAATAATTTAAACAAAGACAATGGCTACTACCTTTCCCCCATTTAGAAAACAAACCTATGTTCACAACAGCGGAACAGTGACGTTCACTGATCCACTACGACACTCTTCTCTATTCATGATCACTCATGCATCAAGTTCTCGCCCTATATAAACTACCACTTTCGCCACTTTCACCAGTTACTTCGCCACAATACACCTTTTGGCTTTGCATAGGCTAGTGAGTCTGCTAGTTCAAGAGTAGCTCTCTACTCTTTACACTTTAACTTGTCTACTTAATATTATCATTCTTATCTTTATTATTATTATTTTTTATTTTATTACTTATTTTCTTTTCTTGTCCTGAAAAGACCCTTACAAAAGTGGGCAAAACGTCGACCTGAGTTTATAAAATGACACGGTCCCAACCTGGAACCATAAAGGTTTATAAGTTTTGCTGTTAATCCAAACAAATGTGTTAGATAACGAAATTAAACCTGTGTGAACTTAGCAGCTAATTTACAAGTATTGCCGTACGATTTGCTATATATAAAATAGTGCTGCAGAAAGATCAGTGACGTCAGGATAGTTTCTCCATACGCGTATTACGTGCTAATTGAAACTTCCAGCGACTACTTTCTTAGCAGCAAATTTGCAAATGAAATAAAATCGTTGATTTAAAATACCACAATTAACGATAAAATCGTTCAAATACGTATTGGCAGGACACAAATTAAAGCAGCAAAATTATAATACTATATTTTAGGTACCATTGACTCATCTCTAATAATAATAACTAAAAGCACGCTTTAAAAGCGTGTAATTTATTACCTGCAGGCAATGAAATACGAATTGTATATGTATTGTAACGAAAATTCTATTTGCACTAATTATACAAGCCTTTTCAACAACTCGTAGCTACAGTGAAATTTTCTAAAAGCTCTCACAATTTACTTCCAGCTAATCACTAACAGTACAAATAATAACCTCATAACACTACAATGCTTTCTTCTTAATTACTATCAAACACCACAATTACCTATCCAAGCACTAATTACTAATTTATATTATATAATTTATATTATATTATATTATATAATTTATATCAACACTAGAGCAATTGATATCGACAATGATTTATATGACATGTATCAAAGCTTTAAACTAGAACATATAGTAATCAAAGCTTTAATCGAAACAACACTGAATTAGCTAACGCTGATCAAGGCAATCTATATTTTGTCTAATTGTTCTAGATTATTTCGAGAATATACCAGAACATGTAAATAACATCTTGAATGTACCTATTGTAATCTTTAAATGCAAAATCTAGTACCTGTCAATCAAGAGATCTCGCACCGCAGGACCTATCAATCATCTTGCCTTCAAACCATTCTAATGTAATTATTCTGGTCGCACGCAGACCAAGCGGCGCCACAATATCCATAATAATAAATGTGACACATAGACTAAAACATATTTATTATATTTGCGTAGGTCGGACCAAGGGCAAACTCTTTACGACAATCCGTAAAATCTCGAATAAAAGAAACTTACTCACAATCCAGGCAAAAATAGAATATCGCTAATAAACCTTCGAATTCAAAATTCTTATTTGAAATTTAATTTTTAAAAAATGCAGTCGTTTTTCTAAACTGCGTAGGTTAAGCCCGAACACTACAACAACCAGTAGCAAGTCCGAACAAAATAAACTTGCTCGCAATGCAGGCTGAAGAAGAATCTCGCGAGCAAATCTTTGAGCTTAAAGTTGTCGTTCGATTTTTAACTATAAAAATTTGTAACCATTTAGATGGACTCGGTGCAAACTCTTTAGGACGATCTGTAGCTAGTCTCGAATAAAAGGAATTTACCCGCAATTCAGGTAATAATAAAATAATCGCGGCCAAACCTTCAAATTCAAAGTTGTTGTTTGAAAAACTATAAAAAATTCACAATCGGTTTGTTTTAGAAGTTTCTAAGGCGGAGTGGAGTAAACACTTTAAGACAATCCGTAACAGTCTTGATTAAAAGAAACTTATCCACAGGCAGAAATAGAAAACCGCTGACAAACCAACGAAGCAAAATTGTTTTTTGAAATTTAATTATAAAAGTTCGTAACCGCATTTTTTAAAACTGTGTAAGTCGAACCCGAAACAAACTTTAGCACAATCAGTGGCAGTTGTCGAATAAACAAAACTTACCAGTAATTCACGCAGAAGAAGAATATCGCGGGCAAACCTTCGAATTTAAAGTTGTCATTCAAATTCGTAATAGATTTATTTTAATACTGTGTACGTTGGACCATGTGCACCTCTTTAAGAGGATCCGTAGCAAATCTCAAATTAAAAAAAATACCCACAATTCAGGCAGAAATAGAAAACCGCGGACTAACCTACGAAGTCAAAATTATCGTTTGAAATTTAACTGTACAAGTTCGTAACTGCGTTCTGTTAAAACTGTATAAGTCGAAACCGAAACAAACTTTAGCACAATCAGTAGCAGTTCTAGAATGAACAAAACTTACCAGCAATTCACGCAGAAGAAGAATATCGCGGGCAAACTTTCGGATTTAAAGTTGTCGTTCATCTTTTAACTACAGAAATTCGTAATAAATTTATTTTAATACTGCGCACGTCGGACCACCTGCACCTCTTTAAGATGATCCGCAGCAAGTCTCGAATAGAAGAAACTTACCCACAATTCAGGCAGAAAAAGAGAACCGCGGACTAAGCTACGACGTCAAAATGATCGTTCGAAATTTAACTGTAAAAGTTCGTAACCGCAACCTTCTAAAACTGTGCAAGTCGAACCCGAAATAAACTTTAGCACAATCAAAAGCAGTTCTCAAATAAACAAAACTTACCAGCAATTCACACAGAAGCAGAATATCGCGAGCAAACTTACGAGTTTAAAGTTGTCGTTCGACTTTTAACTATTAAAACGTGGGATAGATTCTTTTTAATATTGCGTACGTCGAACTATGTGCAAACTCTTTAAGAGCATCCGTAGCAAATCTTGAATAGAAGAAACTTACCCGCAACTCAGGCAGAAACAGAAAATCGCTTACAAACCAACGAAGTCAAAATTGTATTTTGAAATTTAACTGTAAAAGTTCGTAACCGCTTTTTTTAAAAGTGTGTAAGTCGAACCCGAAGCAAACTTTAGGACGATACATAGCAAGTCTCGAATAAACGAAACTTACCCGCAATTCACGCATAAGATGAATATCACGAGCAAACCTTCGACTTTAAAGTTGTCGTTCAACTTTTAACTACAAAAATTCATTATCCATTTTTTTCCTACTGCGTACGGCGGACCATGTGCAAACTCTTTAAGAGCATCCGTAGCAAGTCTCGAATAGAAGAAACTTACCCGCAATTCAGGCACAAATAGAAAACTACGAACAAACCAACGAAGTCAAAATTATCGTTCAAAATTTAACTCTAAAAGTTCGTAACCGCCTTCTTTTAAAAACTTTAGGACGATCCGTAGTAAGTCTCGAATAAACAAAACTTACCCGCACTTCACGCAGAAGATGAATATCACGCGCAAACCTTCGAGTTTAAAGTCGTTCGATTTTTAACTATAAAAATTCGTATTGGATTTTTTTACTACTACGTACGTCGGATTATGTGCAAACTTTTTAAGGGCATCCGTAGCTACTTTCAAATCGAAGAAACTTACCCGCAATTCAGACAGAAATAGAAAATCGCCGACAAACCAACAAAAGCGTAAATTGTCGTTCGAAATTTATCTGTAAAAGTTCGTAACCGCTTTCCTTTAAAATTATGTAAGTCAAACCCAAAACAAATTTTAGGACGATCCCTAGCAAATCTCGAATAAACGAAACTTACCCGCAATTCACGTAGAGGAAGAATATTGCGGGCAAATTTTCGAATTCAAAGTTGTCTTTCAATTTTTAACTATAAACAATTGCCACCGCCTTTTTTAAAACTGTGTGTTGGAACCCAAGCAAACTCTAAGACGATCCGTAGCAAGTCTTAAACAAAAGCAACTTACCCGCAATTCAAGGAAAAATAGAATAATTGGGGCAAATCTTCGAATTCAAAATTGTCATTCGAAATTTAACTGTAAAAGTTTGTAACCTCTGTTTTCTAAAACTATGTAAGTCGAACCCGAAACAAACTTTAGGACGATCACTAGCAAGTCTCGAATAAACGAAACTTAGTTGCAATTCACGTAGAAGAAGAATATCGCTGGCAAATTTTCGACTTCAAAGTTGTTCAATTTTTAACTATAAAAATTTGTAATCGATTTTTTTTTTAATTGCGTACGTCGAACCAGAAACACTCCTTAGGACGATCCATAGCAAGTCTAGAATAAAAGAAGCTTACCCCCCAATTCAGGCAGATATAGAATAACTCGAGCAAATCTTCGAATTTAAAATTAACGTCCCAAATTTAACTGTAGAAGTTTGCAACCGCTTTTTGTTGGAGCCGAAGCAAACTCTAAAACGATTTGTAACAAGTATTGAACAAAAGAAACTTACCCGTAATTCACACAGAAGAAGAATATCGCGGGCAAATTTTCGAGTTCAAAGTTGTCGTTCAATTTTGAACTATAAAAATTTGTAATCGATTTTTTTTTAATTCCGTACGTCGGACCAGAAACACACTCCTTAGGACGAATCCATAGCAATTGTAGAATAAAAGAAACTTATCCCCAGTTCAGGCAGATATAGAATAATTCGGGCAAATCTTCGAATTCAAAGTTAACGTGCGAAATTTAACTGTGGAAGTTTGCAACCACTTTTTTTTTAAAACTGTATGTTGGAGCCGAAGCTAACCCTAGGACGATCCGTACCAAGTCTTGAACGAAAGAAACTTACCCGCAATTCACGCAGAAGAAAAATATCGCGGGCAAATTTTCGAGTTCAAAGTTGTCGTTCAATTTTGAACTATAAAAATTTGTAATCGATTTTTTTTAAATTCCGTACGTCGGACCAGAAACACACTACTTAGGACGAATCCATAGCAATTGTAGAATAAAAAAAAACTTATCCCCAGTTCAGGCAGATATAGAATAATTCGGGCAAATCTTCGAATTCAAAATTGTTATTCGAAATTTAATTCTAAAAGTTTGTAACCGCGTTTTTCTAAAACTCAAAACTCGAACCCGATACAAAATTTAAAACGATCCCTAGCAAGTCTCGAATAAACGAAACTTACCCGCAATTCACGTAAAAAAAGAATATCGCGGCCAAATTTTCGAGTTCAAACTTGTTCAATTTTTAGCTATAAAAATTTGTTATCAAAATTTTTTTAATTGCGTAAGTCGGACAAGAAACACACTCCTTAGAACGATCCATAGCAAGTCTAGAATAAAAGAAACTTACCCCCAATTCAGGCAGATATAGAATAACTCGAGCCAATCTTCGAATTTAAAATTAACGTCCGAAATTTAACTGTAGAAGTTTGCAACCGCTTTTTTTTGAAACTGTATGTTGGAGCCGAAGCAAACTCTAGGATGATCCGTAGCAAGTCTTGAATAAAAGAAACTTATCCACATTCAAGAAAAAATAGAATATTTCGAGCAAATCTTCGAATTCGAAATTGACTTTCGAAATTTAAGTGTAGAAGTTTGCAACCGCTTTTTTTAAAACTGTATAACTTAGAGCCGAAACAAACTTTAGCAATTCATGCAGAAGGACATCGCGGCCAAATTTTCGAGTTTAAAATTGTGGTTCGCTCTTTAACTATAACAATGTGCAATGGATTTTTTTTAAACTGCGTACGTCGAACCAGGTGCACACTCTTAAGGAGGATCCGTAGTAAGTCTAGAATACAAGAAACTTCGTATTCAAATTTGTCGTTCGAAATTTAACGGTAAAGTTCGTAATCGGTTTCTTTTAAAACTGCTGTGTAAATTGGACCTGAAGCAGACTTTAGGACGATCCATAGCAAGTCTAGAATAAACAAAACTTACCCGAAACTTACACGCTGATGAAGAATATCACGAGTGTAAAGTTGTCGTTCGATTTTTACTATAAAAATTCGTAATGGCATTTTTTAAATACAACGTACGTGGACTAAGTGCAAACTTTTTAGGGCGAGATGTAGCAAGTCTCGAATAAAAGAAACTTACCTGCCATTCACGCATTAATAGAATGAATACCTTACATGTGATTTTTCCAATGCTCCACCCGAAGGTACTACATTGGCTAGGAAGCCAGTTTTTTACCTGGAAAATTTTGAATTTTGCCGAACCCTTGCTGTTGCAAGCAAGGTAGGGATCTTTAACGTGCGTGACAACACTCACATGCGGGACCTCCATTTTACCTCTCATCCGAACGAGGGTGTATTTTTGTGAAAAATGCTCGCCTAACATTTTTCAAGCGGACCGTGTCGGGAATCGAACCCGGGACCTTGAGCGTAGTAGTCACACACATACCAACTACGCCACGGAGCCGCCTTATTAATAGAATACCTTACATGTAATTTTCCAATGCTCCACCATAAGGTACTACATTGGCCAGGAAGCGAGTTTTTTTTACCTGGAAAATTTGGAATTTTGCCGAACCCTTGCTGTTCCAAGCAAGGTAGGGATCTTTAACGTGCGTGACAACACTCACACACGGGACCTCCATTTTACCTCTCATCCGAACGAGGGTGTATTTTTGTGAAAAATGCTCGCCTAACATTTTTCAAGCGGACCGTGTCGGGATATTTTTAATAGAATACCACGGACAAACCTTCGAATTCAAAATTCTCGTTCGAAATTAACTATAGAGTTCACAACAGGCTTCTTTTAAAACTGTGTAAGTCGGACTCAAAGCAAACTTTAGTACAAGTCGAAGCAAGTATCAAATAAACGGAAATTTACCCGCAGCTCAGACAGAAATAGAATACTTCGTGTCAAACCTTCGAGTTCAAAGTTGTCGTTCGATTTTTAACTACAAAAATTTGTAACCGTTTTTTTAAACTGCATATAAGTCGGACCCTGTGCAAACTCTTTAGAACGATCTGTAGCAAGTCTAAAAACTTACCCGGAATTTAGGCAAAAATAGAATATCACGAGAAAACTTTCCAATTCAAAATTGTTGTTCGAAATTTAAGTATAAAAATTTGAAACCGATTTCTTTTAAAATCTTGTAAGTCGGATTCTGAGCAAACTCTTTAGGGCGATGCGTAGCAAATCTCGAATAAAAGAAACTTACCTACAATTCAGGTAAAATAAGAATATCGTGGGCAAACCTTTAATTTTAAAGTTGTGGTTCCATTTTTAAGTATAAAAATACTTAAACGATTATTTTTAAACTGCGCAAATCGAACGCAAAGCAAACTCTTTAGGGCGATGCGTAGCAAATTTCGAATAAAATAAACTTACTTACAATACAGGTAAAACAAAAATATCGTGGACAAACCTTCAACTTTAAAGTTGTTCTAAGTCTAACTATAAAAATTTTTAGACGGTCTTTTGTTAAACTGTGTAAATTGGACGCAGAGCAAAATCAGAACAATCCGTAGCATATCCCGAATAAAAGAAACTTACTTACAATTTAGGCAAAACCAGAGCATGGCAGGCAAACCTTCAAATTTAAAATTGTCGTTGAATTTTAACTATAAAAATTCTGAGCAGGTTTTTTTTAAATTGCGGAAGTCGGACGCAGAGCAAACTCATTAGAACGATCCGTAGCATATCCCGAATAAAAGAAAATTACCTACAATTCAGACAAAACAAGAAAATCGTGGGCAAACCTTTAACTTTAAATTTGTGGTTCGATTTTTAACTATAAAATACTCAAGCGATTATTTTTAAATTGCGCAAATCGAACGCAGAGCAAACTTTTTAGGGCGATGCGAGTTACGTACAATCAAATAGGAATTATTAGGAAATCATTAAGAAGCTTAAGTTAGATGCAACATTGTATCTCAAGGATAAATAGGAAAAGGTTATTGAAAGTTCGCAAGCAAGTTGTCAAAACGGATGTGAATACATTGTATTCCAGACGTGAGTGATACTGTAGGTGCAGTCACAGACGGTTAAGAAACCGCAATTACTTAGAAATTAAGATTGTTACATTGTAAAATAAATAGAATAAAGCAATAAGCAGACATGAGTTCCCACTGACATGAGAGGCAGGGGCAATATAAATACCTCGGGAGCCCCAGATCAGTCAGTCAGTCTTGAGTATTTCAGCTTTAACATTGTTGTTTGCTTAGGCTATTTGCCCTTAATTAAATGCAATTATTATTCAATTTCAACTTAGTATAATTTATACCAGTTTGTCAAAATTTTACATGTAATATCTGTTTAAGAAATAAAATTTGTTACAAGAAGTTTTGCAAGAAGTTTTTAAAAAGACCGCTCCCAAGGCCCGAAACGTAACTGGCGCTGTCGGTAGGATCCAGAAAGGCACTACGAATTCAAGAATCGGAGAACTGGTGACCAAGAATTTCAATTCCCAATCTGGAAGAATCCAAACAAATTTGGACGAGGCACAAGAATCGATCGAGCCCAACCAAACAAAATTGGACAAGGAACAAAAATAGACCGAACCTAAACAAATGAAATCGACGATGAAAATTATATAAGTTCATTTATCCTAAACCAATTTATTCTTTTTACAAATTTATTGATGCTAGCTAGTAAGGACAATATTTTATATATGTACAGATTTTCTTAATTATCGCGATTTATGCCATTTTATGAAAAGAATTTACTCATTTACTACGAGAACTTATTTTTAAACACGAGAACTTATTTTTAAAACAAGAGAATTTATTTAAACAAGAAAACTAAAAAGTTGCATTTATATGCGCAAAATAAGTACAAATTATTACAAATTATTAAAATACAAAACAAAACAAAACAAATTTAATTCAGCAAAACTGAAGTATAAAAATAGAACGCAATTAATTTTATCATTTTATACTCTATTATCACTGAAATCTTAATGTATAAAACGCAATTCTTATAAACAATTAATTATAGGAACGATTATTCAAAGTTTAACCTTCAGCGCATTCTATAAATTAAACAACTTAGTGTATAAATTATAGAAGCATTTTGTAATTACTATTAAATTACCAAAGCGTGCAGATTTAAAACGCGACTCTTTTACAAATTATTACCGGAAACCATCATTGAATAAAACCTATTCAGAAAAATCCAACGTTATAAAGTTATAATTAAATATTTTCAGTACGAAAGCATTCAATTATACAAAAACATTTACGCAATTTATTGCAACAAAACTTATTACCAAGACTGAAATTACACCATTCAGGAAACTTAAAACTTATAATTAAACAATTTTATTGTATAAACTATAAAGGAAACATTGATGCAACTACTGTAAAAAAACGATTAACTGAAAACTTGAAACTCTATAATTGGACATTCAAGGTAACGAGATTGAACAATTGTAAGGCAACACCTACGGAGACGAGATAATTAAAGCAAACACTTAATTAATCAGCAAGACTGAAATAAAAATCGTACCTGGCGCCAAACGTACAAAGTATAACGCAATTATTGCAAAAAATTATTAACCATATAAAAACCTTTCAACTATAACATCCGCGAAGTATAAAAATATACGAATTCAAGGCTACAGCAATTAACCACACATTACCAAGCACAAATTCTTCAATTTAATTACAACACCATATAACTACGTATAAAATATAAGTAAAATGATTCTTTAAATAACCCAATACAAATCAAACTGAAAAGTAGCAATACAAATTGTAAAGTAAACCTCAATGTATACAAAAATTTAATATTAATTAAAACCGAAAGCAACCCTTAACGACCATGAGCTCAGATATGAAGATTTATATCGAAAGCATACCCCAATATAACGGAGAGCAAGCTCTTTTAGGCAACTTCATTACCGCGTGCAAAATATTTTTAAAAACCTTTTACAAACCAGGAGATAACAAAAGAAGTGTTCTACTTTTACGCCTAATAATAAGTAGACCGGAAGGGCACTGTACGCGGTCAAATTTCGATAACTCAACTTAGTAGAGATTTAAAAGTGGACTGTATTTTTTCTATAGCGTGTTTCAAACAAGCAACACAATTAATTACTGTTTATGCACATGACAAAGAAACAAAGTAGCGTTTATTCTTTGTACTCACCTGCAAACGGCAACGATGAAAAAAGTTGTAACCAATTAATAGTTTGCAGCACACGAACCAGGGCGGTGCAAACAAAGGGTATAATATCCAATTAGCGGCATGTAACACGTGCACACTGGACGCGGCACATGGACAAAACGATGCGAACACCAACGCGGTGTGTAACCATTCACAAAACAAAACCGGCACTATAAAGTACGATTGCGGTTTTTATGAAGCGAGGATATGCGGTTTCTTCAACGATATTTTTTGAGCGCGACTTGTTGCTACAGCGGTTCGATAACATTCTTCTAATAATGCGGTCTTTACGAATACTCCACTATCTGCGGGTTCTACGATACTTCAAGCTAATGCGGGCACTGCGATACTACAAGCTAATGTGGACACACTGCCAATACTTGTAGAACGATTTCGTTTAGCAAGTTTCTTGGATATTCCAAATCGAATCTGGTGCTTTCGGGCGCGACAGACGCTCACCATTCACAAGGTTAATACATCAAATAAACGCATTGGGGAAATTTGACTAACAAAATTTAAATCTATCGCGTCGAATTGAGAACAGCAAGCAAACCCAAGTAAAAAATAAATCCTAAACTATAACTATTTACAAGGACGGAACAGGCACTAACGCTAGTTGCCAGCAGAGCCGATTTAGAACAATGGGGAGATTTTAAACGCATATTGGTAGCATATTTCGGCAACCAAAAAAACATCAAATGTCTTATCCGCGATGTAATAAACCTTAGAATGGAAAGTAACCAATCCCCGTATCAATTTGGAATAAAATGTTAAGACATACGAAGTTTAATTTTAACAAAACTAAAATCGAAAAACCCGACCAAAATATCCGCTTACTAAAGACAAACATGTATGACGAAATGGCACTGGACACCTACATAAACGCATTACCAGAACGATTATCAGATAAAATAAGATTCCAACATCCCCAAAATTTAGAAGAGGCAATGAATATGATCATAGAAGAAGAAAACGTCATGTAGTATCGAAATAGACTATATAACCCTAACGCGAATAAAAGCTATTCACCAATAAAAATCATACAAGCCGCGAGACAAACAACCACACAACCAACATTCACACCATTCAACGCACAAACAAATCAACTGCAAATTAGCAACCCGAATTTCAATAACGCAAATTTCAACAATCGATTTAGACAATTCCCAAGACCAACATTTAACTCAAATTTTACAAAACCCACATTTACACCAAGATTTAACCAAAACATAAACCAACAAAACAAACATTCGGCGCAAACCCAAACCGAAATACACCGATGATACATAACAACAACAACCGTAACAGTTATTATAAACCAACTCTTATGGACACCTCATCTGGTAACACCAGACAAAATACAAAAATATTGCAAATCCGACCAAGCCATAACCAAAAACGAAACTTTACCTCCGAAAAAGTATTTCACCAAGAAGTAGAAGAATTTAACAATGACCAGAATAAGTAAACCCACTCCAGTAGAGACGAACAAAACGACTCATGTGAAAATTACGAAAAGGATGACAAAGAAAATGCGTGTTCAAATTTTCAGATAGACCGATTTATAAACGACCAAACATTATTAATTTAAATAATATCACTCAACAAATATTGCCATTCACAGAAATACCCCACGCAGAACTTAAATTATTAATCGATACCGGATCCTCAAAAACACTAATTAGCCCCCGAACGTAAAAAAACATTATTTAGATTTTGTAGAGAGAGAACCCTTTAAAATTAAAATAGTCCATTAAACGACATTACATCAATTCATAGCTAATATACCCTTATCAAAAATCTTCACCGTAAAAATGAAACATAAATTTTGCATTTTTGAATTTAACGATAGATACGACGGACTAATAGGAATGGACCTTCTAAGAAAATTAGGAGCCAACATTGATATAAAAACCCGTTTATTAAGAACAAAACACGGACAAATCCCCATTAAATTCCAAAATACCCAAACCGAGCAAGAATACACCATAAAACCCCGTACATAGAAACAAATAAAAATTCGTATAAATTCAAAAAACGACGTAGGAATTATAAATCACATAACATTTCAACAAGGAGTAGAAACACCCACCCCATTAGTACAAATAAAACATAATTATGCCACTACAACAATTCTAAACTCAAATAACTACCCCGTAGAACTATCGCTGACAAACCCAATTAACGTAAAGAATTGAACTTTAACAAAATGAAATAAACGAAAATTTAGAAAACTATTACAACCCCATAGAACATGACAGAATGTTAAGAGAAAATTTAAGTAACATTTGTTTCAACAACGACATCAATAACGAAGAAGAGAGAGCAATTAAAAACTTATGTTTTGAATACCGCGTGTTACATGCCAAAATTTGGCAATGTACATTCTTTTAATTTGTAAATAAATTGCCGTCAATATTTTTAAATGAACTTGTCAATCTCCGTCATTCCGGACAGTTGCGTTTGCGCAAAAGAATGCGCAGGTGTGGGTAGTGTCGGAAGCGGCATTAAGCTACGAAACCTGAAGCCAAGAACATCTACCTGTGTTGTGTGTGTGTATTTTCTCTTTTTAGGGGGGTAGGTTCCTTACCTTGCCATATTGTTCTTTATACCTGAATTCTTATCGTTCCACCCACGAATGAATAGAGTTTAGGATGGACGGATTGGAAATCTGGAGTCAACATGGCGTGATGTGACCCACAAATATGAACCCTGAGATTTGGCTGCAAGGTGCGATTTAAGTGAGTAATGCTATAACTGCAAATATCTCGTGAACGAAACGTCCGACAGACTTGGGACTATTACTAAATAAAAGGTCTTGCAAAATACTATAAGACTACGCTCTAGAAGTTTTAAGAATGTTTATAACAAAAAAGTTGTAAAAAAACGAAATGAAACGAAATGAAAAAATATATAACTGTAAATATCTCGTGAACGGAACGTCCGACAGACTTGGGACTATTACCAAATGAAAGGTCTTGCAAAACACTATAAGATTACACTTTAAAAGTAAATTGTTTTTATTTACATTGTGCATGAAAATTTGACCATTGCATCACCTTTAAACGAGTTCGGTATTTGATACAAAATGGCGCGTAATTTGCCGCGTAATTATACCTTATATTAAACAGTTGCGCAATAGTATAGAAACGCGGGAAAGCACAATACACGATATATTCCATTGTGAAGCAATACCCTTAACCTTCACTGACACAGTCAAACACAATATAGAATTAACAGATAACAAGCCAATTTTTACAAAAGCATACAGACTACCTCAGGTAAGCCAAGAAGAAGCCGATAGACAAGTAACAGATTTATTAGAACAAGATATAATCCAACACTCCAACTCATCATGGAGCAGCCCCGTATTAATAGTACCGAAGAAATTAAACGCCTCAGGTAAACGAAAATATCGAATAGTAATAGACTACAGAAAGCTAAACGAAAAAATGGTAGTTGACAATTATCCACTACCCAATATCACTGAGATTTTAGACAAATTAGGGAAGTGTCAGTATTTTTCAACATTAGATCTCGCATCAGAATATCACCAAGTAGAAATGGACGAGAGAGACAGCGAAAACCGCATTTAGCACACCTAGAGGACACTACGAATATAAACGAATGCCATTTGGACTGAAGAACGCACCCGTCACTTTTCAACGAGGAATACACAACGAAAAATGTCCTGTGTACCTAGACGACATCATAGTATATTCATTCCAGTATTCCTTTTTTCGTTTCAACTAATAAATTCGTTAACTTATCTACTCTATAATGATCTTACATTCCAAGTCCCTATCACTAAATCGAACCGTTGTTTTAAATTCTTACAATGACGAGCCCCAAGTATCCCCTCTCGGAGATTCGAATAAGGAGGTATTTTACCTCCGGACAAGCTCTTCATCATACATAGTTCGTGTTTTGGGCCACGCATACCTAGGAAATATTGTGGTTGCGTAACGTATTTTTTTTTTCTAGTTACACTTCGTTCTTTAAAATAAAAATAAAACAGCTATAATTTTAAATATTTAATTTGTGAATTACCGTCCAATAGAAATTAATACATAAAATTGATAATAACACATAGATTCTTTTACGTTTATGCTCTAAAGTTCGTTACTAAGCTCTGTCGAGTTGTCAATTTGTTCACAATAACGCAATATCCTGACGCAGTATCTTAAGGCAATATTTTAAGAAGGCAATTACATGTGTTTCGTATATTTCAACTTCACCAATAAATAACATCAGACAAGTAAACCTTGGAGCTAAAATTTTGTTGGAGAATTAAATTCAATCAAGCTGAGGTTGGTTTCTTTTTGTAATCGCTGTATTACGAAGAACTTTGATATTCGATGGTTAAGGAAATTTCCGACAGCCGAGGTCAAGGTCCCATATCTCTCGTTCAAAGCAGTTTCGTAGCACGTGAGTGTACCTTAGGATTTAATCACTTTGAACATTAATTAAATTGCTATAAAGAATATAACATTAAGAATTTGAGTAACGTAAAAAGCTTTTAATGAAACAGCAAATTAAATAACATCTATTGTGTGTCAGAATGTTTACACGTACACAAAGTGTACATTCGGTAAAGCTGTAAAAGACATTTTATGTCAGATATATAAAAAACATAAATTCAGTTGTCCTATCTAGACGTCACATGTCGTCTTAATTTAATTTAAAATATGTTTAAACATTTTGAGGTCATGAACTTGCATTTTTCATCGACATGTGAAATTCGCGTACTTACTGTTAAATAAAAATAACTTAGAGTAATTACATTCTACAATATCAGCACTTTGATAATTAAATTTTATTGTGAAGGTCAAGGAAGTACTTCATTGATTTAATAGTATATTATTCAACATACGGTAATGTAGGCAATAACTCACGCAGATGAAGTTTGCGGCACGAGCCGAAGGCGAGTGCCGTAATTCATCAAGTGAGTTATTGCCATTACCGTATGTTGAATACTATACTTTATCTACGACTAATAAGCACAGTAACAAGTTTTAATAAACACATGTAATCAAGATTATTTAAAAAAAATTATAGTACAAATTTGTTTGACATTACGTAAATGTCAATGAGCATGGCTACTTTGATATTTTTGGTAGGTAATTAAATAGAAATTTAAGCTGGAAGCGTGAGTTATTATAACTCACGCTCATAACTCACGGTGTTTAATTATGAACACTATTACTTGTTCAAAAGTATATGAATAATGGTATTATAACTAAATAGGAGTAGATAAAGAAATTTATGTATTATGAGTAACTTAGAAATTCCAAGTCAATATATTTAAATTTTATAGAAAAGATCCATTCAGAGATCTTCCTAATTTTGAATGCAGGACTTTGCTAGTATGTTTTTGTTCTAGAAAAATAATTTAGAGAAAATTTTATAGAGATACGAATTTAAATATTATAATTACTTGAATCCAGAAATTTATCCAAATAGAATCTATTTTGTTTTTGAATGTATTTTTTATTATTTAGAATTCAAAAAAAAATTTACAAGTCATCCCCGATTAGAAATTGTGTGTAATGAAAACAAATTCCCTGGGTATATATTTTAGAAGCCTAAATTCTATTATTTTATTTTTGGCAAATATATTTTTGAGGGCACAAATGGTGTCCATGTTGTACCTTTGTTTGTTCACAGGTCAAGCCGAGACATCTGTATGACATCTGGTGTTTGAGGTCTTGGTAAGTGTGTTTTAAAGAGTGAAATTCAGGTTTTATAGCTATGTTAGTGGTGTTGACATTAGGTTTCCGCATTCCCCTAATACAAGCACAGTTAAATTTTGTTGGTTATAGTATTGAAAAATACGGTGGCGCTCATTAAATATATTTTTGGTTTTTTAACAACCCATGACCCAAGCTCATGATCTACCCAGAGCTAACACTCGACTAGCCGTTTATGTCTTAAGAGTTTTTCTTTATCTCAAGCCATTCTCCGTCCAACTTTACCTTGGGCTTACATTAATAAGAAGAAATTCTCGACCTAGTGATATCAGGTTAGGGTTTAGGAAATTTAAAGGTGTAATTTTTTAGCCGATAGTCACGAGGATAAAGTTAATAATAAAAAATCAAGCAAGAAAGAATTTTTTATTACAGTAGGTCCCCATATCTTTCAACAACGCAGTTTTTAAAGATTTTAGCAAAAAGCCGTATCTGTCACGGCCATTCCCCAACAACCTTGTAAATTATTAAGGTTCGCCGGAGACCAACCGACATTCCTCCAATATCTTTAAGCCAGTAAGGCTGCTGCCCCTTGCTGCGCCTCTTAATCGCCTTTTACGATAAACGTGCTTACTATAGTAGTATTCTTAGTCCCCTACTATAGGGAATCATGGCAACAACAACCCCAATTTGTGGGCGACGCTTTTAAGCCTGCATGATTTAGGAAAGGATTAGTAAGGAGTAGGAAAGGGAGTTCCTGTTGCCCAAACACAAAGATAGTTTAAATAATCTTTAGATGTAACTGTTTGCTACTTACCTGTAGAAATAGATATTTTAAAAATTTTTTACTATTAAAAATTAACAAAAACGAATATAGAGTAGCATCACACACAACAAAATCACACACATACAGGAAATGCTACTAATAGAAAACATTAAAACTCAGAATTGTTTTCAAGTCTCAAATAAAGGAAACAGGGCGGATGTGATAAGATATAAGGTAAATAGAAATGTAGTAATTTAAAAATAGG
The DNA here is from genome assembly GCA_036346225.1 of Platerodrilus igneus. Taxonomy (NCBI): domain Eukaryota; kingdom Metazoa; phylum Arthropoda; class Insecta; order Coleoptera; family Lycidae; genus Platerodrilus; species Platerodrilus igneus. The sequence goes on along the minus strand of JARFIW010000885.1, from coordinate 2,059,891 downwards.
ATACACTAATTGATGTGTATTAAATACCGCTTATTTAGTTAAACATTATTTAATCACTAAAGCGTAGAAAGTCGATGATTCATTTGCACAAAATGATAACACAAATTGATTTTTAAACAATAAATATATATTTCCTTTTTTTCTTAATTTTTCCAAATCGCTGTTATTGCCCAACAGCTTAATTAATTATCAAGTATCATATCTCAAAGGTATTGATAACTACAAAAGTTGTATTGCTATTTAAAGCATGTTGTTTATCAAAACAACCTGCTGAAGATGCAGTACAATTATCAACACTCAAGATACTAGATAGGAATATATAGGGTGTCCGGAAAATACGTGTACAACGTAAGAACAGAGATTCTTTGGCTCGAAATAGATCGATTTGAGCCAACTTACCTATTATACAAGTTGCTTTATTTAGCCGCTAGAGGGCTTCAAAAATCGTGAAAAATATTTGATATTTTAAAATAACTAGAAAACGCGTCGATAGATATTGACCATTTTTGGGGTGCGAGTTTCTACTTTCAATTGACATCTTTTGGTGGTGTACGCAATAATTTTAAAAGCATACGAGTGTCCCAAAAATGATGTATTGTATAAATATCCGACCATTACCTTTTTCCTGTTTATGCAATGACTCATCATCATTAGGTCTTCAGTCATAGAACTGGTTAGACGCGTACCATCATTGTTCCCTATTCTGAACTAACCTACAGATTTCCCTGAAATATGCACAGTTTGCATCTATAACTGTCTGATCTAGGTCTACATCTACCTCTTTTTTCCTGTCTCTGCTTGTAATATATCACATACTACTCCCCAAAAATGCCTTAGAACGTATTCCGCCCTACTATTTCACTTATTCTCTAGATATCCTTGTTCCCCTACTATTTCTGTAACTTATTTGTTATTATCTTTGTCTGTCATTGCTATCGTCCTCATACATCTGAAGCACAGCATTTCAAAAGGCTGCTACCTTTTTCTGTCTGCGTTTCAGACTGCCCGTATTTCATAGGCATACTGTGCTGTGCTCCACACATATGCTTTCAACAATTTTCTTCTTATTCTATGTTTGTTGTCTTTCCTCATAGGCGCTGTTCTTTCTTGTTAGATGCAGTTCGATCATTTTCTATTGTTTTACCGTTATATGCCCTATTTCTCCGACCTTCAATGGTTGTGAAGGGTGGTAAGCAGCCTGTGGCTGCCAAGTTCCCCCAACACTTAACCATTTGACGATTTAATATATTTTCCAATTTATCTTTTCGCACAGTCAACATTAGTTGTAGGTATTTCGCAACCAACAACTAGTTGTTTATACTAATCATCAGATTTATCTGCGCTTATTTTTTCGTCATTAGGTTTTCCGTCTCAAAACTGGTTGGACACGTACCTGCACTTATTTATATTCTGAGCTAGCCTACATAGTTCCCTGAAATTCTCACACAACATGTGTATTCAGCTAGTTTCCTTTCTATTGTTTTCTAATTTTATACCCTATTTTACCGAGATTCAGTGAAGGAGGTTAAGCAACCTGTGGCTACCAAGATACTCCAACACTTAGACATTTGCCGAAATAATGGTTTTCCAGTAAATCCTTTCACACACTTAACATTATTCAAGAATATTGCCCAACCAATTCTTGTAGTTACTTATAATAATCATCATGTTTAAGCACAGTTAGCTTTTCATCATTAGTTTATCCATCTTGGGATTGGTTGGATGCGTACCTCCATTGATTTCTATTCTGGGCTAGCCTACACATCTCCCTGAAATCTCTACAGCCTACATCTTTTACTATCTGTGTGCAGTAGTCTAATCTAGGTCTGCCTCTTCTTCTCTTTTTTCCTATCTCTGCTTCTAATATATTCTGCACTATTCCCTCATGCCGTAGTATGTGGCCTATCATCCTATCTCTCCTATTTTTCACCGTTTTCCACATATTTCTTTCTTCCCCTACCATTTTTAGTACCTCTTCGTTCTTAACTTTGTCTGTCCATGATATCTTCATCATACGCCTGTAGCACCACATTTCAAAGGCTTCTACCTTTTTCTTGTCCGCTTCTCCTACTGTCCAGGCTTCACAGCTTTACAGTGCTGTGCTCCACACATATGTTTTAAGCAATCTTTTCCTTTGTTCTATGTTTGTGGTCTTTGAGCACAGTAGTTGCTTTTTCTTGTTAAATGTAGCGCGACCTTGTGTTAATCTTTGTTTTATATCCTTTGTGCTTTTCCCATCTTGCGTTATTTGGCTTCCTAGGTAGCAGAAATCTTTAACCTCTTGTAAGTTCGTGTTAAATACTTGTATTCTTGTTTTTAATTTATTTTCCCCACCTTTGCAAACTAGAACTTTAGTTTTAGTTTTGTTAATTTTCATACCGTATGTCTCTGTTAGAACCGTTTCCATTTCATTAAGAGCAGCTTCTAACTCTTCCTTGCTAGACGCTAAAACCGCTATATCATCTGCAAATCTAAGCATATCAATTTTTTGTCTTTGCATAGTAATTCCAAATGTTTTCCTGCATTTGACAGTATTCATTTCCTCTTCTATGTACAAGTTAAAAATCAATGGGGATAGGGCACATCCCTGTCTCACCCCTTTCCTAATGTTTACTTCTCTACGTTCCTGCTCTAATTCTATTACTGCTGTTTGCTCTTTGTATAAGCTATGTACTAGTCGTCTATCCCTATAACTCATTCCAATCTTTTTGAGTATTTCAAACATTTTTTTCCAATTTACATTGTCAAATGCTTTTTCCAGATCTACAAACCCTATATACAAGCTTTCCCCTTTTTCTATTGTTTTCTCCATCACTCTCAGAGCTAAAATAGCCTCCCGTGTTCCCCTGTTTCGCCTAAACCCAAATTGGTCGTCTCCTAGTATTTCTTCAACTCGTTTTTCCATTCGTCTTTGCACAATTCTAGTTAATATTTTTGACACGTGTGCTGTCAAACTTATTGTTCGAAAATTTTCACATATATCCGCGCCTTTCTTTTTTGGTATAGTTACTATGATGCTACGTTTGAAATCTTTGGGTATCTCGCCTGTCTCATACATATAGCTTACAAGTTGGAAGAGACGTTTTGTTACTGCTTGTCCAGCGGCTTTTAGAGTTTCTGCTTGCACCTTATCTGTACCCGGCGCCTTACCAATTTTCAGACTCTTTAATGCTAATTCAAACTCGTCTCGAAGTATAGGATATCCCAAGTCATCATTTTCAATGTCTGATTCCTGTTCTAATGCAGTTAGTTCCTCTCCTGCATATAAATTTCCTATATATTCTTGCCATCTACTCACTTTCTCTATGTTTTCTATAATGACGTTTCCTTGTGCGTCCCTTATATTTTAGCTATACGGTTTTATATCCCTAAAATTCATTCTAATTAATTTGTATGCTTCGTCTGTCTTTCCTATTTCCATCTTAGTTTGTACTTCTTTGCACTTTTCATCAATCCATTGTTCTTTAGCTTTCCTGCATTTTCGAATAATTTCCCATTTTATTGCTTTGTATCTCTGTTTTCCTGTTTCGTCTGATTTATTTTTGTATTTTCGTCTTTCTTCTATTAAATTCACGATATCCTTTGTTATCCATGGTTTCTTATTTTCTTTTTGTGTATACCCCAGAATATCTCTGGCCGCCATGTCTAGGCTGGATTTAATGTTATTCCATTCTATTTCTACTTCCTTAGTTTCAGATATTTTCCCGATATCATTCAGCAATTCATTTGACTTTTTTTCGAATCTTACTTGAATATATATCTTTATCTTTTAGTTTCTCTAAGTCCAAGTGCCTTTTTCCGTTCCTTTTTTTCAGATTTTTAAATTTAAGTGCGGCCTTCATAATTACGATGTTGTGGTCAGTATCTATATCTGCTTCTGGGTAGCTTCTACAGTCTTTTACTTGATTCCTAAACCGTTGTCTAACAAGAATGTAATCTATTTGATATCTTCCTATATCTCCTGGCATCTTCCACGTATATCGTCTTCTAGCATGATGTTGAAATAATGTGTTTGTGATGATTAAATTGTTCTTGTCGCAAAATTCTACCAGCCTATTTCCCTGTCGTTTCTCGTGCCTAAACCAAATAAACCTACTACCGCTCCTTCCTCCCTCACCTACCACGGCATTAAAATTCCCCGTAATTATTAAATTTTCATGTCCTTTTACGTATCTTAATATGTCTTCGATATCTTTGTAGATGGCTTCTACCTCTTCGTCACTGTAGCTAGAGGTGGGTATGTATACTTGTATTATTACTGTGTTTACCGGTTTAGATTCTAATCTAACCATGAGTACTCTTTCGTTCTTTTGTAAGTAATTTTCTACACAGTATCCTATCTTTTTCCGCATAACTATCCCCACACCCAAATTTCCTTCCTCTGCTCCTGTATGAATTACCCTGAAGTCTCCACTCCAAAAATCCCCCGCCTCTGGCCACCGAATTTCGCTGATCCCTACTATGTCTAGTGATAACCTATTCATTTCGGTTTTTAGGTTCTCTAGCTTACCTACTTGCTTCATACTTCTAACATTCCACGCTCCGACTAGCAGAATGTTCCCGACTCTTATTTTTAACTTTCCGATAGCATCCTCTGAAGTAGTCCCCTCCCGGAGATCTGAATGGGGGACTATTTTAACTCCGGAATCTTTTACCCCAGAAAATGCCATCATGTTTGTAACAATTTAAGTACGCTGTGTACTTGGGAGATAATGTGGTGGTTTCCCGTTGCCTTCCACATCGCGGTAGTGTGTCTTAGACTGCCATACCGACCCCTATGGTCTCTGCCAGTCTAAGTACCGAAAGAGCCGCTGCCATCTTTCGGGACCTGTCTTAGTCTGGTTCCTCACTAACGACCCTACTACTTTGGTTGGACCTGTAGTTTGGCTCTTTAGCTCATTAGAACACGCAAGCCATTTCACCTGTTCTAGTGATTTAGAACTTCGGCAAGGTGCAGGTCCATTCGAAATGGATGCAATGACTACCAATTTTATTTTATGAGTAGCCGACTTCATTTGGAAACTTTTTGTTTTTTGTAAAATTTTGATTAGACGATCGGTTTGACAGAAAAAAATAATTTCAAATGTCTGTTTTTTTATTTTTATGTCATTGTTTTGTTTATTTTTTATTACTATCATTGAAAATTAACAGCGCGGTTAAGTGTTGGACCATTACAATAAATTTTTAAAATGGCCGCCATTTTCTTCAATACACAAATTAACTCTTCGTAAGAAGTTTAACTGAACCCTCTGCATTGCTTGTGCATTATTTTTTAAAGAGTTGGCTGCATTTAAAATTCGTCTATACAATTATTCTTCGCTATCAAGTGGAGACAAATAAACTTTAGATTTTAAGGTACCCCACAAAAAATAATCACAGGGCGTCAAGTCCGGCGATCGTGCTGGCCAATTTGTAGGAGCATCAAATCCCCTTCCGATCCATCGATCCGGATATTTTTCGTGTAAATGTTGTTGAACAGCTAGAGTGAAGTGGGGAGGAGCACCATCGTGCATGAACCACATGTCTTGGCGAAGTAACAATGGCAGATCTTCCAATAAATTCGGCAATGTTTGTTATAGAAAGTTGAAGTAATTGTCTCCGTTTAATCGATTTGGTATCACAACAGGACCGATAATAAAATTATCAATAACTCCAGGACAGATATTAAGCTTAAATTCATGTTGATAGTGAGTCACTTTAGTTGCATGAGGATTTACTACAGCGTAAACATGTTCATTATGTATGTTAGTAACATCAGATCTTGTAAAAGAAACTTCGTCTGTAAATAAAATTTTGCGACTGAAATTTGCATTTTGAATTCTCTTATCTTAAATACATTGACAGAAAGCTAGACGCCTCTCAGGATCGATAGGCAAAAGGTCGTATACCTGTTGAACGTGGTATGGGTGTAATAACAGTTCCTTTAAAACGTCATGAACAATACTTTTAGGAACTTGTAGTCCTAAGCGTCTGGTGCTTATTTTTGGGTCTTCCTCAACTCTATCCAAAATTTGTTTCTCCAGATCCGCAGTTCTTGTGGTACGTTGACGTCCTCGACCCGCATTTCTTGACTGAAAGCCACCATTTTCGCGAAGACGTCTTTCAATATTTGCGAATGTTTGGTGGCTTGGCATTCAGCGATTAGGAAATCTTTCCCTAAAGACTCTGACGCTTTCACGACCATTGCCATAACAAAATCCGAAAACCAAAAGCATATCCACCTGTTCGTTGTTTGTGTAAGTACTCATAATGTAAGATGAAAGATGCAAACTTTTATTGAATTAAGCAGAAATTCACGACTTGACAGGTAAACTGAGCTTAAATGACAGTCAAATTAAATAACAAATCAAAAGCAAAGCCAACTACTAAACTATGCTTTTTGATTTACCCCGTTTTATACTTAATGCAGCAATGGTGACGAAAGTATGAAGACATTTGAAATTATTTTTTTCTGTCAAACCGCTCGTCTAATCAACATTTTACAAGACAAAAAATTTTCCAAATTAAGTCGGCTACTCACAAAAAAAAATTGGTAGTCTGCATAAACAGGAAAAAGGTAATGGTCGGATATTTCTACAATACACCATTTTTGGGGCACTCGTATGCTTCTAAAATTATTGCGTACACCACCAAAAGATGTCAATTGAAAGTAGAAACTCGCACCCCAAAAATGGTCAAAATCTATCGACGCGTTTTCGAGTTATTTTAAAATATCAAATATTTTTCACGATTTTTGAAGCCCTCTAGCGGCTAAATGAAGCAACTTGTATAATAGGTAAGTTGGCTCAAATCGATCTATTTCGAGCCAAAGAATCTCTGTTCTTACGTTGTACACGTATTTTCCGGATACCCTGTATTTTGCAATTACAGCATACTATCAAGTGCCTCGTCGGCGTCGCCATGACATCTAGCTTCTACCTCAAACCAGGAACAAACCGAGAAAATGATAGGACTTACAAGCAACTACATGATCCCTAGATATTAAACAATTCTGTAGAAATATCATAATCGAATATTTTATTGAACCATTTTCCCTGTAGAAAGAATTTTTCCTCTACATCTCAAAAGCATTGAAACTTACAAGATCAAAAACACAGACTGGATTATTTTACCCCCAAAAAACCAATCTTTAGAAAGACTTAATTATTATATAGTTGTTTAGTACTTACAAGTAGAAATGGATATTTTAAAATTTGTGTAGTGTTAAAAACCAAAAAAAAAGAATACAATTTAGCACAAAACACTACAGTATCACATCCATGAGAAAACTGCTACTTGAAAACACATTAAAACCGCCCAGAACTGATTTCATGCCTGAAATAAATGAAACAGGATGCATGTGATAAGATATAAGGTAAACAGAAATGTGGTAATATAAAAATATGACACAATAATTGATGAGTGTTATATACCGCTTTCATAATCGGACATTATTTAATTTTTAGAAAGTATGCAATACAATTATCAACACTCGATACACTGATTTTGAATTTATTTTGCAATAACAGCATACCATTAAATGTCTCATCACCATGACATCTAACTTCTACCTCAAATCAGGAGGTGCGTCAAGTTAGCCGCGATTTTGGAAGCACTAATGTTCTTATAGGTGCCGAAAGTTAGTGCTTCGTTAGTGCCCTTTAGTGCTTTATAAAAGATGATCGCCGCATAAACGTCACTTCGAAAATGGCAATTCATAATTTTTCGGCGAAACTTCACACTTAGACGGGGTTTTCTTCAATTAAGAAGCTTTATACATCCGAAAGTTAGTGCTTCGTTAGTGCTCTTTAGTGTTTCATCTCTCAAAGGCGTGGGACGAATAATTAAAAAGTTGTGGACACTTACTTTATTGCGGCTAATTACACAACTGGTCACGTTTTGTTTCAAATTCAAAAATTCGTTTCAGCCAAAAGTTAGTGCTCCTTTGTGCTTCATATCTTAGCGGCGTGGAACTTCTAATGAAAAAGTTATAGCCACTTATATTTTTAATTCAAGCCGCAGTTTGTTTCAATTTTAAACAAATTTTACAGCCGAACGTTGTGCTCTTTAGTGCTTCATATTTCAGGGACGTACAACTACTAATAAAAAAGTTGTGGCCACTTACATTTTTGGGGCTAACTTCACAACTGGCCGGGGTTTGTTTCAAATTCAACAATTTGTTTTAGCCGAAAGTTAGTGCCTCTTAGAGCATATCTCAGCGGAGTGGGACTTCTAATAAAAAAGTTATGGCCGCATATATTTTTTATTCTAGTTGCGGTTTGTTTTAATTTCAAAAACTTTTGCATCCGAAAGGTAGTACTTCGTTAGTGCTTCATATTTCAGTGGCGTGTTACGTTAATTCATGGCCCCACGTTGGGCGCCAAAATCTCTGTTACGTTAATTCGTGGCCGTGCGTAACACAAAGAAAATCAAAGAAATGTCCGGGCTCAATCGGAGATTGGGGGGGGGGGGGTAGAAAGCAGACTGACATATTATGTATGCGGCGGTAAGGAGTTAGTGACAATATCTGCAAGAAAATTAGTTAAGCAAACCTGAAAAAAAAAGAATAAGCATAGCAGCAATGAAACGTCTAAATTATTCAGTACTTTGTAGAATGTAAATAAAACTGTTTAGATAAACTATATAATATAATCACGATAAAAGTATTACAAAAATTTTTAGTACAAAGTGAGGTAATATTGGGGAGTAACAGAAACGTTTCCTCACACACCAATTAAACATAAATCAGACAAAATGTTAACAAAAGATAAATAGATAAGACACAATTGATATGAGTAATTCAGTAGTATTGATTTTGTTTTTCTTTCTTTTTTTCTTCTTAATAGCATGCACTTCTATTGTAAAAGGTATCAGAACGACAAAGATATTGCAAAACAACGGATAGATATTTAAAGTCATATCAAGTAGGAAATAGTTCAAATTACATAAAGTCCTTCAGTAATGCTTCCTTGCAATTGAAGTGTGGGATTCACGATGTCCTGCACTAACGAAGCACTTCACCCTTGACTGTGAGGGTATTGATGGAATTTCTTACACTTTACACTAATCACACCTACGTATTTCACTTGTGTTAGCAGCAGACATTATCAGGCTGATGGAACTATGTAGCATTGATAAATTTATTGTTAATTCTATTTCCTGAGACAATAATGTCGAAATATTTTGTAACACAAATCGAAAAAAAAATGGTAATAAAACTTTAGAATCACGGGCTTTCAAGGCACGATGTAATGCATTAAACTAACAGTAACGTGAGGTGTTTTATTTGCTACCTATGGTAACAAAGAAAAACCTAATGCTTTTGAATAACGAAAATTGCGCAAACAATGATCTATTTTAGATTCTTTGGGGTTACAAAATTCAGAAACTACAGTATCACAACTGTATCATCATTTTTTTTGTTTTTAGAAACACTCAAGCTTGAAACGGTATTTGGCTAATCCAAAGTATGCACTACTCTGATAAAAAAAAGGGACCACGAAGACTAGATCGCACACACAGTTCAAATATAAAAAGATAAATCAACAAAAAAACACAATTAGTAAAGCAACGCGTATCACTAAGTCAATGTTCCGTAAAACACACGTCAAGTTCTACTACTTTTATTTCCAACAGAAAAGTAACAAAAAACAATTAGTAAAGCTACGCGTATCACTAAAACCGTCAGTCAATGACCTTAAAACCGCGCTTGTGGTCAATCAAACACGTTACATATAAAGCATACTTCCTTCAAAAGCCATCAGAACTACACTCTCTACAGTTAATATACGACTTTTATTTCACAAGAAAAACAACTAAAATCGTGTCGTGCTTGTTTATGAACCATTCGAAAATTTATCCCGCATTAATTCTCACTATTTTCAAAGCAACAACGAAACAGTATTTTTAACGTAATTAATATCTAGGAACAAAACACAAACTACAACTGCTAATCTGTTTATCTGAACTCGTTGCTATTCCAACCTTTTATCGTCTATTATCTAAACTTGTATATCCACATAAGAAACATCCAATAAATGAATGCAGCCATCATATCTACTAATTAATTACAGCGGTTTATCATTTTCGATAAGTTGGAAAGTAATTTACGAATAATCCAATTTACAATTCATTCCTTGCAATTTATTTATTAATGAAAATCAACCTTCAAATGATCTACTTTTAAAGTAATACCCACGAGTTAAATTGCATACAAATCTGAATTATTCTGAAGTATTTCCTTTATACAAACAGCGATCCCAATGAAACGATGTATTTTTAAGTACGTTAACAGAAAGGAAGCGTAAAATGTTAAACTACAAAAATGCACGTTACAGGCGTACGACTTTTAATAAAAAAAGTTATTGCCACTTATATTTTTAATTCTAGCGGAAAGTTAATGCATCGTTAATGCTCTTTCGTGCTTCATACTTCAGCGACGTACGACTACTAATAAAAAGGATGTGACCACTTACATTTTTGCGGCTAACTTCACAAACTAGCAGGGGTTTGTTTAAATTCAAAAATTCGTTTTAGCCGAAAGGTATTACTTCGTTAGTGCTTCTTAGTGCGTCATATCTCAGCGGGTGGGACTTCCAATAAAACAGTTATGGCCACATACATTCTTTATTTTAGCCACGGTTTGTTTTAATATCAAAAACTTTTGCAGCCGAAAGTTAGTGCTTCGTTAGAACTATTTAGTGCTCCATACTTCAGCGACGTACGACTACTAATAAAAAAGGTGTAGCCACTTATATTTTTATGAGTAACTTTACCACTGGCAGGAGTTTGTTTTAAATTTAAAAAGTCGTTTTACTCGAAAGTTGTGCTTTGTTAGAGCTTCTTAGTGCTTCATATCTCAGTGGCGTACGACTTCTAATAAAAAAGTTACTGCCACCTATATTTTTAATTCTGGCCACGGTTTGTTTCAATTTCAAAAATCTTTTGCAGCCGAAAGTTAGTGCATCGTTAGTACTCTTAGTGCTTCATACGTACGACTATTAATTAAAAATACGTGGCCACTTAATTTTTACGGCTGACAGGGGTTTGTTTCAAATTCAAAAATTCGTTTTAGCCGAAAATTAGTGCTTCCTTAGTACTCCTTAGTGCTTCATATCTCAGAGGCGAGGGACTTCCAATAAAAAAGTTATGGCCACATATATTTTTATTCTAGCTGCGGTTTGTTTTAATTTCAAAAACTTTTGCAGCCGAAGGTTAGTGCTTCGTTAGTACTCTTTAGTGCTTCATATTTCAGCGGCGTACGACTTCTAATAAAAAAGTTGTGGCGACTTATATTTTTAATTCTAGCCTCGTTCTGTTTTAATTTCAAAAAGTTTTTGCAGCCGAAAGTTAGTACTTCGTTGGTGCTCATTAATGCTTCATATTTCAGCGATGTACAACTACTAATAAAAAAGTTCTGGCCACTTAAATTTTTGCGGCTAACTTCACATCTGGCAGGAATTTGTTTCAAATTTAAAAATTCGTTTTAGCCGAAAGTTAGTGCTTCTTAGAGCTTCATATCTCAGCGGCGTGGGACTTCTAATAAAAAAGTTATGTCTACTTATATTTTTAACTCTAGCCGCGGTTTGTTTTAATTTCAAAAAACTTTTGCAGTCGAAAGTTAGTGCTTCGTTAATGCTCTTTAGTGCTTCATATTTCAGTGGCATACAATTTCTAATAATAAAGTTATTGCCACTTAGATTTTTAATTCTAGCCGCGTTTTTGTTTCAATTTCAAAAAACTTTTGCAGCCGAACGTTAATGCTTCGTTAGTGATTTAAAGTGCTTCATAATTCAGCGACATACGTCTACTAATAAAAAAGTTGTGGCCACTTACATTTTTGCGGCTAACTTCACCACTGGCAGGCGTTTGTTTCAAATTCAAAAATTCGTTTTAGCCGAAAGATAGTGCTTCGTTAGTGCTTGTTAGTGCTTCATATCTCAGCGGCGTGGGACTTCCAATAAAAGAAGTTATAGCCACGTATATTTTTTATTTTATCCGCGGTTTGTCTTAATTTCCAAAGCTTTTGAAGCCAAAAGTTAGTGCTTTGTTAATGCTCTTTAGTGCCTTATATTGCAGTAGCGTACGATTTCTAATAAAAAAGTTATTGCCCCTTATATTTTTAATTCTAGAAGTCCTTTGTTTCAATTTAAAAACCTTTGCAGTCGAAAGTTAGTGCTTTGTTAGTGATCTTTAGCGCTACATATTTCAGTGGCGTACGTTTAAAAAAAAAAGTGATGTACATCTATTATTTTTAATTCTATTCGCGGTTTATTTGAAATTCAAAAAATTTTTGCAGCCGAAAGTTAGTGCTTCGTTAGTACTCAGTAGTGCTTCATATTTCAGCGGCGTGCGACTTCTAATAAAAAAGTTGTGTTCACTTATATTTTTAATTCTGGTCGCGTTTTGTTTCAATTTCAAAAAACTTTACCAACCGAAAGTTAGTGCTTCGTTAGTGCTCTTTAGTGCTTCATATTTTAGCGACGTATAACTTCAATAAAAAAGTTATTGCCACTTATATTTTTAATTCTAGAAGTCCTTTGTTCCAATTTAAAAACTTTTGCAGTCGAAAGTTAGTGCTTTTAATAAAAAAGTTGTGGCCACTTATATTTTTAATTCTAACCATGGTGTGCTTCAATTTTAAAAAAATTTGCAGTCGTAAGTTTAGTGCTTCGTTAGTGCTCTTTAGTGCCTCATATTTCAGTGACGTATGACTACTAATAAAATAGTTGTGACCACTTAAATTTTTGCGACTAACTTCACAACTGGCCGGGGTTTTTTCAAACTCAAAAATTCGTTTTTGTTTAATGCGCGAGGCGTCTTATAAATTTGTATACCGACTTACCTCCGCGTTGTTCTATTGTTCTAAGGTGTAGTTCCTATTCTTCAATTAAGTGGACTATATCGAAGTTATTGTACGTGTTACGTTTGCACTTTCACTGTGTTTTTTAGGGGTTTTATGATAAAATCACATTCGGCGACACTAATGACTAACTCACTTTACCGAACGAGCAACCAATTCGCTTCGATGTCCATGAGAGAGTGTCTGTCACCACCCTTTTAGTCCAACTTAATGTCCACAAGCACAAAGGAGGTTTTATGAGAGGATATAACGGGACAAGGGATGACAGCTTTACTATTTGATTTACAACTATGAATTTACGACTTAAAATTAAACACGACAACGTGCGACAAAGAGACCGAACAGTTTTAGCCAAAAATTAGTGCTTCTTAGAGCTTCATATCTCAGTGGCGTGGGACTTCTAATAAAAAAATTATGGCCACTTATATTTTTAATTCTAACCGCGATCTGTTTCAATTTCAAAAAACTTTTGCAATCGAAAGTTAGTGCTTCGTTAGTGCTCTTTAGTGCTTTATATTTCAGTCGCGTACGGCTTCTAATAAAAAAGTTACGGCCACTTATATTTTTAATTCTAGCCGCGGTTTGTTTCAGTTTAAAAAACTTTTGCAGTCGAAATTTAGTGCTTCGTTAGTGCTTTTTAGTGCTTCATATTTCAGTGCGCACGACTTCTAATAAAAAAGTTGTGGCCACTTACATTTTTGCGGCTAGCTTCACAACTTACCCGGGGTTTGTTTCAAATTCAAAAATTCGTTTTAACCGAAAGTTAGTGCTTCGTTAGTGCATCATATCTCAGCGGCGTTGACTTCTAATACAAAAATTATGGCTACTTATATTTTTCATTCTAGCCGCGGTTTGTTTTCATTTCAAATAACTTTTGCAGCTGGTAGTACATTGGCAAGGAAGCGAGTTTTTTACCTGGAAATTTTGAATTTTGTCGGACCTTTGTTGTAAGCAAGGTAAGGATATTTAAAGTGCGTGACAACACACACACGGAACCTCCATTTTACCTTTCATCCGAACGAGGGCGTAATTTTGTAAAAAATGCTCGCCTAACATTTTTCAAGCAGACCATGTCGGAATTTGAACCCGGGACATTGGGCATGCCCCCTTCGCATACCCTACATTTGATTTTTGAATTTTTGCCAAACCCTTGCTGTTGCAGGCAAGATAGGAATCTTTAACGTGCGTGACAACACTCACACACGGGACCTCCATTTTACCTCTCATCCGAACGAGGGCGTATTTTTTGTGAAAAATGCTCGCCTAACACTTTTCAAGCGGACCGTGTCGGGATTTGAATCCGGGACCTTGGCCATAGTAGTCACACGCATACCAACTACACCACAGAGCCCCCCCCCTCCTTCACATATCTTACATGTGAATTTCCAATGCTCCACCCAAAGGTACTACATTGGCCAGAAAGCAAAATTTAAAGTTAGTCCTGAAAGTAACAGCGATTCGGAAAGTTCGACCTACGATGATTTTTCAGATACAGAATCTTTTGAAGACGAACAATAGAATAAAAGTGTTGACAATATCAAAGTAGGAACATTGGCAGTAGTTAAGGTTTATGGAAAGAAAATAATTAGAAATTACATTGCTCAAGTTATTCAACAGACTTCTGATGGTAACATCATACAATTTTTTTAAACGTATTGTATCAACAACAAAACTTCCTACTTAGAAGAACCTAAAACCTTCGTAGACATCAATGTTACCTACTCCAATTTTTGGAATGCGATCTAAGTATCAAAATATGATTTGGTTTAGTGTTGATATTACTGATTATAGAGTTCATTAGTTTTGAAAAATGTTGCTTTTACTTTACGATGGTCAGTAAAAACCTACACCTTTTTGGTATGTCACTATTCATTTACGTAGATTCTGCTGCAATCCTCCAACAACACCCGGTATCTTAGACCTTCCTATAATAAGCCCACTTTCTAATAATTTTCAACTTATATCTATTTACTTGAAAACTTCACTACGACCGTCGATGACTTCACCAGCAATAGATTGGAGGTAGATTGGATTCTTTTTTGTCTTGTCCTTTGTCAAATTTTGGGGTATTGGAAAGGGATTTCACTTCTCTCCCGATCGTCGGAATACACTATGGATAGTTTCTCATTAGAGGTTTTTTTTTCTTGTGAGTTATAAACGAGTGTGTTTATTTTTATTTTCAGGTCTTTTCGTTATTTTATATTGGTAAAATCCCGCCTACTCGCCAATTGAGCACGGGCGGTCCTTGCTGGCACCCTATTCTTATTCCTACTTTCTATTTTGTCGGTTCGTTCCTATTCGTGTTCCCGAAGCTTATCCGTCGTATATGTTTTAAATTGTCCTGTATTCGCAAACATTTTTATCGAGTTACGGTTAACCTTTATTTAGTTACCTTCGACCAATTTCTTTCTTGTTCGTATTCAAAATGACTGATCATAGGTTGGCGGTGTTTAATATGATCTATAAGAGACGGCAGAAGTCATCCGAAAGCATTACTAGCGGCCCTGTTAGAGTGGTATGGTTCTTTGAATAAGGATGATCAATTATCTATTGTGCTTCGTAACCTTGCTTCATTTTATCGAGCCCATTTGCCTACCATCCGCTCCTTACAAGAATTAAAGAACGAATGCCTGAAGTTGGAACCGGCAAAGATTCTGGCCGATAATGTCGAATCACCTAGCCAAGACCACTATTACTACTGAACCGGAATCAACCTCTGTTACAGTGCATAAGACAGTCGCTACTTCTTTTTCGACTTCTCACCAAGACCTCCCAGTGTGAGAATGGAATTTGAAATTTTCTGGTGACCCAAACACTCTTACCGTACATGATTTTTTGGAACGGGTCGAAGAACTCCGACGAGCTCAACATGTGTCAAAATTGCAGTTATTTGAGTCTGCAGTAGATTTTTTCGAGTCTAAATCGTTACTTTCGTATCGTGGTAATCGGCATAAGTTTTCTGATTGGAAGTCGTTGTCAAATTTACTGATTCAACATTTTTAACCCCCAGATTTTGCTTATAAGTATGCTACTATTGAGAATAAATACTTTTACTTCACATGACCGAATTGTTAAGATTTCTCCTACGCTTATGGGTAGATCAGATACTTCTTCCGTATTTTGTACTGTTCTTCTTTCTAGTTCTGCTTCTACTCGTCAGGTTATATGCTTTAATTGCGACAAACCTGGTCATGTTTCGACACGCTGTACTCGTCCTCAAGTACTCTATTGCCATGGTTGCGGATTTAAGGGAGTTTCTCACCGCAACTGTCCACACTGTCATCCTACTACTAATAGGTCTTCGAATCATACTCCAAATTCTGTTCTCTAGGAGCTAAATTTCTTCTGTCCGTTGTGATTCAAACGATGATCCAATGTATCCTACGTATTCACTTTCACCCCAGACTGTTCCTCGACCACCGTTGCAACCCATACTTCGAATTAGTGACTTGCAGCTAGCTTCTCAAGAGTTTGTTCCCGCTTTCTTAAATGATTATACCCAAACAATTCCTGTCGTGTCTAGAAGCACAAATGTCGCTGAAGTGAAGATAATTTCCTATTCACTCAGAGAGGGTCCTGTTGAAGTCCATGAACCTGTATCGTTAATGCCTGTTGCTGTTGTGAAAATTTTACCTGTTCCTACTTTCTTAAATGGTTCTACTCAAGAAATTTCTGTCGTGTTTGCAATAACAGCTGTAGCTGAAGTGACGATAACTCCTAATATGGATAGAGAAGGTCCTGTTGAAGTTAGTGAACCCGTAGCTATACTTCCTGTTGCTGTTGTCGTCAAAGTTTTCCCTGATCCTGTTTCTTCATCTACTATTGTCCAGGAATCAGTTCCTATTGTGGCTGAAGTTTTGTCCATTTCTACTCCGTTGTCTAACAGTGATAAAGTCTTACTTGATTCTACTCCTTTATCGGACGTTGATGAAACGTTACCTGCTCTTGCTCATTTTTCTGATGTTGACAAGATTGTGTTTCTTTATCTAATGCTGACAAACATCTACTTACTTCTGTTCTTTTAGCTAAAGTTAATGCACTTCTAGCTGATGTTCCTTTATCTACAGTTGTTGAAGTTCTTCCTGATGCTGTTTGTTTTGTAAGGTTGACGAAAGTCTACATGATTTTGTTCCTTTATGTAATGTTACTGAAGTGTTATCGAATTCTGCTCCTTTTTCTAAGGTTGATATTCCTACAGCTAATGCCGTTCTCTTTCCTAACTGTGATACTACTAGTCCTTCATCTAACGTCGATGAAATTTTATCTGCTTCTGTACCTTTATCTAACGTAACAGTAGTGTGCTCTGCTTTTGTTTCTTTTCGTAAGGTTGATTCTCGTACAGCCAATACGTTTTCCTTTTCTACCGTTGACTTTCTTACCACCAATTCTAAAAACAAACAACTTCCTTCTATGACGCGTTATGTGTTTTCTAAACTACCCTTGCCACCACTTTCTCAACCTCGTGCTACGACTACTACACCCTACTGTTCCTGTTTTGCAGAAAACTGGCAAAAAGATGCAGACATTAGTCTATGCCCAGTCCGAACCTGAGGATATATGTCGGTGAAATCCTAATGTCCATGATTTCGTTTCGTTTTCTTGCCGACGTCTTAAGCTCAATATCTAGTCCTCGCGCCCGTTTCTTATGTCGATTTTGCTCTCCTTGGGATTTGACTTTTGGACTTTTCTTTCGTTCTCTTCTTGTACCCCAACCCCGTGTTTGTCCGGGAATAGAATGGTCCCATGGTACGACTTGCCTGTCGTAAGAAGCGACTAAAGCGGTCCAACACGACACACATACACACACACACATACATCCACGCACACACACACACACACACACACACACACATACTCTCACATACTCATACATAAGTACACTGGAATTCTGTTTTATTTTCTTTTGTGTTATTTTCCTAGTTCCTTTCGTTCCAAATTCGTGTCCTTCTTACTGTGGCTGGTTTTATGTTCTGTCGGTATTCGTGCTGACTTAGTTCAATTTTTCGATCCACTTCCTGTGATAGGTGCTTTCTAGTCCATTTTTTCTTTTTTTCGGAAACCACGACTTTGTCGACTTTAGGTCTAGTTAAGTATTCTTTTTTTGATTCTTCCTTTGTTGCGATTCTTTGGGTACCACAACTTGAAGTAATTAATTTTTTGTTTATCCAGCATTCTTGTTGTTCCCTGGCTTACTGTGAGGCTTGACACTTTTGTCATGATGATTGTTACTGTTGGTTTTCTTCTTCGCTTCTTTTCCTTTACATTTGGTTTTTTCTGCAGGAAACCAATCGTCTCTTGAGGAGGAAGACTGTCTTAGCATCTCTCCTTTGACGACTTTGGCAGTGTTGACGCCGTTCTACCTTTGTGCTCGCTCATTGCTATTACCTACCTATCTTTCCCTGTGCTTCTCTTTAAAAAAAATTTTCTCTTTTTTGGTTTTGTCCGGTACCTTGGTTTTTCAAGCCGGATGAGAATGCTTTTTTTATTTTAGAGCGTTTTCTTTTGTTGTTTCTTTATTTCGTTAAACGATTTTTTTCTTTTACTTTTCTGTTGGTTATCCTATTAGTATATATTGGCCTTTCGAACCGGATATTAGTTGATCTGTTGTTAGTTTTTGGTTTTTTGAATTTTCTTAAGCGAATTTTTTTTATTTCGTTTTCTTTCTGATAGTACTGTACTGTCCGCTTCATTACTTTTGTTTTCCTACCCTGACCTTTTAATTTTGCTGGGGGAGGGGGTTACGTTTACTTTACAAGGGTCGGTTAAAACGTACCCCTTTTTGGTATTTCATTATTCATTTACGTACAATCTGCACCAATACTTTAACAACACCCGGTATCTTAGACCTTCCTATAATAAGCCCGCTTTCTAATAATTTTCAACTTAAATCTATTTACTTGAAACTTCACTACGACCGTCGATGACTTCGCCAGCAATAGATTGGAGTTAAATTGGGTTTTTTCTTTGTCCTGTTCTTTGTCAAGTTTTGGGGTATTGGAAAAGGATTTCACTTCTCACCCGATCGTCGGGATACACTATGAATTATAGCAATTAAGTTTCACCCTGCTACCTAGTTATCTGCTATCTACTTATATGTTTTGTTTTAGAGAAAGTATATGGTTTAGATACAATGTTGTGACCTACCACAGCTGGACGAATGCATACAGACAGCAACAAAGTGTCTGTAATGTGAATCAATATGTAAGTAACCCTTCGTTTTTGTATTTATTAAAAATTCAACTCTTTTGGCAATAAAAATTTAATCTTTGTAAATATAGCAGGACTGAAAGTAGCCCATCCTGGTTTTGTTTTAAATTACTTTACAGGGTACTTGGGAAGGTAGTATTTATTTTTATTTCTATTTTTTGGTACTACTGCTATTAATTATTTTTAATTTTAATTTTTTTTTGTACTACTGCTCATGTGTAACATAGTTTCTCATTAGAGGTTTTTTTTATGGTTTTTTTTCTTGTGAGTTATAAATGAGTGTTTATTTTTATTTTCAGGTCTTTTCGTTTTTTGTATTGGTAAAACCCCCGCCTACTCGCCAACTGAGCCCGGACAATCATTTCTTTGTGGTGCTAAGCTACATCAATGTACGTAGCAAAAGCTACTGTATAGTTACTTATCTGGTAACTAAGCAATAAATATATGATCACTTTTATATACTCAAAAACACTTTTAAGATTTTGCCTTAGTTTCCTACTACAAATCAGAAACAAACAGATAAGATGTTATGACTAAGAATTAATTATTTCATCGCTAGGGCTATTACCAACATGTGATAGCAACCTACGGTTCATCTATGGTCTACCGCGGCTGCGAGTAGACAATTCTATAGAAATATCATAACCGACTCTATTTTATTAAATCAAATCAATATTAATTTATATTCATATCAATGCTTTAAATTGTGTATGTGTGCGTGCGCGCGCGCGTGTGTATACACAGTTAATAAGATGTTCATTTCAAATCGAGCTAATAGTCAAAAGATGGAAAACATAAGATCTCGGACAGGATTCGAACTTGTAACCTTCGATTTTATACATCACCACTTGTTAAATTTACTCGTAATCGCCATTTGCTTATTACACTTGGCCTACTTAGATTATAATAATTTACATATTCCTAATTACAATTACTTACCATTAAATTAGCATTGACGATTCGCAGGTGTAAAAATAGCTTAATATATACACGCAGGTAGAGAAAACGAACACAACAAATGCACAGCTGACGATATGAATAACTCCGATAGCACTTAAAAATAAATAAATAAGCTAAGCTTATCTGGCTTACGTAGAGGAAGTGCACGAATAGCAAGATTATTAATGAGGAAAATTGTATTCATTTGTAAAACAAAGGAAACAGGAAGGATATTAAAATTATTAGGTATGTAAAAACACAGTAAACGAAGTAATGACACATTTGATGAGTATTGCATTCTATTTTATTTGTTATATTCTGTGGGTTTTGACCACCGAAAACGTACGTTCATTTGCATGCGATGATTCAGACGGATTTTTAGAACATGAGTATACAATTCTAGTTTTTCTATATCTTTGTAAATTTCTATCCATGGAGAAGGTTTAAATATCCTTGAAAGATAGGACAGCACAGCTCCAGGTTAGGTTATTAAATATGTACAGAATAATTTAAGTAACGGCCGATACACTTGCGGACACGTCCCTAATGCTCCACCCGAAGGTACTACATTGGCAAATAAATACGTACAACACAACTGCAGATTAGATTACTGTTAGAATGGTTGTTTTTCTTTTTTTATACCGTCTTTGAATATTTGGATAGGAATAACGCAACTGCAGGTTAAGTTGCTGCTGTAAAAAGAATTTTTTTAAATTAATAACATCCATGAATAAATACGTACAACACAACCGCACATTATATTACAGTTACAGAGGTTGTTTTTTATTTATGACTTCCCTGAATATATAAAAACCTAAAACACATATACAGGTAACGGTTACCGTTAGAGAGTTTTTTTTTTATTAATAGCATATAACAAATTCAATGTCAACGTTTTTAATGTAAATCAGCGGAAGACAGTGGCGGATAGACAATCAGATTCCCTACGCCCAGGACCCAATGTAATGATGCAACAACTCTCTAACTACGCTGTGACTTAGAAGGTAAAAGGAAAAATAGGAGATAAAGAAAAGGTAAAAGAGGGAGGTGGGATGTTTAGAGCTTTATAGCAACCAGGTAGAATAGAGAAGAAGGGCTTGCATAAGCAACAGCGGTAGAAAAAACGGTGGATAGCAAAGCACTGCTTGAGAAGTACTAATGAGCATTAATGAAACGCTATCTTAAGGCGGTACGCAATTCTTGAAACTGAAACAAACCGCGGTCAGCTGTAAAAATGTAAGTAGTCGTAACTTTTTATTTGCAGCCGTATACCACTGAAATATGAAGCACTAAAGAGCACTAGCGAACCATTAGCTTTTAGCTGCAAAAGTTTTTAAAATTGAAACAAACCGCGGCTAGAATTAAAAATATAAATGGCCATAACTTTTTTATTAGAAGTCGCACGCCGCTAACATATGAAACACTAAGGAGCACTAACTTTCGGCTGAAACAAATTTTTGAATTTGAAACAAACCCCGGCCAGTTGTAAAGCTAGCCACAAAAATGTTAGTGACTACAACTTTTTATTAGTATTCGTCGCTGAGATATGAAGCACTAAAGAGCACTAACAAAGCACTAACTTTCGGCTGCAAAAGTTTGAAATTGAAACAAATCGCGGATAGAATTAGCAATATGTGGCCATAACTATTTTATTAGAAGTCGCACGCCGCTGATATATGAAGCACTAACTAACACTAACAAAGACGTATATTCAACGATTGTCTTTTATAAAAAACTAAAAAGCACTAACGAAGCATTAACTTTCGGTTGCAAAAGTTTTGAAATTGAAACAAGCCGCAGCTAGAATTAGAAATGTAAGTGGCTGATATATAAAGCACTAAGGAGCACTTACGTAGCACTAACTTTCGGCTAAAACAAATTTTTGAATTTGAAACAAACCCCGGTTGGTTAGCCGCAAAACTGTAAGGGACTATAACTTTTTTTATTAGTAGTAGTGCGTCGCTGAGATATAAAACACTAAAGGGCACTAACAAAGCAATAACTTTCAGCTGCAAAAGCTTTTGAAATTAAAACAAATCCCGGCTCTCATTAGAAATATAAGTGGCCATAACCTTTTTATTAGTAGTCGCACGCCGCTGATATATGAAGCACTAAGAAGCACTAACGTAGCACTACCTTTCGGCTAAAAAAAATTTGAATTTTAAACAAACCACGGCCAGTTGGCAGCAAAAATGTAAGTGACTACAACTTTTTTATTAGTAGTAGTGCGTCGCTGAGATATAAAGCACTAAAGAGCACTAACAAAGCACTAACTTTCGGCTGAAACAAATTTTTGAATTTGAAACAAACCCCGGCTAGTTGTAAAGTTAGCCGCAAAAATGTGTGTGACTACAACTTTTTATTAGTAGTCGTACGCCGCTGAGATATGAAGCACTAAAGGGCACAAACGAAGCACTAACTTGCGGTTGCAAAAGTTTTTGAAATTTAAACGATCTGCGGCTAGAAATAGAAATATAAGTAGCCATAACTTTTTTATTATAAGTCGCACGCCGCTGATATATGAAGCACTAAGAAGTACTAACGTAACACTAACTTTCGGCTAAAAAATTTTTGAATTTGAAACAAACCACGGCCAGTTAGCCGCAAAAATGTAAGTGACTACAACTTTTTATTAGCAGTTGTACGTTGCTGAGATATGAAGCACTAAAAGGCACTAACGAAGCACTAACTTTCGGCTGCAAAAATTTTTTAAATTGAAACAAACCCCGGATAGAATTAGAAATATAAGTGGCAATAACCATTTTATTAGAAGTTGCACGTCGCTGATATATGAAGCACTAAAATACACTACCAAAGCACTAACTTTCGGCTGAAACAAATCTTTGAATTTGAAACAAACCCCGGCCAGTTAGCCACAAAAATGTAAGTGACTACAACTTTTTATTAGTAGTCGTACGTCGCTGAGATATGAAGCACTAAAGAAACCTAACAAAGCACTAACTTTCGACTAAAACAAATTTTTGAATTTGAAACAAACGACGGCCAGTTGTGATGTTAGCCGCAAACAAGTAAATAGCCACAGCTTTTTTATTAATCTTTCCATGCCTCTGAGAGATGAAGCACTAAAGAGCACTAACGAAGTACTAACCTTTGGCTGTACAAAGTTTTTATTTAAAGAAAAATCCTGGGTGTAGAGTTTCGCCGAAAAATTATAAATTGCCATTTTCGGAGAGACGTTTGTTCGGCGATTTTTTATATAAAAAACTAAAGAGTACTAACGAAGCACTAACTTTCAACTGCAAAAGTTTTTGAATTCATTACTTTTTTATTAGAAGTCGCACGTCACTGATATTTGATGCACTAAAGAGCACTAACAAAGCACTAACTTTCGGCTGAAACAAATTTTTTAATTTGAAACAAACCCCGGTTAGTTAACCGCAAAAATGTAAGTGAATGCAACTTTTGGTTGAAACAAATTTTTGAATTTGAAACAAACCCAGGTCAGTTGTAAAGTTAGCCGCAAAAATGTAAGTGACTACAAATTTTTTATTAGTAGTACGTCGCTGAAATATGAGACACGTAAAAGCACTAACGAAGCACTAGCTTTTGGCTGCAAAAGTTTTTTGAAAGTGAAACAAACCGCGGCTAGAATTAGAAATATAAGTGGCCATAACTTTTTTATTAGAAGTCGTACGCCGCTGATATATGAAACACTAAAGAGCACTAACGAAGTACTGACTTTTGGCTAAAACAAATTTTTGAATTTGAAATAAATCCAGGTCAGTTGTAATGTTAGCCGCAAAAATGTAAGTGAGTACAAATTTTTTATTAATAGTCGTACGTCCCTGAGATATGAGGCACTGAAGAGCACTAACGAAGCACTAGCTTTCGACTAAAACAAATTTTTGAATTGGAAACAAACCTCTGCCAGTGATGAAGTTAGGCGCAAAAATGTAACTGACTACAACTTTTTTACTAGTAGTAGTACGTCGCTGAGATATGAAGCACTAAAGAGCACTAATGAAGCACTAACTTTCGGCTGAAACAAATTTTTGAATTTGAAACAAACGACGGCCAGTTGTGAAGCTAGCCGCAATGAAATAAGTGGCCACAACCTTCTATTATTCGTCCTATGCCTCTAAAATATGTAGCACTAAAGAGCACTAACGAAGTACTAACCTTCAGTTGTAAAAAGTTTTTAATTGAAGAAAATCCTGGCTAAGTGTGAAGTTTCGTCGAAAAATTATAAATTGCCATTTTCGGAGAGACGTTTATTGGGCGATTTTCTCTTTATAAAAAGCTAAAAAGCACTAACGAAGCACTAACTTTCGGCTGCAAAAGTTTTTTGAAATTGAAACAAAGCGCGGCTAGTAAAAATATAAGCGGCCATAACTTTTTTATTAGAAGCCGTACGTCAATAAAATATGAAGCACTAAAGAGCACAAACAAAGCACTAACTTTCGGCTGCAAAAGTTTATTGAAATTAAAACAAACCGCGGCTAGAATTAAAAATATACCTAGCCATAACTTTTTTTATTAAAAGTCGCAAGTCGCTGATATATGTAGCACTAAGGAGCATTAACGAAGCACTAACTTTCGGCTGAAACAAATTTTTGAATTTGAAACAAACCCCGGCCAGTTGTAAAGTTAGTCGTAAAAGTATAAGTGACTACAACTTTTTATTAGCAACCGTACGTCGCTGAGATATGAAGCATTAAAGAGCACTAACGAAGCACTAATTTTCAGCTGCAAAAGTTTTTGAAATTGAAACAAACCGCAGATAGAATTAAAAATATAATTGGCCATAACTTTTTTATTAGAAGTCGCACACCGCTGATATATGAAGCACTAAGGAGCACTAACAAAGCACTAACTTTTAGCTGAAATAAATATTTGAATTTAAAACAAGACCCGGCCAGTCAGTAGCAAAACTGTAAGTGACTACAACTTTTTATTAGTAGTCGTACGTCGCTGAGATATGAAGCACTAAAATCTAACAAAGCACTAACTTTCGACTAAAACAAATTTTTGAATTTGAAACAAACCGCGGTCAGTTGTGAAGTTAGCCGTAATAAAGTAAGTGCCCACAACTTTTTTATTATTCGCCCTATGCCTCTGAGATATGAAGCACTAAAGAGCACATAAGTACTAACCTTCAGCTGTAAAAGGTTTTTAATTGAAGAAAATCCCTAAGTGTAAAGTTTCGCCGAAAAATTATGTATTGACATTTCGGAGAAACGTTTATTCGACGATTTTCTTTAATAAAAAACTAAAGAACACTAACAAAGCATTAACTTTCGGCTGCAAAAGTTTTTGAAATTGAAACAAGCCGCGACTAGAATTAGAAATGTAAGTGGCCATAACTTTTTTATTAGAAGTCGCACGCCGCTGATATATGAAGCACTAAGAAGCACTAACGAAGCACTAATTTTCGGCTGAAACAAATTTTTGAATTTGAAACAAACCCCGGCCAGTTGTAAAGTTAGTCGTAAAAGTATAAGTGACTACAACTTTTTATTAGCAACCGTACGTCGCTGAGATATGAAGCATTAAAGAGCACTAACGAAGCACTAATTTTCAGCTGCAAAAGTTTTTGAAATTGAAACAAACCGCAGATAGAATTAAAAATATAATTGGCCATAACTTTTTTATTAGAAGTCGCACACCGCTGATATATGAAGCACTAAGGAGCACTAACAAAGCACTAACTTTTAGCTGAAATAAATATTTGAATTTAAAACAAGCCCCGGCCAGTCAGTAGCAAAACTGTAAGTGACTACAACTTTTTATTAG
Source organism: Platerodrilus igneus (assembly GCA_036346225.1). Classification (NCBI taxonomy): domain Eukaryota; kingdom Metazoa; phylum Arthropoda; class Insecta; order Coleoptera; family Lycidae; genus Platerodrilus; species Platerodrilus igneus. The sequence continues at coordinate 2,034,150 of JARFIW010000885.1, read as the reverse complement.
TAGTCGTACGTCGCTGAGATATGAAGCACTAAAATCTAACAAAGCACTAACTTTCGACTAAAACAAATTTTTGAATTTGAAACAAACCGCGGTCAGTTGTGAAGTTAGCCGTAATAAAGTAAGTGCCCACAACTTTTTTATTATTCGCCCTATGCCTCTGAGATATGAAGCACTAAAGAGCACATAAGTACTAACCTTCAGCTGTAAAAAGTTTTTAATTGAAGAAAATCCCTAAGTGTAAAGTTTCGCCGAAAAATTATGTATTGACATTTCGGAGAAACGTTTATTCGACGATTTTCTTTAATAAAAAACTAAAGAACACTAACAAAGCATTAACTTTCGGCTGCAAAAGTTTTTGAAATTGAAACAAGCCGCGACTAGAATTAGAAATGTAAGTGGCCATAACTTTTTTATTAGAAGTCGCACGCCGCTGATATATGAAGCACTAAGAAGCACTAACGAAGCACTAATTTTCGGCTGAAACAAATCTTTGAATTTAAAACAAGCCTCGGCCAGTTTGCCGCAAAAATGTAAGTGACTACAACTTTTTTATTAGTGGTCGTACGTCTCTGAGATATCATGCACTAAAGAGACCTAACAAAGCACTAACTTTCGACCAAAACGAATTTTTGAACTTAAAACAAACTGCGGCCAGTTGTGAAGTTAGCCGCAATAAAGTAAGTGGTCACAACTTTTTTATTATTTGTCCTATGCCTCTGAAATATGAAGCACTAAAAAGCACTAACGAAGTACTAACTTTCGGCTGTAAAAAGTTTTTAATTGAAGAAAATCCCTAAGTGTGAAGTTTCTCCGAAAAATTATGAATTGCCATTTTCGGAAAGACGTATATTCGGCGATTTTCTTTTATAAAAAACTAAAGAGCACTAACGAAGCATTAACTTTCGGTTGCAAAAGTTTTTGAAATTGAAACAAGCCACAGCTAAAATTAGAAATATAAGTAGCCATAACCTTTTTATTAGAAGTCGCGCGCCGCTGATATATGAAGCAATATGGAACACTAACAAAGCACCAACTTTCGGCTGAAACAAATTTTTGAATTTGAAACAAACTCCTGCCAGTGGTGAAGTTAGCCGCAAAAGTGACTATAACTTTTTTACTATTAATAGTAAGTCGCTGAGATGTGAAGCACTAAAGAGCACTAACGAAGCACTAACTTTTGGCTGAAACTAATTTTTGAATCAAACCGCGGCCAGTTGTTAAGCTAGCTACAATAAAATAAGTGGCCACACCTTTCTATTATTCGTCCTATGTCTCTGAGATATAAAGCACTAAAGAGCACTAACGAATCACTAACTTTTGGCTGAAGCGAATTTTTGAATTTGTAACAAACCGCGGCCAGTTGTGAAGCTAGCCGCAATAAAATAAGTAGCCACGCCTTTCTATTATTCCTCCTATGCCTCTGAGATATGAAGCACTAAAGAGCACTAACGAAGCACTAACCTTCGGCTGTAATAAGTTTTTTAATTGAAGAAAATCTCGGCTAAGTGTAAAGTTTCGTCGAATAATTATGAATTGCCATTTTCGGAGAGACGTTTATTGGGCGATTTTCTCTTTATAAAAAACTAAAGAGCACTAACGAAGCACTACCTTTCGACACCTATAAGAACATTAGTGCTTATAAAGTCGCGGCTAACTTCACGCACCTTGTTATGTTTGTAATATACAAGACGTTGGAATCTTCACCACAGTGTAATAAAATCAGACGTATCTGTAAGTACCCCGTACAAACCCCAGTATAAGTTGATATTTCTGTGACCAGAAAAAGGCAGAGATTGCAAATTTAAATTAAACAAAATACAAGATGTTCAATTTAATAAACAACTTTATTTGATCTGTGATGGTTCTACCCTGTATATTTCTAATTATTTTTAAAATATAGAAAAACTGCAATCTTCTATAATGAGAAATATATCAAAATCTGTCACAGTAGTTGATCGATCACCCTAGATGAAAATTATCAACACCCTCATCCCATAAAGGTAAAGTTGGCCGTTACAACTTAAAACCAATCAAAACCCAAGCGGAATTTTGTCAGGTGCGTTCACCAACTCCTATTATTCTGTCACGAGTTATTTATTTGGGCCAGAAAGGTACCCTAATCCCCTGTCAAGAAAATTTGTTACCTTTTAGTGATGCAGTTGCCTTCAACCACCTGATGTTTTATTATTCTAAAAGCCTTCCGGTTTAATAAAATACATCCAAAGGGCAAATAAAGTAATTTCCGTTTAGGTTCGGACAGCACTCAGGAGGCATAAAGCTTCCAATCTGTTTATGGAACGAACAACCCCTTTGATAATTAAAAATCTTACCTGGAAAGTAGCAGGTAAACAAACATTCACACGCTAAATTCAACTAATTTATCTATTGTAAAAAAATACATATATTGGAGAGTGATGAATAAACCGGAATGGACCATCGCGCATTTGTAATAAACACAAATATAAAGGACAAACAGGATATCCGTATCCTTGCAGTATTTAAAAGCAAGTTCATCCGTTATACAGGGAACAGGAAATGTATTATCACCAATTTTCAATTGCTATTATCATTTTTCTGTTGTGTTGTTGCTTTTATTCGTTCCGTGAAAAAAATTAGTGGTTTTGTTTAGTGTGGTGTCGAACTGATATTATATCGTCCTCACTTTTGTTTACGTTTGTTATTTAATCAAGCTTATATAATTTATTTCATTTGGAATTGTTTTGTTTGTTAATTGCATGATTTGATTGGTCTATATAAAAATAGCATGAGGTCGCATATTTTAAATAGCTTTTCCGATAAAAACTCTTTTCGGCTCTCTCTGACACATACAGTCTCAGCTTCTACATTGGTTTCAAACAGTTCTATTTATATATATATATATATATATATATATATATATATATATATATATATATATATATATATACTTAAGTAATGTAGACATCCCTGATGACATCAATAGTTTTTTATCTTTAGGCCCTAAGTTTATTTTAAACTCATGTATTTCTGACATCAATATGGGACACTTATTAGCAGATATTGAAATATTACTTGACTCCATGGATATTACTTCACAACAAAAAATGAATAAAAGATGTCAGGTTACAAATCTAATAACCAATTTTTAAAAATCCTAATAATAAATTTAATTCAGATTCTGTAATCTTTAATAAATTAAAGAAATTCCTAAAGGACCATCCTGATATTTTTGTCACTAAAGCAGACAAAGGAGCCGTAACAGTTATACTTAATAAATCAACATATATAGATAAATCCAACACCTTATTAGATGATGAACTTACATATAAAAACTAAAAAGGACCCCACTTTCACCATACAGAACACCATAAACAATCACATTAAATTATTATTCAAAAAGACATGATTACAAATGAACAAAATCACTACTTATCACCAATAATTCTGTTCCAAGCAAATATTATGGACTCCCAAAATCCATAAACCAGATATTCCTTTAAGACCTATTATCTCTTCAATTAATTCTCCAACATATGCATTTTCTTCTTTCTTATCTACTATATTACAAAAATCTTTCCCAATTACAGGCCACAACATAGTAGATACCTTCCAATTCGTAAACCAATACCGTAACTTTCAACTACCTCAAGATCACATTCTCGTTTCTCTCGACGTTAACTCTTTATTTACAAACATACCAGTCAACTTAGTCATTCAAATTATTACAGAAAATGGGATTCCATAGAACCACATTGCCATATATCATTACAATTATTTATCACTTCAATAAACCTTATCTTCAACAACACATATTTTAGTTTTAACTCAAAATTTTACTTACAGATTTTTGGTACTCCTATGGGTTCACCATTATCCCTATTATTGCACAAATAGTAATGGACAAACTGGTAGAAAGTGTTTTACCTAACTTACCTTTCAAAATGGTATTTCTAGTCAAATACGTTGATGACATTCTCTGCTCACTTCCTGAACATTTTTACTAACCACCATTCAACATTTTAACAATTTTAACGAACATTTGAAATTCTCTTATGAACTAGAATCTCACCAATCAATACCATTTCTTGATACACTAGTTATCCGTAATAATGACAACAAGATCAATTTTGATATTTACAAAAACCTACAAATTCAGAAAGATATTTAAATTACCATTCCAATCATAGCATGAAACAAAAATTAACACCATATTAGGACGGAAACATCGTATGGTCTCTATCTGTGAACCCAAATTTAAGGAAAAAATCTGAAAGAACTAATATCAATCTTAATCAACAACGGTTACCCTAAACCACTTTTATCAAAACTACTACATACTAACACAATCATATTTCCACCTCAAAATAAACATACTGATATCATTTACAAAAACTTTTATATATTACTAATCTTTCACCACTAATAAAACAATTACTAAAACAACCTTTTGTAACTATAATAAATTCAAATACTAAGTCCATTGGAAACTTTTTACTAAACTAAAAGAAAACAAATAAAGCTTTATGTAGCAATTTAGTGTATAAAATTCAATGTGAATGCAAAGCTTCCTACGTAGGCCAAACCAAACAGTGGCTCCGAAATCGCATGACACAACACAAAAGTGATGCAAAATTAGAAAACTTTGTGCTCTTTCTATACATTTATACAATACAAAACACAAAGTCAATTATGATAATGTAAAATTTTAGATATAGAAAGCAATTACAAAAAGACTTTTCTTAGAATCATTTCATATAAACCAAGAACAAAATTCCATCAATCACAAAGAAGACATCAATAATTTACATACAGTTTACTCATACCTATACACTTTTAATTCAAAAAAATATACTAACTATAATGATATTGCTTACACACAGAATTCTATTTAATTTAAGTCAAAAGTCAACCTGTTTACTACACCTGTAAAAATATATGATTTTAAAATCTAACTATTTTATGCAACCCACCATACAAAAATTTTTTTACAAATAAACCACATACTACTATTTAAATAAAAAATATAATCAAATAGTGTCATAATTTGTTGTTTGATGTCATCCTTGATCCTACATTTTTGTCAAATAAGTGAACTGACATTTCATTCAAAATTAATTTTAATTCTTAATCAGTAATATGACAAGCTTCCTTCTGTTACTTTTATTATGGGTGAATACATAAAATAATTTTATCAAGTAATAAGTAAGTTAAACATATATTACCTGTTATATGAATTACCTATTTATATACTTTTTCATGTAGATCGATGATTAAGGTGTAAATTATCACCGAAACGTACGATTTAATACAAATGATACACATTTAATGTTTTGTGTTTAATTTATGAGCGACTTTATCCCAAGAACCAAAAAACAAAATCTTTTCTATATATATATATATATATATATTACTCATATTTAGACCAGGGGGTGGGCTTATAAAATGTTAGAAATAGGGCTTCGAAACGACTTGCTATAATGGGAGTATATTTGGTTTTGTTAGGGTATTTTGTTTCAGGTATTTTGGTTTATAAATTAACAACAACTATTCCACGTTTATAAATTTATAAAGCTTTTGAAACTGCATTGCATTCAACAACGTATACCGGCCATAGACCAGGCTAAGCTAGTTGATAAGTTTGTATTGTATACGTATTTTAATTGTTATGGTTGCACGTATATGAAATTTAATTTGGAGTTAGCGTTTTCAGAACCATTTGAATGTAAAAACAAATATCAAAATTGCTTGGTATACTGCACGCTTTTAAAATCATAAGGAGTTAAGTGATACTCCTGAAAAATTTGTATATGAAATTCAGTTTGAATATGTTTGTAACAATTAAAGATTGGTTATGTAATGACAGGACGTTTACCGAATAAGACATAAATGCCTGTCACGTATAATTTAAAAGCTGAACCATCGAAGTTTGTTAGCTATTTTCAATATTGTAAAAAGTTCAATATACATAAATCACTGGATTATCAAACCATCTAGAAAATGAATGTATCTAGAGAAAAGAACTGTATTATTAATCAATTATTAATAATTATAAATTGCATAGTGTGCGTAGAGATAGTTGTTATGGCAACGGAAACAAAGGAAGGCGGTTTTTATTTATAAAGGACTTCAAATTTATATTACTGAAAAATAGACGTGTTTTTGTACTGTTCTGAGTTTTATTTCATTTAAAAAGTTACGGGTAAATTTTGAAAGTCAAGTTGTACCTGGAGATAGCAAATAGTAGCAGTTTTGTGGCGAATAAAAATGAATTAAAAGAGGGAGTGCTGGTCTGTACCGTTATCGTTTTGAAGAGGAAAGAATAGTGGAATTGGAGTTATCTGAGTATTTGTATAACATAGAATTTGTAAAAATATTAGTAGTTTTATAGTCCGGAGATTACCAATTGCTCGAGTTACTTATTTTTTCAGGAGGTGCCTGCAGTTGGTCACTTGGCTTCAGAACGGCTGGAAGGCGGCGCTTGTATCTGGATTCCAGGTATTAGTATTTAATATCTACGCAGTGCTTTAATCAAATTTATAAAAGTGGAACTAGTGTTTGGGGATACTTTTGGCTTTTAAAATTATTTTGAAAACTCCTTGGATATTTGTTTGGGTGTCTAGTTGAGAGGTGTTTGCCTAGGACGAACCCACCCTAGGTAGATTCCGCTACGTGTTTGACGGCCCTGTAAAATATTTAAGTACAGCTGCCCTGTTAAATATTTAAAGATAAATTGTGTGGCATAACTCAACAAGGCTCTAAAATAAGACAAGGAGTGACAGATAGATATATTACGCCTATCACTCGTAAGGTAGGATCACAGTATTTGTAAATTTTCCAATTATAGCCATCGGCCTCGGTAGCTTAATTGGATAACGCACAGTTCCGGCAAAACTGAGATGCAGGTTCAAATCCTGTCCAAGGCCTTATATTTTCCTTCTTTCAATTACTAGCTCGATTTGAAATGATCATTTGGGCTTTACTTAAAAAAAAAAAAAAAAAAAAAAAAAGTCTAAGTTATTATTTCATCTTATTAATTTCAATACGTAAGTATTTATCAACTTACCTTGTGTAAAAAACTAATTATATATATATATATATATATATATATATATATATATATATATATATTACTCATATTTAGACCAGGGTAGAAAATTAAATAATCACATCAAATAATTTTAATCACCGTGTAGAAGCTTTGGGAAAAGGTACGCGTTATTAAAAAACCGTGAAGCATAAAAATTCATTCGTTTCATTAAAAATAAGGAGTTAAATTATGTACAAGACGCTTGCTATAAAAAAAGGAAGCAGTATTAAAAGCTCTGCGTGTAATTTAATTATTCCTAGTAAAGAAACAAATAGAAAATTACGTGCAAAATTTATATTAATTAACTCTATTTTAAGTAACCGGTATTAAACAAAATGTACAGATAATAATTAATATTTGATTAGGAGTCACTAAAAATTAAAGGGTATTATTTTAATTGGAGTTAATTGAACCATTAGTAACATATAATATCTATAAAACTTGTAAAACCCAATAAAATGCAAATCGTAGAAGTGTTATTTAAAAGTATTATGTTTGAACACCTGTGTATTTTTAAAAGCTCATTCTGCATAAATTTTGCAGATAATTAATGGTTACAGAGAATCTTGGAGAAACCGTAGCTTAATAGGTACGGGAAATGCTAAAGGTGGTTATTTCACAGTCCACATGGACTGAAATAATCGATAATAAAGAATATCAATTTGCACCAATAAGAACAGGGTAGATAGAGACAGATAATATGCGCAAGACCGAGACACATATAGTAAAAGGCGTGAGTGGAGCAACGTCACGGGGTTGCGATTGGTTGAAAATAAAAGGCAAAATTGAGAGGTAAAAATAACATTTCTGTATAAAATTTAGTTAGTTATTTCCAGACGTTGCGAGCCGTGTCGAAATTTCTGAGATTTAACTGGGGCGAGTGCAAATTTCGTAAAAATCGCATGCCGGGCTGCGGAATGGGAACCTAGCATGCGAAATTCTAAAGAATTGTCCGTTTTGGGGACTAGACCGACAGACAGGCTAACCGCTATATATACCCAGGTTAATATGAACAAGCTCTCTTAGATTTTCGACTTGATTCAATGCGTTAAACAGTGCTTTTTAGTTTTCCGAGTTTGATAGAATAATTTAAACAGTTTGCTCGTATATTTTGGTGATTTAAAGCAGTTTGTGCTTTACGTGCTACAATGAATGTACTTTAGTGCACTTAGAAAAGAAGATACAAGGTAATAAAGTTAGTATCACTGTACTAATTAGTCAAAATTTGCAACGACAAATGAATACACAAAAGTAGGCAGTTTTGGCGTATATTGGTGAAAGAAGCATGAATTTCTTTGCTATTTTTCGGGGGTGTTAATAATTAAATGGTTCATAAACGTGTCTGGATCCACGAAACAAGGGTCAGATATACACAGATGAGTTCCGGAAAAGCCCTGAAACAACTTTAGATGAATGGTGGTGGAGAAATTTTAAAAGCGTTGAGAATCAGAAGCCGTAAATATAACCCAGTTGGAATGGTGTGATTAACAAAAGGGACGAGGTACATTGAAGCTACGAGTGCAGTAACCTTCAGGTAAATTATACTATTTTGTTTGTACTTTGATGTTTTCGTGTGTGTTGAATAACTTTATAATTTATTTACTTAAAATGGACAGTAATGAAGTTGTACTAACAACAAATTTTTAATTTTAAGGTGAAATTTTCTTGTTTAAGTCGAAAGGAGTATTTAGTATTTATGTTCTTGATGAAAATTTGGGTATGTCTTTGAGCTCAATTAGACGAACCTGGTTAATTAACGTAAAGGGTGGTAGATGCTCCTTTGTACTCAGACTCAGGTCTGCATATATTGTTATATTAATTAGAGGCATCCTACAAGGACTTTAATTTTGGATGCACATTAAAATGATAACAAATTTAAATCTTGAAATTTTCTGATACTGAAATTTATGCTGAATTTTTAATTTTGAAATTTTAATGTATTGTGAATATTGATGTAAATAGAGTTAACGTTGATGTTTGTGGTAGGAATGTGTTTGTTTTTTTTTATGAATGAGGATGCAGATTTATCTAGGGGAGCAGCCGAGGCGATGAACAGAAGAAAGTCAACGGAACAGTTGAGTTAATGAATAGCTTTTTGAAAGAATCACAGCATTCTTTGGCGACCCAAAAGTGAGGCTCGAGTTCCAAATAAAATTTTTGTGATTTTATTCCAGGAAACTGGCGATCTGAGAGAGAGAGTTTCTGTTTGTGTATAAATTTAAGAGTATTTTAGAGTGTGTGAGAGTGATTAGAACGTATGCAGAGAAAAGAGTGGTTAAGGAGTCAAGGAGTGGAAATTGGAAGTGACGATAGTGCATTGTGTGAGAAAAATTCTAAAATGGAAGAAGCTGGAGGCAGTAGAGATCAGTCGAGGACGGAATCAGGGGATCAAGGAAACGAGATGATAATGAGAATGCTAGAGAGGATGAACGAAGAATCCAATAGAAAATTAGAACTGCTAAGCGATGAAGCTAATAGAGCTAGGGAAGAATCTAATAGAGCTAGAGAGGAATCGAATAGAGCGAGGGAGGAGTCCAACCAAAAATTAGAGCAGATAAGCGGGAAAATTGAACAAAATACTAAAGAATTTACAGAATTTAAAGATAGTCTTACCGTGAAACTGGGGGAAGTAGAAAATGGGGTTGAAAAAAATGAGTGTGATATTACAGGTCTTCGACAGGAAATGGGACATTTAAGGTCCGAAGTACGCATTTTTTGTGAAGAAGAGATTAATATAAAAATGACTGAAGTGACGGACTCATGTAGGGATCAGTTAGGCAGGGTAGAACGCGAAGTTAGTAGTATCAAATATAACATGTCAAATTTAACGGGGGATGGTCCCAGATTTTCTACAGGTGGAGTATCATTGGACCAACACATGAAGTTTTATGGCGATAACAGGGTAAATCCACAAATTTTTATTAATAGTGTAAGAAATCTAGTGGGAAATTTATTTGACGAACAGACTAAACTGAATACGATAAAGGCTTTATTGAAAGACAATGCGGAAGCATGGTACAATTTAGTAGGACAGGACATAGACACCTACACGGACTTTGAAGACAGATTTTTAAAGCACTACTGGAGTGACCACAGACAAGACCAGGTACGAGACGACTTAATCACAGGAAATTTAAGGAGAATTTTCAGGAAGTAGGAGCAATATGCTATACGCAAGTATAGCATAGCAAAGCAACTGAACCCACCACTGACGGACCGACAAATTATCAAGTATTTATCACGACACTTCGAGGTAGAAGTAAGACAACACGTAGCACTACAGAACATAGTGGACAGAGAAATGTTTTTAGAATACCTGCAGAGGTACGACGACGTAAGTAGTGGACGACCTCGGGATAATAGGGAAAGACAGATCAACACAGTTAGGTTTGACAATAGACGGGACAACTATGCTAGAAGGGGGAATAGTTACGGATACCAGCGACAGAATTGGGAACAGCGACGACCATACGTTAGAAGTAATACTTTAGGAAGGGGACCTGCACCGAGACCGGAACCTACCAGAAGGAATAGTTCACCGGACATGAGGGGGACAGCTAATACAGACACGGAACGAGTGGAAACGCCTAGGACATACGCTGAGGTGACGGCTAGACCAGGACCAAGTAGGGAAAACAGACCTGGACAGGATTTTTAGAACGCGACAGACCACTAGATTTCAGTGTAAATGTATATGAACATCCACGTGAATTTTTCAAAATTGAGGAGGAAGTAGAGCCAGAAACTGAGGAAAAATTATGTTTGCCAATTGTTAATATAGAAATTTTTGAGAATGATGTAGAAGTATTACTTGATACAGGGGCAGAGGCGAGTTTAATATCGGAGGAATTCGTCAGCAAAATTAGGGATAAGGTTTGTGATAGAATTATGCCTATAAAGCGTAGCCATTTAGTTGCTCCAAATAAAAAAAAGTTTGCTGTAGTAAATAGTGTTGTGGTGCTTAGGATAGATATAGGAGGTTTAAGCTGTGAACAGGAGTTTGTAGTTGTACCTGGACTGAAGTTTCAGAGCATTTTAGGTGTTGACTGTATGATGAAGTTAGGGGTTTTGATAGATATGGAAAGGAAGGTAATAAGGATTAATGATAGGGTAGTGCCATGGAAGGGCAGTTATGAAGTCACAGAGGATGACACGGGGTTGAGTATTAATGTAGTAGAGGTAGAGGATGATGGAGTAAAACAGATCAACACAATAAGATGTCCAGAGGATAGGAGAGTAGAGGTTCAAGCTTTAGTACAAAAACATGCGGAATTAGTGGGGGTAGAAGCAACAGCAGCAGATCGGGAGCAGGTGAAGGCAGAATTAATTAAAGATGCACGAAAAATTAGTCAAGGGACCAAACCGCAATTCCATTGTCCACCATCCATGGACACACTTTTGACGAGGTTAATTGGCAAGTTTATTTTTAATAAAGTAGATTTAAGGAATTCATTCTGGCGGATTCCATTACATAAGAATTCTAGAAGGTACATAGGATTTTCCATAGAGGGAAAAATCGATAATTTTAAAGTAGTATCGTTTGGTTTGTCGGCAGAAAAGGAAATGATAATGAATAAGAAACAGACAAGTGTAGGGACTGAAGAAGAAGCAATATTTAAGAGTCAGGATAATAGGGATGATAAATTTATTTTATGTGAGATAACAGGGATGATAAGTATAGATATAGAAGAGGGAGAAATAGGGATGAAGAGTATTAGGATGGTGAGAAGAAAGACTTGGAGGGTCAAGAAGAGAGTTAGATTTAAATAACTTAATGAACAAAGGATGGAGATAGGTGAATTTTAGTATAGATATAGAATAGAGAGTAGATAGGTGTACAATAGAGTAAAATTTAAATAGGATAGGGATAGAATAGGTGTATATAGAAGAGTAGAAGTAGGTGTTGATAGACAATAAAGCTAGGTATAGGATAAATATGGGAGATAATTAGAAATAGGTTTAGGATGAGAATAAAGAGTAAATGTAGGAAGAAAATAAGATAGGTTAAGTATAGATATTTCATATAAGATTAGTGGAGAGTTAGGAATAGAGTAAGAGTAGGATAGGTATATAGGATTAGGTAGGATGAAGTAAAGTATAGTGAAGATTAGTTAAAAGTTAGGAATAGGATAGGGATATAGGATAGGTGTAAATATTTTTTTTTGGATTGGATATAAGTTAGGTAAGTTAGATAAATAAGGGTAGAGAGAGATAGGCAATTTTTTTGTAAATTTTTTTTTGGCAGTCTAAATGCTTTATATTTGAATTCGAATAAGTGGGATTATTTGTATTCAAATAGGGGGAAAATACTCATATTTAGACCAGGGTAGAAAATTAAATAATCACATCAAATAATTTTAATCACCGTATAGAAGCTTTGGGAAAAGGTACGTTATTAAAAAACCGTGAAGCATAAAATTCATTCGTTTCATTAAAAATAAGGAGTTAAATTATGTACAAGACGCTTGCTATAAAAAAAAAGGAAGCAGTATTAAAAAGCTTTGCGTGTAATTTAATTATTCCTAGTAAAGAAACAAATAGAAAATTACGTGCAAAATTTATATTAATTAACTCTATTTTAAGTAACCGGTATTAAACAAAATGTACAGATAATAATTAATATTTGATTAGGAGTCACTAAAAATTAAAGGGTATTATTTTAATTGAACCATTAGTAACATATAATATCTATAAAAACTTGTAAAAACCCAATAAAATGCAAATCGTAGAAGTGTTATTTAAAAGTATTATGTTTGAACACCTGTGTATTTTTAAAAAAGCTCATTCTGCGTAAATTTTGTAGATAATTAATGGTTACAGAGAATCTTGGAGAAACCGTAGCTTAATAGTTACGGGAAATGCTAAAGGTGGGTTATTTCACAGTCCACATGGACTGAAATAATCGATAATAAAGAATATCAATTTGCACCAATAAGAACAGGGTAGATAGAGACAGATAATATGCGCAAGACCGAGACACATATAGTAAAAGGCGTGAGTGGAGCAACGTCACGGGGTTGCGATTGGTTGAAAATAAAAGGCAAAATTGAGAGGTAAAAATAACATTTCTGTATAAAATTTAGTTAGTTATTTCCAGACGTTGCGAGCCGTGTCGAAATTTCTGAGATTTAACTGGGGCGAGTGCAAATTTCGTAAAAATCGCATGCCGGGCTGCGGAATGGGAACCTAGCATGCGAAATTCTGAAGAATTGTCCGTTTTGGGGACTAGACCGACAGACAGGCTAACCGCTATATATACCCAGGTTAATATGAACAAGCTCTCTTAGATTTTCGACTTGATTCAATGCGTTAAACAGTGCTTTTTAGTTTTCCAAGTTTGATAGAATAATTTAAACAGTTTGCTCGTATATTGTGGTGATTTAAAACAGTTTGTGCTTTACGTGCTACAATGAATGTACTTTAGTGCACTTAGAAAAGAAGATACAAGGTAATAAAGTTAGTATCACTGTACTAATTAGTCAAAATTTGCAACGACAAATGAATACACAAAAGTAGGCAGTTTTGGCGTATATTGGTGAAAGAAGCATGAATTTCTTTGCTATTTTTCGGGGGTGTTAATAATTAAATGGTTCATAAACGTGTCTGGATCCACGAAACAAGGGTCAGATATACACAGATGAGTTCCGGAAAAGCCCTGAAACAACTTTAGATGAATGGTGGTGGAGAAATTTTAAATTCGTTGAGAATCAGAAGCCGTAAATATAACACAGTTGGAATGGTGTGATTAACAAAGGGACGAGGTACATTGAAGCTACGAGTGCAGTAACCTTCAGGTAAATTATACTATTTTGTTTGTACTTTGATGTTTTCGTGTGTGTTGAATAACTTTATAATTTATTTACTTAAAATGGACAGTAATGAAGTTGTACTAACAACAAATTTTTAATTTTAAGGTGAAATTTTCTTGTTTAAGTCGAAAGGAGTATTTAGTATTTATGTTCTTGATGAAAATTTGGGTATGTCTTTGAGCTCAATTAGACGAACCTGGTTAATTAACGTAAAGGGGTGGTAGATGCTCCCTTTGTACTCAGACTCAGGTCTGCATATATTGTTATATTAATTAGGAGGCATCCTACAAGGACTTTAATTTTGGATGCACATTAAAATGATAACAAATTTAAATCTTGAAATTTTCTGATACTGAAATTTATGCTGAATTTTTAATTTTGAAATTTTAATGTATTGTGAATATTGATGTAAATAGAGTTAACGTTGATGTTTGTGGTAGGAATGTGTTTGTTTTTTTTTATGAATGAGGATGCAGATTTATCTAGGGGAGCAGCCGAGGCGATGAACAGAAGAAAGTCAACGGAACAGTTGAGTTAATGAATAGCTTTTTGAAAGAATCACAGCAATATAATTTGCTGTGAAACCTCTTGAATTACCTGGTCTGTTGATTGTCCATTGACTTTCTTCTGTTAATCGCCTCGGCTGCTCCTCTAGATAACTTTCATCCTCATACATAAAAAAAACAAACACATTCCTACCACAAACATCAACGTTAACTCTATTTACATCAATATTCACAATACATTAAAATTTCAAAATTAAAATTCAGCATAAATTTTAATATCAGAAAATTTCAAAATTAAATTCATTATCATTTTAATGTGCATCCAGAATTAAAGTCCTTGTAGGATGCCTACTAATTACTATAACAATATATGCAGAGTACAAAGGGAGCATCTACCACCCCTTTACGTTAATTAACCAGGTTCGTCTAATTGAGCTCAAAGACATACCCATATTTTTATCATAATCCAGAACATCAATACTAAATACCTTTCTACTTAAACAAGCAAATTTCACCTTAAAATTAAAATATTATTGTTAGTACAATTTCACTACTGTGCATTTTAAATAAACAAATTAGAAAGTTATTCAACACACACCAACATCTCAAAGTTCAAACAAAATAGTATAATTTACCTGAAGGTTACTTGCACTCGTAGCTTCAATGTACATCGTCCCTTTTGTTAATCACACCATTCCAACTGGGTTATATTTACGGCTTCTGATTCTCAACGTTTTAAAAATTTTCTCCATCACCATTTATTTAAAGTTGTTTCAGGGCTTTTCCGGAACTCATCTGTGTATATCTGACCCTGGTTTTGTGGATCCAGACACGTTTTTGAACCATTTAATTATTAACACCCCCGAAAAATAACAAAGAAATTCATACTTCTTTCACCAATATACGCCAAAACTGCCTACTTTTGTGTATTTATTTGTCGTAGTAAATTTTACCAATTGGTACAGTGATACTAAATTTTATTACCTTGTATCTAAGTGCACTAAAGTATATTCATGTTAGCACGTAACGAACAAACTATTTTGAATCACCAAAATATACGAGCAAACTTTAAATTATTTTATCAAACTAAAATGCACTGTTTAACATCTTGAATCAAGTCGCGGATGTAAGAGCTTTTAACGCATCGAATAGTCAAAAGTCTAAGAGGCCGAAATTCATATTACCACCGGTATATATAGCGAATAGCCGGCACGTCGCTTTTGTCCTCAAAACAGACAATTCTTAAGAATTTCTCATTCTATGTTCCCAGTCCGTCGCTCGCGCGTCGGTTTTTACGAATTTTCCACTCGCCCCATTTAAATCTCAGAAATTCTCACACGGCACGCAAACATGTCCGAGAAAAACTAATTAATTTTGTACAGAAATTGGTGTTTCTACCTCTGATATTTGCATCCTATTTTCAACCAATTGTGACCCTCGTGACGTTGCTTAAATCACGCCTTTTACTATATGCGTCTTTGCTTGACGCATTTTCTCTTTCCTTTTCTAACCTGTTCGTATTGGTGCAAATTGATATTCTTTATTATCGATTATATTTTAGTCCATGTGGACTATCTGGGTTTAATAACCCCGTATCGCACCTTCTCGTGAATATTAAGCCCCGGTTTCTCCAAGATTCTTTGTAAACATTAATTATCTGCAAAATTTTCGCCGAATGAGCTATTTAAATAAACCCTGTTTTGTATTTCGTGCTAAAGCATCTGACCGTTTCCAATATCCTTAGAATCGACATGTTTATCTAAACAAATTAAACTGAAATTGCCTTTTAAAATACGCAGGTGTGTTCAAACATCCTACTTCTAACTAACACTTCTAGGATTTGCATTTTATTGGGTTTTACAAGTTTCTGTAGATATTATCTGTACGTTTTGTTCAATACCGGTTACTTGAAATAGAGTTAATTAAGATAAATTTTGCACGTAATTTCCATTTGTTTAGGAATAATTACATTACACGCAGAGCTTTTTAATACTGCTTCTTTTGATATAAAGCGTCTTGTACATGATTTAAATCTCTTATGTTTAATGAAACTAATAAATTTTTATGCTTCACGGTTTTAATAACGCGTATTATCTAATAATATTCATTATACACGGTGATTAAAATTATTTGATGTGATTATTTAATTTTCTACCCTGGTCTAAATATGAGTAATATATATATATATATATATATATATATATATATATATATATATGTGTGTGTATATTGCTATGAAATAGCCTTTTTGGATTTTAAGCCCCTACTATGGGTGCGATTAGTTTATTGATATGAAATGCCCCTTTACATTGGGCGTACCAGTTTTATTGATATGATATCCCCTTTACAAACCCCACGATTGGTGCGCGATTTTTATTGCTATGCATTTGCCCCTACGATTGTGCGCGATTTTTATTGCTGTGATATGTCCTATTAAGCCCAACGATTTGTACGTTATATTGTATTTGTTGTGATATACTCTTTATGCCCTTTAAAGTTTCGATACTTTTTTGTTTACGACGACTAGCTCACTAAATGCTCGACTTCCTAATAATAAATCTTATTTTATCCTTTAAATGGATTCAAATAAAGCAGTTCAAAGATCACATAATATAATAATTGATAATATGTACAATGTTGTGTAACCTCAAAATTTTCCCCTGGATAGAATATTTACATTTACCAAATTTATGCTTTCCTGAAAGCCAGCAATAATATCTTTTAATTACTCTCAAGTATCTTCGAACCTTCTAAGATGCTTTCCTTGTTTTCATATTTTCAAATGACCTTTTTGATGACTCTTACAAATACATAATGTATAGCAAATATTAAATTTGAAACGGTCTTTAAATAATAAATGTTTAAAAATCGCTAACCTAGAACGGTCACTGGAGTTGCATCATAGTGTCTGTGGTCAGCATCCCTTGCTATGCCCGCCCTACTTATTGGCCAGAATTATCCATTTTTGATTTCTGGTATTTTTCTTTGAATTAACTTTGAATACCCTTTTGATCGCACTTTCAGATTTCTGTTAAAGCTTAGATCTCGACATGAACATCGACTTGCATATAAACTTAAATATCAACTTAGTACATATGACATCAACGAAAGTGGCATCCACAAAAGTGGCATCAACAAAAGCCGTCTCAACAAAAGCCGTCTATTTGTAGATCGGCTTATTTTTCGTCGCACAATTTTTTGCACTTCCAAATTTTACTTATTCTGAATTTTAACGTTTCACTAATTAATTTCATCACGTAAATTTCTACTGCATTTGAGCATAATTTGTGCTTGGTTGAATATGAACTCATCTCTTTATTCATTTCCTATCGTATTTATAAGCACTTCCCACCAATCGTTTCCATTGGCGTGTTTATTGATCAAGGCTTGTACTTTGCCTTGTCTCTGGCAGAACTCGGTATTTCTCAAAATCTCTGTCTAATTCTTGGTGACAATGCTTTATCAGTCACATAAGCGTTCTGTATTATATAGTTATTTCTTAGGATTTTCAATTGTTACCCACATTCAATCACGTAATTTTATGTTTGTAGTTTAAAAGTCCAAAACTTATCATATAATGAACCGCCTGGTGTTTATTTGTTTGTTACAGAATGTTGGTTTTCTGAACAAATGTATTCTTTCTAATCGCGTATTTAGTGACGTATTAGAATGCGTTTTCTTATACATATGTTGATATTTTCGACGAAATTATTAAATATCCAGAATGCCAGTTTATCTGTCTTTCTTGATAATGTATTTATATTGATGCGATTAGTTGCGTTTAAAACCTTATCTTCATTCGTAAATTATACTTAAAGCATATTACACGACGTACATATTATTATTTTAGCTAAATGGTATCGAATTATTGCAAAATGAGCTTCTTTCCTATGCATTAAATCAAATATACCATATATATATATATATATATATATATATATATATATATAGTGTGCTCGCAATTTACTTTTTCTAAAATAGTCGATTTACTCCTATAATAGATGGAATTATTTGGTTTTATTAAAGTTAAAATTATTTATATCTATTCTGCGACCCATATGACTTAATCTACCCTTAAACTACCCTCTTATCATAGCAATATATATATATATATATATATATATATATTGCTATGATAATAGAGTTATCTAAGGGTATATAGAGTCATAAGGGTCGCACACTACATGTAAATAGTACTAAAATTTAGAAAACTAAACAATTTTATCATCAAAAGTATGTAATTTGCAAAATATGCAAAAAGCAAATATTTAACATACTGTATAAGGATCACAGTTAACTTAGGGAAGCTCATCCCTTAATAATACAAACCCATTATAAATAACTCTGTACGCAATCAAAAGTATTTTAAACCAGAAAAGCATTCATAAATTCTAAATAAATACGCATCAAAAACACCGAAAGCTAGAAAATCATGATAAAATCCTGTTAAAATTAAACACGCAATAGTGCAAAGAAATAACAAAGCTTTCTCGTAATAAACGCACCTTTAGAAACAAATACGTTTCGGAAACGCAGGATGTAAATAAACACATTTCAATTTACGTCATTATAGAAATTTTGCTTGCGTGATTTTTAACATAAAGTAAATTCAAAACCGAAAACATTATCTTGACAAAAATAAAGCCATAAGTTTGTCTACGTGAGAAGTCGAGTTAAAACTTCCTATAACAACACAAAACAAACTGGTGAAAGTACACCATATAGAACTTGAATTCTACGTGATCGACAGCATTGTTTTGGCGGGCTATTATCAAATCCATACCTGAGAAAGCCCAGAGTGTCGACAATATCCTATAGCATGCCTTAAACTTTGACCGAAGGACGCCGATAACCAATGGTATCAGATGGAGGTGTTGCTCTATGTCACTCAAATTTGATAAACAACCAGTCTTCCTTCAACCTGAGCACGCCTCACATCAGCTTAAATTAAAAATTTACGTAAAGTGAACATAGAAAAATTAAATAAGTAATTATATTTCGTGGAAGTCGTGATAGAAAAATTTTTAAATTAATATAATAGTGAAGAATATACAAGAGAAGTTTTGCCGTTAACTGGATAACGGCTCTGGAAAAATCTGGAAAAACTCTAGATTGGTACATAAATTTGCAAATAAATTTAAATTTAAATTGATCTAAAATTGCATAAAATATTGGTTTGCATCTACGCATTGGGGCACAAAACGGAGGATTGTTCTAAACATTGAATGGGGTTTGGTCAAGCGGTACTATAAAATCAACAAGTGAACTCAACTGAAAGCAATCTAGGGGTACTCGTCAACAGCACGCAATAACAGATCCAAGAATAGGAAAAACAAAAAGACACGCAAGGAAAACTACAGGTTAGAACATTATCTAAATAGCATAAGGCATTATTTTCTTTTTATTGAGCATTTACTATATTTTTTATTATTACAGCAGAATATTTATGTAAAGGTTCATCAAAAATCTTTCTATACGTGAAAATTTACGTAAAAGGGAAAAGTCATTGAACGTTCAAGGGTGTTTCCAATAGTATACTGTGTAATTTTTGCTGGCTTTAAACTAACTAAAGGGAGCTACAATTTTGGGGATAAACAAATTGATATTACTATTATTATTTTATTTAGGGGTTTGTTTTGTCGAATAGAGAAGGGTATAAGAACGAGAAAGACGATGTGTAGATTGGTAGGGTGCAATGGAAATTGTTAACACCGGGGATAAAGGTAAAGAGATATAACGTACGGATTAGACAAAGTTACAAGACATGGATAACAGACGTAGAAAATTGAGAAAGGGTAGAAGACAAAGAACAGAACATTTTGAATGCAAGTTAGAGTGAGGTGATAGAATGTGCGTGTGTGAGAGAAGCGTGTTTTGGATGCTTGGATGGGAGTTAGTTGCCGGAGGATTTTGACGAAGTTTTGATGCCCTACAAAATGTAAGAACGAAATACTTGTAGAGTCTTAATAAATCATTCACAATAAATTAGTACGATTTTTTTTATTTAAAGTTTCATTTCTATAAACATAGACTTATTCCAGACAATTTATAAATATTAACTTATTTATAGCTATTAACATATGTATAATAATGCATTAATGTGCTAATAAAGTACCTATTTGAACAACACCTTAATATCTATATATTCACTTTACCACCAATCACCATCCAACGTTACCTATAATAATTAACAATGTCATATTTATTATCGCACTAAAACAAGAGAGCGCAAACGGCCCAAAAATGATCATCACCGGGTCCCGCGACTACTCTCGCTGGCCCTGAACCCATCAGCATTAAAATTCTTGGTGACAGAGTTTTGTTTATTTTTCTGCAGGTAATACATCAGCATTAAAAATCTTGCTAACTGTGTTTATGCATATTTCTGCACAGTTGATAATCAATCTAAATCTAGCATTTGCTGATTACTCTTAAATTTTTCAATCTATGCTTGCCCTACTTGGAGCCTAAAACAGAGCAATTTTTACTGTTAAGCGAGTTAGGTATCCCCCAATTTAAACATATATATATATATATATATATATATATATATATATTACTGAGGACAAAAAAGGGCATTAGCAAGCTCAAATCCATATTTATTGCAAATTAGAAAGTGTATAAATGGGTCACGCGAAATGTTAGCCATGTTTGAACAAAATCGGTTAGTATTTGACAAATTACCAGTAACTATTAGGGTTAGTTGAATATACCATAAAATTTTATTGTAAATATTAGTTATTAATAAGTTAGGAAACATAATTTAAGGTGCATAATTGCGTAAATGCATGTAAAACCTAAATTACGGTAAGCATAATTAAGATTTTTTTTAATATTCTAAATAATAAAAGCTTTCAGGTTTATAGCATATTTAAAGCGGCGGTCGTTATTCGAGTTGCACGTGTTATAAATTCTAAGAACTTTATACTCGTAAACAGAAAACGAACATAAAATCTCGTCAACAAATAATAGCTGGAAAAATATAATGAGGACAAAACACAGGTGCAGACAGCAGGTATGAAAACAATATCAATTTACAGAGAAAAAACTATAGTTTGCATGCTTTAATAAAGGAGAGAGCATAACAGATGTTTAGTGAAACGTTTGACTTTGAAAGGTTTGATAGACAAGGAAGTTAGGAGCTAGTGAGAGGAACGAAGACACGCTATGTTTTCGGAATAAATAGAGCAGTAAGGGAAAGGAAACCTGGGAATATTTTACTAACAGAGCACGACTGTTACATTAAATAAACAAGAGTAGAATAGACGACGATAGCGGGGGTTAGGTAAAACAGCGCTTGTGAATAAGCGGAAGAATAATGTCTAAAGATAAAATAAGACGGAAGATTTTGTTTATAAATGGGAATGAAAGGAGAGATATACGCGTATACAGAGGGCGTATTGGAGAGGCTAGAAGTAGAACGACAGTTATCAGGTTTTCGCGGAAGACAGCGCTGGTTAAAATTTTTAATGAGGATTTCGGAGTATCGAGCTTGTTTGAAGCGAGAATTTCTTAGATTTTGACGACGGGTAGAAAAGTGTACGTAGAATTTTTCAAGGATAATTGGATAGTTTGTGGAAGTGTTCAACCGTTGGCTTGTTTGTGCTGTTATACTAGGAAAAGTGCGACCGGGGTGTTGGAAATTGATGTAGGGGGGTGGCTTTTGGAGCTGATATAAACCCGTAGGAGGTGGTGGATCGCTCTTTTCTCTTTTGGTCTTTACCTACGATCGCCTACCTAGCTACTTAGCAAAGTGATTGGGTGAAGTTTCAGTTAAATTAGCACAAGAGGGTGCTCTTATATCTTTGGCTATGCTGCAATAATCAAAATTATAAAGCAAGTACAATTTTAGTACTGGGTGTTTGAAGGCGGCGTATGTACTCTGAGTACCAAGCAAATGTATGGATGGACCAGCAAGTGTACGAGAGCATGGTAGTACCGTGCACTTGTGTGGAAGAATTTAATTAGAAACGGTGTGTTCCTGATGGTGAGAGGCCACCTGGAGAAGTATCTGAATGTGCAGTCGAGAAGGAGAATCACGTTGGGGATGGTGTCCATGTAAAGAACCTGGAGACAGTATTTGAACGTGCAGTAGAGAAGGAGGATCACGTTGGAGATGGTGTCCATGTAGAGAGCACTTGAGACAAAAATCCAGGTAACTCTACTTATAAAACTTTTATTTGTTTTTGTTGGTGATTTTCGGAGTGACAATTTAGTGATTTTGTGTATTTATTATGTTATAAAAACATTTAATCGATGAGTCGGTTAGAAAAGGACTAAATGAATATTTTATGTAATAATTTGATATCACTTGAAGGTGGAAACTTTAATTTCTGTAAAAGGTAATAGTATATTACATTACGAGTGTGAAATGTCACTTTCCACGCTAGTACTGTACACTATTTTTCCGACGACCACCACTAAAAGCAATTACGAAATAGTTATTTTTATGTTTATTTGCAATAAATGTGTACACAATAATGCAAGACAGACAGACAGCTATAAAATTTATTTGACGTTTTGATGTTGAAAATTCGAACGCCTACTTTGTTTTTGTCTTTATAAAATCCGCGACTCTGTTGCTTTTAGCGTATGCATTCGCAATTTTTATTGAAGAAATCATTTCAATTACAAACTAATATGAGTAATTACATCTTTAGGTAAAACGGAAACTGTCAGTATCGATTTACCTATGAGCATTTTAAACTGTTATTAGCCAAAACGAAACGAATGAATACAAAAAGATAGAAACCGGTAGTCGTTTGGGTTGCCTAGGTAACTAGCATACTAACATCAATCATATCACTCTAGTGTTGAAAAGTATTTCAACACTAGAGTGATATGTACTTTCGCACTCTAGAGTGATATACTTTACTTTCTACATAAATAAGTAGTGTGTAAATCTGTTGTTTTCACAAGTGGTCGTCGGAAAAAGGGTTTAGGAAATTGCAGTGCCGTTGTTAGCACGTATATAAAAGGAGGTTTACTATGAGCTTGTATTTGACCTGGGATATAAATTAAAGGTTGGAAATAAGCCCAGTTACTTTGTTTCAGGATTGATATAGTATAATTTTAAATTTATTTTCTTTAAATTGAGCTATTATTTACCACAAGTAATAAAATGTTTTTGAGCTTGAAATACATGAGGGATGTAAATTGAATTGAAACGTAACGAATTGAAAATGTTAATAAATATTGATGTACTTTTGTCAGTCAGCGTTATTTTTAGTAGGTTAGGATTTTCAGGGAACAAGTGAGCAGCCGTGGCGGATATCTCTGAGGAAGCTGGAGGTTTTGGCGTCCGAGTAAAAAGCATCTTCAGAAGATATTGTTGTTAGATGGTATAAATTGTAAGTCTAGGTGGTAGGGCTTCAATTTTAGGTAGGTGGAAAATTTTATAACTACATTAAAAAATTTTGGGGAGTTTCCGAAGGTAAGCATCATAACATTTTTGGCGCCCGTTTGGTGGGGACCCGATTCAAAGAAGATAGTACACAGCAGTCATGGCACGCAATTTGTGGGGCATGAATTAGAGACGTTGCAACAGAAGAACACAGCAAGTATAGGCGCCCAAGCGAGGGGCTCGATTTCAAAGATTTACGGCTATATATATAATTAATAGAGAAGGATAATCCACATTTGGAATGCAAATGAATGCTTAATATATATTAATAGTTATTAAGATGAAATGAAAACCCAACTTTGTATTTAAAGTTGAATTACCATTTCAAATCGAACTAGTAATTGAAAACCACTAAAAGAACGGCTACAGCAGAACTTGAACCTGCAACCTCTGATTTTCCGGATCAGTGCTCTAACCAATTGAGCTATCTAGCCTAATTGTTTAGATGATGTTATACTTAATACTACTGAAGCTTGGCTCTTGTTAACGATTTTCAATTACGTCTTGCATTTAAGGAAATTGAATCTAGTTATATACATAATTCATGTACTAATAACTTGATCATCATATATATATATATATATATATATATATATATTGCTGTGAAACCTTTAAAATCCGGGAACTCCATTACTAGAATCGAGCCCCACAGATTGGGCGTCATAAACGGCTGTGATCCTCTTTTCGCCTCGGCTGCTCACCTAATTTTATAAACCTCCTCATTCATAAAATTAAACAACACATTCCTACCACAAACATCAACGTTAACTCTATTTACATCAATATTCAGAATACATTAAATTCTCAAATTAAATTTCAGCATAAAATTCAGTTTTCAAAAAAATTTCAAGATTAATTTTATTATCATTTTAATGTGCATCCAGAATTAAAGTCTTTGTTGGATGCCTACTAATTAATATAACAATATAAGCAGACCGGAGTCTGAGTATAAAGGAGCATCTACCACCCTTTACGTTAATTAACCAGGTTCGTCTAATTGAGCTCAAAGACATACCCAAATTTTCATCATATTCCCGAACATCAAAACAAAATACCCCTTTTACTTAAACAAGCAAATTTCCTCTTAAAATTAAACTTTTATGGTTAGTATAATTTCACTAATGTCCATTTAAAGTAAATCAATTATAAAGTCATTCAATACACACAAAATGTCAAACAAAATAGCATAATTTACCTGAAGGTTACTGTCCTCGTAGCTTCAAAGTATCGTTTCTTTAGTTAATCACACCATTCAACAGGATTATATTTACGGCTTCTGATTCTCTACGCTTTTAAAATTTTCTCCATCACCATCCCTTCAAAGTCGTTTCTGGGCCTTTCCGGAACTCATCTGTGTTTATCTGACCCTTGTTTCATGGATCCAGACACGTATTTGAACCATTTAATTATTAACACCCCCGAAAAATAGCAAAGAAATTCATGCGTCTGTCACCAATATACGCCAAAACTGCCTACTTTTGTGTATACATTCGTCGTTGTAAATTTTGCTAATTGGTACAGTGAAACTAAATTTTATTACCTTGTATCTAAGTGCACTGAAGTACATTCATGTTAGCACGTAAATAACAAGCTATTTTGAATCACTAAAATATACGAGCAAACTTTAAATTATTTAATCAAACTAAAATGCACGGTTTAACATCTTCAATCAAGTCGCGTATGTACGAGCTTTTAACGCATAGAATCGTCAAAAGTCTAAGAGGGCTTGTTTATATTCATCTCGGTATATATAGCAAAGCCTGTCTGTCGGTCTGTTCCCCAAAACGGGTAATTCTAAAGAATTCCTCATTTTATGTTCCCAGTCTGTCGCTCGCACGTCGTTTTTTACGAATTTTCACTCGCCTCATTTAAATCTCCGAAATTTCCACACGGCACGCAAACATGTCCGAGAAAAACTAATTAATTTTGTACAGAAATTGTTGTTTCTACCTCTCATATATGCATCCTATTTTAACCAATCGCAACCCCATGACGTTGCTTAAATCCCGCCTTTACAATATGTGTCTTTGCTTGACGCATTTTCTCTTTCCTTCTCTAACCTGTTCGTATTGGTGCAAATTGATATTCTTTATTATCGATTATTTTAGTCCACATGGAGTGTGAAATAACCCAGCTTTAGCAATTCTCGTAACTATTATGCGACGTTTTCCCCAAGATTCTTTGAAACATTAATTATCTGCAAAATTTACGCCGAATGTGATATTTAAACTACGCAGGTGTTCAAATATAATATTAATTCTCAGAGCCTTATTCCGTGGTATTTTGATCTTGGATTTTCACAAGTTTTTATAGGTATTATATGTTACTAACGGTTTAATTAACTCCAATTAAATTGATTTCTATCCTTTCATTTTTAGCGAATACAACTTAAATATTAATTATTATATGTACACTTTGTTTTACTACCGGTTACTTGAAATAGAGTTAATTAAGATAAATTTTGCACGTAATTTCTCTTTGTTTAGGAATAATTACATTACACGCAGAGCTTTTCAATACTGCTTCTTTTGATATAAAGCGTCTTATAAATAATTTAAATTTCTTATTTTTACTGAAACAACCGAGTTTATTTATGCTTCATGGTTTTAATAACGCGTATTATTTAATGAAATTCCTTATACACGGTGATTAAAATTATTTGATGTGATTATTTAATTTTCTACCCTGGTCTAAATATGAGTATTTTCCCCCTATTTGAATACAAATAATCCCACTTATTTGAATGCAAATATAAAGCATTTAGACAAAAGAATTACAAAAAAAAATTACCTATCTCTCTCTACCCTTATCTATCTAACTTACCTACTTTGTCTCCAATCCAAAAAATATTTACATCTATCCTATATCCCTATCCTATTCCTAACTCTCACCTAATTCTATAAACTGAAATTATCCCTAACTTCATCCTACTCATCCATCTAATCCTATATACATCCTATATACCTATCCTATTCCTAACTTTTAACTAATTTCACTATACTTTACTTCATCCTACCTAATCCTATATACCTATCCTATTTCTAACTTTATTCCTAACTCTCCACTGATCTTATATGAAATATCTATACTTAACCTATCTTATTTTCTTCCTACCTTTACTCTGTATTCTCATCCTAAACCTATTCCTAATTATCTCCCATATTTATCCTATATCTAGCTCTATTTTCTATCAACACCTACTTCTACTCTTCTATATACACCTATTCTCTATTCTTATCCTATTTAAATTTTACTATATTATACACCTATTTCTCCTGTGGTGCTGGTTCTCCGGTATAAGGGAATAATAGGTTGACGTGAAACCGTCCCCTCTCATTTCCCGTACCTACTTCCCTTAATAAATATGTGCACTCCCCTACTACTTCACCTATCTCAAAAGGTCCCTCATATGGCAAGTGTAGTTTAGCACATGTCATCCTATCTCTCTTCCCTACTCTCAAGCTTTTTACTACTACCTGGTCTCCCACTTTAAATTTTACCTCTTTCTAATTCTTGCGTTCATCTTCCTTGTATATTTTTCAGCTCTCTTCCTTAACCTCTCCTCACATCTACCAAAAGTTGTTGGAATTCATCGTCTCTAGGCACAATTTGCCATGGTCTTTCGGGATACTGTTGCTTGATCAGCATGATGGGACTGGTTTCTGTCACGGTACTAGGGTTTCATTGATAAAAGATTCAACCTTGGACAAATTGTCCTCCCATAAACGATGATTCCTATGTGAAGCTAAACGCAAAAACTTAACCGTCTCTTGAATATATCGCTCAGCTGGATTCGCTTGAGGATGCCTTATGCTACAAAACACCACTTTAATGTTTTGCCTCTCCCAATAATCTCTAAATCTTTGATTATTAAAATAAGTAGCATTGTCTGCTAATACTCGTTTAAAAGTTCCTACTTCCTACAAAATTGTTCCAATTTCTTGTTTGTTCCGACTGTGTTACAATCCCGAGTGGGATATAATTTGGTAAATTTCGAAAACACATCAGTCACAATCAGCACATGTTTGTGTCCTTTTGTACTTCGGACTAGATTGCTCAAATAATCAATAGCAACTAAGTCCAGGGATTTTGTACGTGTATACTTTGTACCACATCCTGACTCGTACTATTTTTGTACTTTCCTAAAGTACATAAGTGACAAGTGTTGATGACTGACTTTACTAATCCTAAGTCTTTAGTTGAAAAAACGTTTCCTAAAATTAACCATGTCTTTCGGATTCCTATGTGACCATATCTTAAGTGCAGATCTTTGATAATTAATTTTGCTTGTACCCTATCCACTACATACACTTCCAATTCTTGAATTTTTTACACAAAAGCCGTTTATCATATGGAAGTTTTAAATCCCGGTTCATTTTCTAACTTCGTTCTAACAATCTGTAGTTCCTCACTCTGCCTCTGGTTCCTCAAGATCTCCTCTTCTCCATATACTGAATCATTTTGTAGTAGACTGTTCATGGCAATCATGATGTCACACGGTCTTTTGTTATCCATGTCCCTGTTTCTACTAAACGCGTCTGCTATAAAATTATTTTCTCCTTAATATATCTAATCTCAAAGTCAAACTCCTGTAGTAACAACCCCATCGCTATACTCGATTGTTCGAAAATCTCGTATTCATCAACGCACACAACGCCGAATGATCCGTTTCGATTACAAAATGTCTTCCTATCAAAAAATTTTAACTTCGTAACACCAAACACCACTGCAGCCATCTCCTTTTCACTAATCGTGTAATTTACTTCATGCGGCTTCAGTGTGCGTGAAACAAAAGATATGGGCACCTCTTCCCTCTTGTACTTGGTACAACTCTGCTGCTAATGCACTATCCGATGCATCCGTCCTCAGTACGAAACCTACATCAAATCTGGGATGCCTCAAAATTAGTTGGTCGTGAAATTGTTCCAACAGTGTTAAATATGCTGCCTCTTGACTTTCCGTCCAACTCCATCTTACTCCTTCTTCAGAAGTTTAAACAATGGACTCGCTTTTTCAGCAAATCCAGGTACAAACTTTTATAAAAGTTAAGGACCCCAAAAGCTCTTAATTTCCTAATGTTATTAGGTCTCGGATATGTCAAAAGTTCGGACAATCTTTCTTTATCGATACACATACCTTGAGTGTTCACCACATACCCCAGAAATTTAACGGTTTTTGAAAAAATTCACATTTTTCTATATTCAGCCTCAATCCTGCTAATTTAAGCTCTAATAATATCCGTTCTAAATGAGAGTAATGTTGTTCCTCAGTTTCACTAAAATTAAAATATCATCCACATAGTGTATGCAGAATTGCTCATATGCTCCTAAAATTGCTTGCATTGCCTTAATTAATGCTGCACTTGACGTTGACAAACCATACGGTACTACCTTAAAATTATAGATTTTTCCTCTACGGAAAATCCTGTGTACCTTCTAGAATCTTTGTGTAATGGAATCAGCCAGAATGAATTCCTTAAATCTAATTTACTAAAAATAAACTTGCCACTTAATCTCGTCAAAAGTGTGTCCATGGATGGTGGACAATGGAATTGTGGTTTGGTCCGTTGGTTAATTTTTCGTGCATCTAAACATAAACGAATGCTATCATCCTTTTTCTTAACTACCACCAACGGATTTATGAAATGAGTGTTTGATACCTCTATTATGCCATCTTCCAACATTTTATTGAATTCTGCCTTTACCTGCTCCCGATATGCTGCTGGAATTGGATAAACCTTTGCGTTGAACGGTTCTGAATTATCCACTTCCAATCTGTGCTCATAGCCTAACGCTGTGCTTGCTTCTACCCCCACTAATTCTGCATGTTTTTGTAATAAAGCTTGAACCTCTACTCTCCTATCCTCTGGACATCTTATCGTGTTGATCTGTTTACCTTCATCATCCTCTACCTCTATTACATTAATACTAAACCCAGTGTCATCCTCTGTGACTTCATAACTGCCCTTCCATGGCACTACCCTATCCTTAATCCTTACTACCTTCCTTTCCATATCTATCAAAACCCCTAACTTCATCATACAGTCAACACCTAAAATGCTCTGAAACTTCAGTCCAGGTACAATTACAAACTCCTGTTCACAGCTTAAACCTCCTATATCTATCCTAAGCACCACAACACTATTTACTACAGCAAACTTCTTTTATTTGGAGCTACTAAATGGCTACGTTTTATAGGCATAATTCTATCACAAACCTTATCCCTAATTTTGCTGACGAATTCCTCCGATATTAAACTCGCCTCTGCCCCTGTATCAAGTAATACTTCTACATTATTCTCAAAAATTTCTAAATTAATAATTGGCAAACATAATTTTTCCTCAGTTTCTGGCTCTACTTCCTCCTCAATTTTGAAAAATTCACGTGGATGTTCGTATACATTTACACAGAAATCTAGTGGTCTGTCGCGTTCTAAAAATCCTGTCCCATCCTGTTTTCCGTGCTTGGTCCTGGTTGTCCTTCTACAACCTGTGCGAACGTCCTCCTCGTGTTAATATCCGTGTCCCTGTCTCTATTCGGCGTGCTGGTCACAGTCCTGTTTACTTCCGGTAAACTGTTCTGTCTCGTGTAACTAGGTCTTGGCGTCGGTCCCCTAGTCGCACTATTGCTCCTGTATTCCTGTCCTCGTCGTTCCCAATTCGGTCGAAAATTTCTGTTGTAGTCAGGCCGTCTCGGATAATTCGGTGTCCTGTTGTCAAACCTAACTGTGTTAACGTTTCGTTCTCGTATCTCTCTTGTCCGTCCTACACATACATCGTCATATCTCTGCAAATACTCTAAAAATGTCTCCCGTTCTGTGATGTTTTGTAAGGCCACGTGTTGTCTAATTTCCAGTTCAAAATGTCGTGATAGGTACTTGATAATCTGTCTGTCCGTCAATGGTGGATTCAGTTGTTTGGCCACACTGTACTTGCGGATGGCATATTGCTCCCTAGAACCTGCAAACTCTCCCTTAAATTTTCCTGTAATCAAGTCGTCCCTAATCTGATCCTGTTTGTGATCACTCCAGTAATGTTGTAAAATTTGTTTTCAAAGTCCTGATACGTGTCTATGTCCTGTCCTACTAAATTGTACCATGCCTCCGCATTGTCCTTTAATAAAGCCTTTATCGTATTCAGTTTAGTCTGTTCGTCAAATAAATTTCCCACTAGATTTCTTACACTATTAATAAAAATTTGTGGATTTACCCTGTTATCGCCATAAAACTTCATGTGTTGGTCCAATGATACTCCACCTGTATAAAATCTGGGACCATCCCCCGTTAAATTTGACATGTTGTATTTGATACTACTAACTTCGCGTTCTACCCTGCCTAACTGATCCCTACATGAGTCCGTTACTTCAGTCATTTTTACGTTTATTTCTTCTTCACAGAAAATGCGTACTTCGGACCTTAAATGTCCCATTTCCTGTCGAAGACCTGTAATATCACGCTCATTTTTATCAACCCTATTTTCAACTTCCCCCATCTTTACGGTAAGACTATTTTTAAATTCTGAAACTTCTTGATTCGTCTTATCTATTTTCTGACTAATTTGCTCAAACTTACGATTCGATTCCTCACTCATTTCTCTAATCTCTTCTAACTTCCTGTTCGATTCTTCACTAATTTGCTCAAATTTTCGATTTGAGTCCTCTCTAACCCCACTTAACGTCTCATTCATTCTTTCAAGCATCCTCATTATCATCTCGTTTCCTTGATCCCCCTGATTCCGTCCTCGACTGATCTCTACTGCCTCCAGCTTCTTCCATTTTCGAAATTTTCTCACACAATGCACTATCGTCACTTCCAATTTCCACTCCTTGACTCCTTAACCACTCCTTTCTCTGCATACGTTCTAATCACTCACACACTCTAAAATACTCTTAAATTTATACACACAAAAACTCTCTCTCAGATCGCCAGTTTCCTGGAATAAAATCACAAAAATTTTATTTGGAACTCGAGCCTCACTTTTGGGTCGCCAAAGAATGCTGTGTTACCCTGTATAAAATCGAGCCTCACGAATTGGGCGCCAAAGAATGTTGTGATATACTCCTTTGAATGCGGGTAACTGGGTCCTTTCAACAAAAAAATTCTAGTCCCACCGATTGATGCATCATAAACTGCTGTGATCCTCTTTTCGCCTCGGCTGCTCACCTAATTTTATAAACCTCCTCATTCATAAAATTAAACAACACATTCCTACCACAAACATCAACGTTAACTCTATTTACATCAATATTCAGAATACATTAAATTCTCAAATTAAATTTCAGCATAAAATTCAGTTTTCAAAAAAATTTCAAGATTAATTTTATTATCATTTTAATGTGCATCCAGAATTAAAGTCTTTGTTGGATGCCTACTAATTAATATAACAATATAAGCAGACCGGAGTCTGAGTATAAAGGAGCATCTACCACCCTTTACGTTAATTAACCAGGTTCGTCTAATTGAGCTCAAAGACATACCCAAATTTTCATCATATTCCCGAACATCAAAACAAAATACCCTTTTACTTAAACAAGCAAATTTCCTCTTAAAATTAAACTTTTATGGTTAGTATAATTTCACTAATGTCCATTTAAAGTAAATCAATTATAAAGTCATTCAATACACACAAAATGTCAAACAAAATAGCATAATTTACCTGAAGGTTACTGTCCTCGTAGCTTCAAAGTATCGTTTCTTTAGTTAATCACACCATTCAACAGGATTATATTTACGGCTTCTGATTCTCTACGCTTTTAAAATTTTCTCCATCACCATCCTTCAAAGTCGTTTCTGGGCCTTTCCGGAACTCATCTGTGTTTATCTGACCCTTGTTTCATGGATCCAGACACGTATTTGAACCATTTAATTATTAACACCCCGAAAAATAGCAAAGAAATTCATGCGTCTGTCACCAATATACGCCAAAACTGCCTACTTTTGTGTATACATTCGTCGTTGTAAATTTTGCTAATTGGTACAGTGAAACTAAATTTTATTACCTTGTATCTAAGTGCACTGAAGTACATTCATGTTAGCACGTAAATAACAAGCTATTTTGAATCGCTAAAATATACGAGCAAACTTTAAATTATTTAATCAAACTAAAATGCACGGTTTAACATCTTCAATCAAGTCGCGTATGTACGAGCTTTTAACGCATCGAATCGTCAAAAGTCTAAGAGGGCTTGTTTATATTCATCTCGGTATATATAGCAAAAAGCCTGTCTGTCGGTCTGTTCCCCAAAACGGGTAATTCTAAAGAATTCCTCATTTTATGTTCCCAGTCTGTCGCTCGCACGTCGTTTTTTACGAATTTTCACTCGCCCCATTTAAATCTCCGAAATTTCCACACGGCACGCAAACATGTCCGAGAAAAACTAATTAATTTTGTACAGAAATTGTTGTTTCTACCTCTCATATATGCATCCTAGTTTTAACCAATCGCAACCCCATGACGTTGCTTAAATCCCGCCTTTTACAATATGTGTCTTTGCTTGACGCATTTTCTCTTTCCTTCTCTAACCTGTTCGTATTGGTGCAAATTGATATTCTTTATTATCGATTATTTTAGTCCACATGGAGTGTGAAATAACCCAGCTTTAGCAATTCTCGTAACTATTATGCGACGTTTTCCCCAAGATTCTTTGAAACATTAATTATCTGCAAACTTTACGCCGAATGTGACATTTAAACTACGCAGGTGTTCAAATATAATATTAATTCTCAGAGCCTTATTCCGTGGTATTTTGATCTTGGATTTTCACAAGTTTTTATAGGTATTATATGTTACTAACGGTTTAATTAACTCCAATTAAATTGATTTCTATCCTTTCATTTTTAGCGAATACAACTTAAATATTAATTATTATATGTACACTTTGTTTTACTACCGGTTACTTGAAATAGAGTTAATTAAGATAAATTTTGCACGTAATTTCTCTTTGTTTAGGAATAATTACATTACACGCAGAGCTTTTCAATACTGCTTCTTTTGATATAAAGCGTCTTATAAATAATTTAAATTTCTTATTTTTACTGAAACAACCGAGTTTATTTATGCTTCATGGTTTTAATAACGCATATTATTTAATGAAATTCCTTATACACGGTGATTAAAATTATTTGATGTGATTATTTAATTTTCTACCCTGGTCTAAATATGAGTAATATATATATATATATATATATATATATATATATATTAATAGAGAATAATCCACATTTGGAATGCAAATGAATGCTTAATATATATTAATAGTTATTAAGATGAAATGAAAACCCAACCTTGTATTTAAAGTTGAATTACCATTTCAAATCGAACTAGTAATTGAAAACCACTAAAAGAACGGCTACAGCAGGATTTGAACCCGCAACCTCTGATTCACCGGATCAGTGCTCTAACCAATTGAGGATCAAATGGAGGATCAAGTTATTAGTACATGAATTATGTATATAACTAGATTCAATTTCCTTAAATGCAGGACGTAATTGAAAATCGTTAACAAGGACCAAGCTTCAGTAGTATTAAGTATAACATCATCTAATCAATTAGGCTAGATAGCTCAATTGGTTAGAGCACTGATCCGGTGAATCAGAGGTTGCGGGTTCAAATCCTGCTGTAGCCGTTCTTTTAGTGGTTTTCAATTACTAGTTCGATTTGAAATGGTAATTCAACTTTAAATACAAGGTTGGGTTTTCATTTCATCTTAATAACTATATATATATATATATATAGATATATATTGCCGTGGAAGTCGAGGATTAAGGTTTTAACATCGAGCCTTTACTGGGCCATCATAAAATTTTTCAAAGTATGGTGAGCTCATAATAACCCAGATTAGTTTGTATATGCCTTTTAAACCTTGCATAAATTAAAACCAAAAATTACAGACCCGTTTACCCGTTACAATTCAAATTTTATCCTGACTAAAATTTCGGGTTTTTTAAATACACCCTTATTCAGTATTTAAACATCAATAAATAGTCCAGTACATGTATCTTTTACAATAAATTTCTGCAACCATAAATATGCCACCAAAAACGTCAACCACACAGCACAAAATTTCACAAATGTTTATACACCAGAAATTTCAAATAAATACCTGGAGAATTCTTTAGTCTTCATTCCCGTTGAAGATGGTTACCATAAAAACCCCTTAGCGTTGTTACCATTGACAATACTGCTAGTCGAATCCACAGGCCTCTACCATCCATATCATGCACACAAAATAGATTACCAGCTCTGGTTACCCCCATATATCATGTTTCCATTTATTGATTTTTGCTTAGTAGTAGCCGGACCTCTATTAATTTAATATGCACTACTTGTACTTCGGGTCAATAATTAGAGGTCCGCTACTACTGTTTTATACTAGCAACCACTATATTTACGGTAATATTACGTAAAATACTCACAAAAGCTTTATTATTGTATTCTGAATCGGTATTCAGCACTTTTATCGACGTAAAGGAAAAGAGAACTTGAATATTAAAGTTTCGGTATTTAAATCATTTTTCCAATCCCCTCGTGGACGCACTTCACTCGAAAAGCTTATTTTCAAATCTAATTCCATAAATTTTGAATGTAACCGTCGGTTGATTCTGAAAATTTTTCCCGTCGTGCTTGTTGTATACTTCGAATTCGCTTACAACCTTCGAGTGTGCATTCATTTCTCACACTGTTGACTTTCGACCAATGATAGAGTTTTCTGTCGTCACAAACTCCGCCTAAACTATATTTATCTCGGTCTTATACATGTCTGCTGTCTCGTTCAAAACCCCACTTAATTATATTTTCCATCTTTCACTTACTAGCTCGATTTGAAATGATCATTTGGACTTTGCATAAAAGTCTTTGTTATTATTTCATCTTATAGTGGTTTTAAAAGATCAACAATAAATATAAACGAAGCAATTTCAAAACACCCTGTATAAAGGAACAACCAGAATTTACGTGCGAAAGTTATATTAGTTAATTCATTTTTAAGTATCAGGTATTAAACGAAATTTTACAAATAATGATAAATATTTAGTAGGTTTGCAAAGAAATTAAATGGTAGAA
This sequence comes from Platerodrilus igneus, assembly GCA_036346225.1. Classification (NCBI taxonomy): domain Eukaryota; kingdom Metazoa; phylum Arthropoda; class Insecta; order Coleoptera; family Lycidae; genus Platerodrilus; species Platerodrilus igneus. The sequence continues at coordinate 1,998,308 of JARFIW010000885.1, read as the reverse complement.
GCCAATGCCATTAATTTATTAATTAAATTAAATTTAATGGAACGATTATTGATGTATAATATGCATAAAAGCGTTGCTAACAGACAAATACATCAGTAGGGTTGAAATACGTGGAAAATCCAACTCCGAGAAATATATTTAAAACGTTCGTTACTATTGAACACCTGCGTAGTTTGGAAATGTCAAGCTTCCGATTATTTTTGCAGATAGCAAACGGTTACAGAGAATATCGGGTAAACCGTCGCTTATATTCTCTGGAAATGCTAATGAGCGGTTAGTTAAATCACGTAGAAAGTCCACGTGTGGTAGACAGCGCACAAACAAGAATATTGATTTTCTACCACTCGAGCAAGGTTAGAAGGAGACGTAGAAAACGCATAAGCATGAGATAACGGTAGTATAGGAGGGATTTGAGAAACGTCAATGGGTCTAAGATTGGTCGATATGTTAGTTTGACTTGATATAAACACGAGGATAGTGTAGCGTAATTTTCTGAAAATATTGTAACGACGTACTGAAATTCGCGGACTTGAAAATCGGGTTGAGTGCAAAATTGTGGGAATGTGTTGTTGTGAGCAGGGGATTTCGAATAAACGTAGCCAGGAGGTGGCAGTCTAAAGATATAAATAGTTTACGAGAACATTATTAAAGCCCTTATTATTTCGATCGTCCCAAACGACGTATGAAAGTTAACACGAGTTGTAAGTATTATAAAATCATTTAAATTATATTGCATAGTGGTAGCCCCTTAATTAGTACGCGGTTAGTGTGCCGAGATTATAATTTTAATTGAGGTATCACCTATAATTTTAACCAACTTGTGTCGGGACATTAAGTAACGTAGATTACAGTAAATATTTCTGAAAGACGTATAATTAAAATGGAATTTGGTTGCACCGTGAAGGCAGCGTTAGCAGTTCAACTTAGATGGAGTTCGTCTAGTAACAGCTAGAAACGGCCTGCAGACCAGAGAGAAGAAATACCTACTATCATCTACAGAGCGGAGATCTTCTAGAAATTTCCAGGTAACGATTTGAAATTGTGATTCCTATAAACTGTAAATATTGGGTGACGTATGAGAGTGTTTTTCAAGGTAGTGTGGATTATTTACGTATTGAACATAATACGTGTAAATAACTTTATTATGGTATTCAACTAGAAATTTGAAGGCGTCTATAAAGTTTTTAAACGTTCCATCAGAACGTGAAATTTTTGTAAAGAGTACATGGCTTTGTTTTTTTAGTGCAAAGTAGAAGGGCATACATTATGCATAATTAGCTGGGTTACCATAAGCTCACCCTACCCCACAGTTTACTTAGATTAAAAAAATAAATAAATAAATTATAAGAATGAATTTTAGAGAAGGTATTATTCAAGGCCCATTTACTCCGGGTACATTTTATGTGTTTGATGATTTTAAAATAAAATACAGGACATTACGAAATAAGATTTACTGAAGTGTAACGTGACCAATGAAATATGGACAATATTGAATTTCATTTGTAGATAGTAATAAATAAAAGATTGTATGTTTGTTGTATTTTGTGGTTTTATTGGGAGTGTGCGTGAATGATAGAACATGAGAGTGAATATAGATATCCAAATAAGCTAGCCGGAAGCAGTTGAAGAAGGCCATTCAACCGATGAAGAGAGTAAAACGGGTAAGGAATATTTTTTTGTGTATTATTTAATTTTGAATTTTCGAGTTCTGAAAATTTTATAAAATTTTCGAAAATATTTTTGCTTGTGAAGATTTTACCCGAGTTCCACGGCAATTATATATATATATATATATATATATATATATAAATATTTTAGTAGTTAATCACACAAGGTAAGTTGATAAATACTATCGTATTATAGTTAATAAGATGAAATAATAACTGACTTTTATGCGAAGCCAAATGATCATTTCAAATCGACTAGTAATTGAAAATGGAAATATAAATCTTGACAGACTGAACCGTACTTTTTGCAACCATGCGTTTCAATTACGCACTTCGGCATTTTGTCATCAATTGACATTGTCAATTCTTCGACATAAGTCAATGCCAACTTTAAATTAGTTCGGCATCTTGTCAATTAATCTGAAATTGTCCCAATTTGTGATCATGTCATCGGTGCGTAATTGGTAAACGTTATTGATGTTCTCGTGTACACATAACCATTGATAATTTCCAATTTGTCATCGGTCTCAAGTACCTTATATTGGTAATCCATCTTCCTGGCAAATACAGGTACAGGCTCAAGTCTGTGAAACTTGATATTTGGTCCTTTTCATTACTAGTCTAATGTCATTGGGTTTCTAAAATCTTATTTCACTATCATATATATATATATATATATATATATATATATATTGCTGTGTAACCTCTCATCTTTGCAGGTACTGGCCTTTAAAAAAAACATTCGAGCCCCACAGTTTGGGCGTCAAGAATGCTGTGAAACCTCTTGAATTACCTGGTCCGTTGATTCCTTCTGTTAATCGCCTCGGCTGCTCTTCTAGATAACTTCCATTCTCAATCATAAAAATTAAACAACACATTCCTACCACAAACATCAACGTTAACTCTATTTACATCAATATTCAGAATACATTAAATTTTCAAATTAAATTTGAACATAAAATTCAGTTTTAAAAGAATTTCCGGATTAATTTTATTATCATTTTACTGTGCATCCAAAATTAAAGTCCTTGTTGAATGCCTACTAATTAATATAACAAGATAAGCAGACCGGAGTCTGAGTATAAAGGGAGCATCTACCACCCCTTTACGTTAATTAACCAGGTTTGTCTAATTGAGCTCAAAGACCTACCCAAAGTTTCATCCTATTCCCGAACATCAAAACAAAATACCCCTTTTACTTAAACAAGCAAATTTCATCTTAAAATTAAATTTTATGGTTAGAAAAATTCCACTAATGTCCATTTAAAGTAAATCAATTATAAAGTCATTCAATACACACAAAAATGTCAAACAAAATAGTACAATTTACCTGAAGGTTATTGTCCTCGTAGCTTCAGTGTAATCGTCCCTTTTGTAAATCACACCATTCCAACCGGATTCTATTTACAGCTTCATGTTGTCAACGCTTTAAAAATGTTCTCCATCACCATTAATTTAAAGTTGTTTCTAGGCTTTTCCGGAACTCATCTGTGTATATCTGCCTCTGGTTCAGTGGATGCAGACACATTTACGAACCATTTAGTCATTAACACCCCGCAAAATAGCAAAGAAATTCATACTTCCTTTTACCAATATTACCAATATACGCCAAAACTGCCTACTTTTGGGTATACATTTGTCGTTGTAAATTTTACTAATTGGTACCGTGATAATAAACTTTTATTACCTTGTATCTAAGTGCACTGAAGTACATTCATGTTAGCACGTAAAATAACCAACTATTTTGAGTCACTAAAATATACTAGCACACTTTAAATTATTTAATCAAACTAAAATGCACTGTTTAATATCAAGTCGCGGATGCACGAGCTTTTAACGCATCGAATCGTCGAAAGTCTAAGAGTCTAAGAGAGAAACACATATTCCCGCCTGTATATATAGCGAATAGCCGACACGTCGCTTTGTTCCTAAAACGGGTAATTCCAACGAATTCCTCATTCTACGTTCCCAGTCTGTAGCCTGCACGTCGATTTTATGAATTTAGTACTCACCCCATTGAGATCTCAGAAAATTTCAACACGGCTCGCAAAGTTGTCCGAGAAAACTAATTACTTTTATACAGAAATTGTTGTTCTACCTCTGATATATGCATCCTATTTTAACCAATCGCAACCCCTTGACGTTGCTTAAATCCCGCCCTTTACAATATGTGTCTTTGCTTGACGCATTTTCCTTTTCCTTTTCTAACCTGTTCGTATTGGTGCAAATTTATATTCTTTATTATTGATTATATTTTAGTCCACGCGGACTGTTATCTGGGTTTAATAAACCCGTATCGCACATTCTCGTAAATACTAAGTCCCGGTTTCTCCAAGATTCTTTGAAACATTAATTATTTGCCAAATTTACGCAGAATGAGCTTTTTAAAAATACGCAGGTGTTCTGTATTTCCTGCTAAAGCATCTGATCGTTTCCAATATCCTTAGAATCAACATGTTTATCCAAACAAATTAACTTGAAATTGCCTTTTAAAACACGCAGGTGTTCAAACGTAACATTTTAAATAACCTTCCTACGATTTGACTATTATTGGGTTTTACAAGTTTTATGCTTATTATTAATAATGGTTCAATTAACTCCAATTAAAAATAATAGCCTTTAATTTTAGTGAATCCAAATTATTATCCGTACGTTTTGTTTAATACCAGTTATTTAAAATAGGGTTAATTAATATAAACTTTGCACGTAATTTCCATTTGTTTAGGAATAATTAAATTATCCACTGCGCTTTTCAATACTGCTTCTTTTGATGTAAAGCGTCTTATAGATAATTTAAATTTCTTATTTTACTGAAACGACCGAGTTTATTTATGCTTCAAGGTTTTAATAAAGCGTATTATTTAATGAAATTCCTTATACACGGTGATTAAAATTATTTGATCTGATTATTTAATTTTCTACCCTGGTCTAAATATGAGTATTTTCCCCCTATTTGAATACAAATAATCCCACTTATTTGAATGCAAATATCAAATATTTAGACTGCCAAAAATCTTTACAAAATTTTGCCTATCTCTCTCTATCCTTATCTATCTAACTTACCTACTTTGTCTCCAATCAAAAAATATTTACACCTATCCTATATCCCTATCCTATTCCTAACTATCACCTACTTCTAAAAACTGAAATTATCACTAACTTCATCCTACTTATCCATCTAATCCTATATACATCCTATAAACCTATCCTATTCCTAACTTTTAACTACTCTTCACTATACTTTACTTCCCCCCTACCTAATCCTATATGCCTATCCTACTCTTACTCTATTCCTAACTCTCCACTAATCTTATATAAAATATCTATACTTAACCTATCTTATTTTCTTCCTACATTTACTCTTTATCCTCATCCTAAACCTATTCCTAATTATCTCCCATATTTATCCTATACCTAGCTTTATTTTCTATAAACACCTACTTCTACTCTTCTATCTACACCTATTCTATCCCTATCCTATTTAAATCTAACTCTCTTCTTGACCCTCCATGTCTTTCTTCTTACCATCCTAATACTCTTCATCCCTATCTCTCCCCCTTCTATATCTATACTTAACATCTCTATTATCTCACATACAATAAACTTATCATCCCTCTTATCCTGACTCTTAAATATTACTTCTTCTTCAGTCCCTACACTTGTCTGTTTCTTATTTATTCTTATTTCCTTTTCTGCCGACAAACCAAACGATACTACTTTACAATTATCGATTTTTCCCTCTATGGAAAATCCTACGTACCTTCTAGAATTTTTGTGTAATGGAATCCGCCAGAATGAATCCCTTAAATCTACTTGATTAAAAACAAACTTGCCATCTTTACTTAATTTCGTCTTCACCTGCTCCTGATATGCTGCTTCTACCCCCACTACTTCTGCATGTTTTGTATTAAAGCTTGAACCTCTACTTTCCTATCCTCTGGACATCTTATCGTGTTGATCTGTTTACCTTCATCATCCTCTACCTCTACTACATTAATACTAAACCCCGTGTCATCCTCTGTGACTTCATAACTGCCCTTCCATGGCACTACCCTATCCTTAATCCTTATTACCTTCCTTTCCATATCTATCAAAACCCCTAACTTCATCATACAGTCAACACCTAAAATGCTCTGAAACTTCAGTCCAGGTACAATTACAAACTCCTGTTCACAGCTTAAACCTCCTATATCTATCCTAAGCACCACAACACTATTTACTACAGCAAACTTCTTTTTATTTGAGCTACTAAATGGCTACGTTTTATAGGCATAATTCTATCACAAACCTTATCCCTAATTTTGCTGACGAATTCCTCCGATATTAAACTCGCCTCTGCCCCTGTATCAAGTAATACTTCTACATTATTCTCAAAAATTTCTAAATTAATAATTGGCAAACATAATTTTTCCTCAGTTTCTGGCTCTACTTCCTCCTCAATTTTGAAAAATTCACGTGGATGTTCGTATACATTTACACAGAAATCTAGTGGTCTGTCACGTTCTAAAAATCCTGTCTCATCCTGTTTTCCGTGCTTGGTCCTGGTTGTCCTTCTACAACCTGTGCGTACGTCCTCCTCGTGTTAATATCCGTGTCCCTGTCTCTATTCGGCGTGCTGGTCACAGTCCTGTTTACTTCCGGTAAACTGTTCTGTCGCGTGTAACTAGGTCTTGGCGTCGGTCCCCTAGTCGCACTATTGCTCCTGTATTCCTGTCCTCGTCGTTCCCAATTCGGTCGAAAATTTCTGTTGTAGTCAGGCCGTCTCGGATAATTCGGTGTCCTGTTGTCAAACCTAACTGTGTTAACGTTTCGTTCTCGTATCTCTCTTGTCCGTCCTACACATACATCGTCATATCTCTGCAAATACTCTAAAATGTCTCCCGTTCTGTGATGTTTTGTAAGGCCACGTGTTGTCTAATTTCCAGTTCAAAATGTCGTGATAGGTACTTGATAATCTGTCTGTCCGTCAATGGTGGATTCAGTTGTTTGGCCACACTGTACTTGCGGATGGCATATTGCTCCCTAGAACCTGCAAACTCTCCCTTAAATTTTCCTGTAATCAAGTCGTCCCTAATCTGATCCTGTTTGTGATCACTCCAGTAATGTTGTAAAATTTGTCTTCAAAGTCCTGATACGTGTCTATGTCCTGTCCTACTAAATTGTACCATGCTTCCGCGTTGTCCTTTAATAAAGCCTTTATCGTATTTAGTTTAGTCTGTTCGTCAAATAAATTTCCCACTAGATTTCTTACACTATTAATAAAAATTTGTGGATTTACTCTGTTATCGCCATAAAACTTCATGTGTTGGTCCAATGATACGCTACCTGTATAAAATCTAGGACCATCCCCCGTTAAATTTGACATGTTGTATTTAATACTACTAACTTCGCGTTCTACCCTGCCTAACTGATCCCTACATGAGTCCGTTACTTCAGTCATTTTACGTTTATTTCTTCTTCACAGAAAATGCGTACTTCGGACCTTAAATGTCCCATTTCCTGTCGAAGACCTGTAATATCACGCTCATTTTTTCAACCCTATTTTCTACTTCCCCAGTTTCACGGTAAGACTATCTTTAAATTCTGTAAATTCTTTAGTATTTTGTTCAATTTTCCCGCTTATCTGCTCTAGTTTTTGGTTGGACTCCTCCTCGCTCTATTAGATTCTTCCCTAGCTCTATTAGCTTCATCGCTTAGCAGTTCTAATTTTCTATTGGATTCTTCCCTAGCTAATCGCATTTCCTCTAACATTCTCATCATTAACTCGTTTCCTTGATCCCTGATTCCGTCCTCGACTGATCTCTACTGCCTCCAGCTTCTTCCATTTTCGAAATTTTCTCACACAATGCACTATCGTCACTTCCAATTTCCACTCCTTGACTCCTTAACCACTCCTTTCTCTGCATACGTTCTACTCACTCACACACTCTAAAATACTCTTAAATTTATACACACACCGAAACTCTCTCTCAGATCGCCAGTTTCCTGGAATAAAATAACAAAATTTTATTTGGAACTCGAGCCTCACTTTTGGGTCGCCAAGAATGCTGTGTAACCTCTCATCTTTGCAGGTACTGGCCCTTTAAAAAAAAACATTCGAGCCCCACAGTTTGGGCGTCAAGAATGCTGTGAAACCTCTTGAATTACCTGGTCCGTTGATTCCTTCTGTTAATCGCCTCGGCTGCTCTTCTAGATAACTTCCATTCTCAATCATAAAATTAAACAACACATTCCTACCACAAACATCAACGTTAACTCTATTTACATCAATATTCAGAATACATTAAATTTTCAAATTAAATTTGAACATAAAATTCAGTTTTAAAAGAATTTCCGGATTAATTTTATTATCATTTTACTGTGCATCCAAAATTAAAGTCCTTGTTGAATGCCTACTAATTAATATAACAAGATAAGCAGACCGGAGTCTGAGTATAAAGGAGCATCTACCACCCCTTTACGTTAATTAACCAGGTTTGTCTAATTGAGCTCAAAGACCTACCCAAAGTTTCATCCTATTCCCGAACATCAAAACAAAATACCCCTTTTACTTAAACAAGCAAATTTCATCTTAAAATTAAATTTTTATGGTTAGAAAAATTCCACTAATGTCCATTTAAAGTAAATCAATTATAAAGTCATTCAATACACACAAAAATGTCAAACAAAATAGTACAATTTACCTGAAGGTTATTGTCCTCGTAGCTTCAGTGTAATCGTCCCTTTTGTAAATCACACCATTCCAACCGGATTCTATTTACAGCTTCATGTTGTCAACGCTTTAAAATGTTCTCCATCACCATTAATTTAAAGTTGTTTCTAGGCTTTTCCGGAACTCATCTGTGTATATCTGCCTCTGGTTCAGTGGATGCAGACACATTTACGAACCATTTAGTCATTAACACCCCGCAAAATAGCAAAGAAATTCATACTTCCTTTACCAATATTACCAATATACGCCAAAACTGCCTACTTTTGGGTATACATTTGTCGTTGTAAATTTTACTAATTGGTACCGTGATAATAAACTTTTATTACCTTGTATCTAAGTGCACTGAAGTACATTCATGTTAGCACGTAAAATAACCAACTATTTTGAGTCACTAAAATATACTAGCACACTTTAAATTATTTAATCAAACTAAAATGCACTGTTTAATATCAAGTCGCGGATGCACGAGCTTTTAACGCATCGAATCGTCGAAAGTCTAAGAGTCTAAGAGAGAAACACATATTCCCGCCTGTATATATAGCGAATAGCCGACACGTCGCTTTGTTCCTAAAACGGGTAATTCCAACGAATTCCTCATTCTACGTTCCCAGTCTGTAGCCTGCACGTCGATTTTATGAATTTAGTACTCACCCCATTGAGATCTCAGAAAATTTCAACACGGCTCGCAAAGTTGTCCGAGAAAAACTAATTACTTTTATACAGAAATTGTTGTTCTACCTCTGATATATGCATCCTATTTTAACCAATCGCAACCCCTTGACGTTGCTTAAATCCCGCCCTTTACAATATGTGTCTTTGCTTGACGCATTTTCCTTTTCCTTTTCTAACCTGTTCGTATTGGTGCAAATTTATATTCTTTATTATTGATTATATTTTAGTCCACGCGGACTGTTATCTGGGTTTAATAAACCCGTATCGCACATTCTCGTAAATACTAAGTCCCGGTTTCTCCAAGATTCTTTGAAACATTAATTATTTGCCAAATTTACGCAGAATGAGCTTTTTAAAAATACGCAGGTGTTCTGTATTTCCTGCTAAAGCATCTGATCGTTTCCAATATCCTTAGAATCAACATGTTTATCCAAACAAATTAACTTGAAATTGCCTTTTAAAAACACGCAGGTGTTCAAACGTAACATTTTAAATAACCTTCCTACGATTTGACTATTATTGGGTTTTACAAGTTTTATGCTTATTATTAATAATGGTTCAATTAACTCCAATTAAAATAATAGCCTTTAATTTTAGTGAATCCAAATTATTATCCGTACGTTTTGTTTAATACCAGTTATTTAAAATAGGGTTAATTAATATAAACTTTGCACGTAATTTCCATTTGTTTAGGAATAATTAAATTATCCACTGCGCTTTTCAATACTGCTTCTTTTGATGTAAAGCGTCTTATAGATAATTTAAATTTCTTATTTTACTGAAACGACCGAGTTTATTTATGCTTCAAGGTTTTAATAAAGCGTATTATTTAATGAAATTCCTTATACACGGTGATTAAAATTATTTGATCTGATTATTTAATTTTCTGCCTGGTCAAATATGAGTAATATATATTACTCATATTTAGACCAGGGTAGAAAATTAAATAATCACATCAAATAATTTTAATCACCGTGTATAAGGAATTGTATTAAATAATACGCTTTATTAAAACCTTGAAGCATAAATAAATTCGGTCGTTTCAGTAAAATAAGAAATTTAAAATCATGTACAAGACGCTTTATATCAAAAGAAACAGTATTAACAAGCTCTACGGGTAATGTAATTATTCCGAGGAAATAAACAAATGGAAATTACGTGCAAAATTTATATTAATTAACCCTATTTTAAGTAACCGGTAGTAAAACAAAGTGTACACATAATAATTAATATTTAACTTGTATTCGCTAAAATGAAAGGATAGAAGTCAATTTTAATTGAAGTTAATTGAATCGTTAGTAACAGATAATATCTATAGAAACTTGTAAAAACCCAATAAAAAGCAAATCCTAGAAGTGTTAGTTAGAAGTAGGATGTTTAAACACACCTGCGTATTTTAAAAGGCAATTTCAGTTTAATTTGTTTAGATAAACATGTCGATTCTAAGGATATTGAAACGGTCAGATGCTTTAGCACGAAATACAAAACAGGGTTTATTTAAAAGCTCTGAGAATTAATATTATTTTGAACACCTGCGTAGTTTAAATATCACGTACGGCGAAAATTGTGTAGATAACAAATGGTTTCAAAGAATCTTGGAGAAACCGGGGCTTAATATTCACGAGAATGTGCGATACGGGTTATTTAACCCAGATAGTCCACATGGACTAAAATATAATCGATAATAAAGAATATCAATTTGCACCAATACGAACAGGTTAGAAAAGGAAAGAGAAAATGCGTCAAGCAAAGACACATATAGTAAAAGGCGTGATTTAAGCAACGTCACGAGGGTCACAATTGGTTGAAAATAGGATGCAAATATCAGAGGTAGAAACAACAATTTCTGTACAAAATTAATTAGTTTTTCTCGGACATGTTTGCGTGCCGTGTGAATTTCTGAGATTTAAATGGGGAGTGAAAATTCGTAAAACCGACACGCGAGCGACGGACTGGGAACAGAGAATGAGAAATTCTTTAGAATTACCCGTTTTGGGGAACAGACCGACAGACAGGCTTTTGCTATATATACCGAGGTGAATATAAACAAGCTCTCTTAGACTTTTGACTATTCGATGCGTTAAAAGCTCTTACATCCGCGACTTGATTCAAGATGTTAAACAGTGCATTTTAGTTTGATAAAATAATTTAAAATTTTGCTCGTATATTTTAGTGATTCAAAATAGTTTGTTATTTACGTGCTAACATGAAGGTACTTCAGTGCACTTAGATACAAGGTAATAAAATTTAGTATCACTGTACCAATTAGCAAAATTTACAACGACAAATGTATACACAAAAGTAGGCAGTTTTGGCGTATATTGGTGAAAGAAGTATGAATTTCTTTGTTATTTTCGGGGTGTTAATAATTAAATGGTTCAAATACGTGTCTGGATCCACGAAACAAGGGTCAGATATACACAGATGAGTTCCGGAAAAGCCCAGAAACAACTTTAAATAAATGGTGATGGAGAAAATTTTAAAAGCGTTGAGAATTAGAAGCCGTAAATATAATCCTGTTGGAATGGTGTGATTAACTAAAGGGACGAGGTACTTTGAAGCTACGAGGACAGTAACCTTCAGGTAAATTATACTATTTTGTTTGACATTTTGTGTGTGTTGAATTACTTTATAATTGATTTACTTTAAATGGACATTAGTGAAATTGTACTAACCATAAAATTTTAATTTTAAGATGAAATTTGCTTGTTTAAGTAGAAAGGGTATTTAGTATTGATGTTCTGAATTATGATGAAAATTTGGGTATGTCTTTGAGCTCAATTAGACGAACCTGGTTAATTAACGTAAAGGTGGTAGATGCTCCTTTATACTCAGACTCCGGTCTGCTTATATTGTTATATTAATTAGTAGGCATCCAACAAGGACTTTAATTTTGGATGCACATTAAAATGATAATAAAATTAATCTTGAAATTCTTTTTAAAACTGAATTTTATGCTGAAATTTAATTTGAAAATTTAATGTATTCTGAATATTGATGTAAATAGAGTTAACGTTGATGTTTGTGGTAGGAATGTGTTGTTTAATTTTATGAATGAGGAAGTTTATAAAATTAGGTGAGCAGCCGAGGCGAAAACAGGATCACAGCAGTTTATGACGCCCAATCGGTGGGACTAGAATTTTTTTGTTGAAAGGACCCAGTTCCCGCATTCACAGGAGTATATCACAACAATATATATATATATATATATATATATAAAGTTATGTTTTTTCTTGACCTTGTATTATAGATATCTTTGTTTTTATTCTTGGATGTTGGTCACTTTAAATGAATCCAATTGAAAACGTTTTTGAATTCCAATTTTTATTATATAAATTGCTATGACATGTTTCGGTCTTGTGGTCCGTTTTCTAATAACTATAACATTACTACAATAATAAATTGATGTAAATGACATTTAACTTACCATTAGTTCTATATAATAAATTAGAATTTCACATTATTTTAATTTTCAATGGTTCAAAACCAGAGTATAAATTTAAATGTCGGTTAGACAGTTGTGTCTAAACACCCGCCCTACCGGTGCTTTACATTTAATAAAGAATTTTGAAGCATTGAAATTAAAAATTATCTTGTAAAGGAGGTATAAGAATGTTTTTATTCAGATGCTAAGAAACTTTTAACTCTTTTATTATGTTTACGCGCGGGGGTCTTATAAATTTGTATATCGACTTACCTCCGCGTTGTTTTTTGTTGTTCTAAGCTGCAGCTCCTATTCTTTCAACCAAGTGGACTGTATGCGAAATTAAGTCTGTGTTACGTTGCACTTGCACTGTGTTTTTTAGGGGTTTAACAAATAAAGTATGCGGCACTTGACTAACTTACGGTACCGAACGAAAAAACCGACGACTGTTCTGCTTCGATATCCATAAGAAAGTGTTTGTTCACTACTCTGTTCAACTTATTCACACATGCACAGGGAATTTTTATGACAGGATATAAGGGAACAAGGGATGACAGTTTTACAATTAGATTTACAACTACGAATTTGAAGTAACTTAAAATTAACCACGCAACGTGCGACAAAGAGACCGAACATATTATTTAATTAGATTTCGGTAAATGTTTGCAAAATTTTCTTGATCTGATTTAGAGTTTATGCAGTTAAAATTTCGTTGAATTTCAATGGTTTCAAGTATATTTCTATTATTATCATTAGTTTCAGTATTTAAAATATTTATGTTTGTAAAATCAAATTTGTGTAATTTTTCTAAAGCGTGGGTGGCAAGTGCGGTGCATTTTTTGTTGTTGGTTTTGATAGAATATTAATGCTCGTATGTTCTTTTATGGAGATATTGTTTGGTGTTTCCAATATAAATTCCAGGGCAGTCCATACAATTGATTTGATAAATAATGTGCGTTTTGTTTTTATTTTCGATTTTAGGCTTGAGATTTGTAAAAAAATTTTTTATTGGCATTGTTTGGTTTATGAGCGACATGTATATTGTGATTTTTTTAAACATTTTTTAATTTTTTCTGATAATCCAGGTGTGTATTCTATTCCGATTATTATTTCTTTTTGTTTAATATCATTAATATGTTTGTTGTTATTATTAAATATTTTATAAATTTTGTTTTTCAATTGGATTCATTTAAAGTGACCAACATCCAAGAATAAAAACAAAGATATATATATATATATATATATATATATGTGTGTGTGTGTGTGTGTGTGGATTGGATTTTTAGGTTATGATTGATTATAGATAGGTCAGTTAAATATTTTAATAGGGTACACCATGTATATAGCAGGCCAGTAATTAGTTATAACATTTTTCAAAGCTAGAACATACGAATTTATTATTTAAGATAAGCTTCAAGATTAATTTTAATTCATTTTAGAATTAGGGTAGAGATTAGGTACTATTTTTAGATATATGAAGTATAAATCCGTGCGTTTAAATGTATAATTATCATGTAAAGTTAGCGATAGAAAAGTTTTTCATTTTATAGCATAAAAATCGATAATTGAAGAGGGTGAATTCAAATAACGGATATTCAAAGCGTAATTATTTTATTTGTGTACATAACTTAGTGTAATGTAATATGAAGCTGGAACATGTATAACTTTTCAAAGGTTTAGCATAAAATATAAAAGTATAATCAATAAACAAGTTAACTATTAGGAGTTTTTAAGCACAAAATACTTCCAGTAAGGTTTAGCAGTGTAAATACGTTCTTTGTTTTGATTTAAAAGCCTGTCAACAAGTATCAAAGTTTTTTAGGAAAAGATTGTTAAAAACAAACAGCAGGTGTATGTTAGATAAGGTGTTGAACGTTACATACAAAAAAGGATCGATTAATATAAAGAGAAAGACTGTGTTTTATATGAGGTAGCAAGGAATGGAAGATATCATATGGTTAGTTGTCATTTACTTTGAAACGTCTGTAAGACAAAGAAATTGTTAAAGGTAAATAAGCTAGACGGAGATGCAGCGTATTTGCATAAGACATTGGTTAAAAAGGGAAACGCAAAATAAATACTTGTTTGAAATAAATGTCAACCGCTTTAAGTGTAAAAATCAGTTGGATAAACCGCTTATTTAGCGATTTGTAAGTTTATTCGCCGATATAGAAAAATATTATAACACTGTTATTAATTAGAATTCAATGCGCCACATTATGCTTTGATTGAAACATTTTCACTATTTACAATTATAAATACAATAAAGCAAGTTCGAAATTTTGCTGCGAGTACCTGTTTTTGCTAACATGTCGGTTCTTAAAATTGCATATTTGCAATTTTACATAAAATAAAGCAATTGCGAAATATTGTTTGCAGTACTATTTTTTTGCTAGCATGCTGTTTCTTATTTAATAAAAATGTATTTTATGGTTATCTATAAAATTAGACATTTACTTTTTTTTCAGAAAATAAAGCAAATTCGAAATCTTGCTGACAGTCTTTTAATATGAATACCTTGCATGATTAACTATAAAATGAACCAAATTCATTATTTCGCCAAGAGCACCATTATTTTTTTATTCATTAAAATAAATTGCATAGCTGAATATAAAATTTTCATTTACAATTTTTTTTAGAAAACGAGGCAAATATAATCGTTTTTATTCGATTGACTTACATTGAGCCCAAAGGCGCATAGTTTTACTACTTGAATTAACAACTGTAAGTTATCGGAAGAACCCAAAGATTTGCTTGTTTTAGAAAAGTTCCAAATCGAATACAATTATTTAATTTTGAGAAATAAGACTAAGTTTTGCGGTATTAACATTAGCGTGATTATCAACAAAAATATTTTCTTGAAATTAGCTAAAAATTAGTAGTATAAATTAACGGAATAAATTAAAAATATAGACACAAAATTCAACTTTCTGTTGTACTTTAAAAAGTTTTAGGTTAACGGTTTTTACACAATTTTCAAAAAATTAAAAACTAACAGATAGTATCTAGAAACGGTTATAATTTGAAGTATACGTATGAAAAATGTTGAAACAAATATTTCATTGTTAGGTTTAGGCAGAGTATAGTAAATAATAACATTATACTGTGGTAATTTTGAGGTTAAGGTAGTAGTGATTGGAAAATCGCCTACAACCAAAATCTACAAAACATGTGTGCAAAATAAAGGGGTGTAAGTAAATCTGTACCCAACCAAAGAACGGTAAAAAAATTTTGTACAAAATTTCATCTGAAACTATATACAAATTGTAGGTTATTAATTTTCATAAAAACAAAGCAAAAACACCTTCAATTGTTTAACCTTAAATATATTATTCTAGAGCAAGCAGTAAATTTTGCAATTTTATACAAACAATTAAATAATACTCTCCAGCACTCGCTATTACAAACTTTTACAAAAAAACTACTTACCAAAAATCTTCACATTCACAACCCGAATTCACTCAACTATCCCGCAAAATTTTAGGTAAACACATCGACCATCCTTCAACAACCAGCATGGACTAAATGACTAACAGGATCTAGTAATACCTCAATTTAAAGTGACATTTCCGTTTCCCTCCGAGTATTATAAGGGTGGACCACCCTTAGCTAGACCCGTCATTTATAGCAAACTCGACAAGACCTTTTCAAATAGCCGGTCCGCTTTCAAATTCCGGCGTTTATACAACTACCAATAATAAAGAAATATTTAGAAGCGAGCTCTACCGGAAGTACTTCCGGTTAAGGATGTTAAGATGAGGCTATTTTGATTGATAGCTTTCGTAATTGATGTTTTTAGTTTACATGAGTTTTATTATGGGTTTGCGGGAAGATACAGTAATTTTAGTACTCGGGATTTCGATGCGTGCTTGTTTATTGTTTATACAAAGAAGAAATAGCTTGTATTTGTTTATGGTGAACCTCGGACTACAATGGGATATGTTATCAGTCTTTGTATAAACAAAGAAACAGAAGTAGGAATTAAATTGATTAATGCAAAGTAAATTTACCGCTTATCATTAAAATAGTCGTTTTTACTATCACCGACCAAATAATAATGATTGATTTTTAAGTATGCAAAGTTGGCGCTGAAAAGAAATTTAGATTCGCATTCTAGATTTGTCATCTAAAACTCATCCCTGTAAATTGTTAGATTCATAATTTGTGATTACAGACTGAAAAAACGTACAAAAACATAAATTTAACTGCAATTTCGTTGTTAAATACAGGGTGGTAAGTACATGGCTACTTAACTTCTAACATGACTATGTCCATTTTCGCATATAAACATCCAATAGAAAATCAGACTTTTCTTTTGACATACGGTCCGTTCAGACCAATTACTGCCAAGGACGTTATAAGAATGAACCAAGCCATAATGTAAATATCTGGTATAACGTATGTCGTGTATGCGTGCCAACATCGGATGGTGTTTTTGGACACACGCATTTGCGCTATCATCGTTAAACATATTGTGTGTCCGTATATAACCTCGTTTGTCTGGTCCCACAATGGGCGTATGTGTTTTATTATTAGACACTACTCATTTATCATAAAACAAAGTAAGGTTAGATTCAGTTTTCTGCAAAATTCTAAACATTCTTTATGTACTACTTGCAATATATGTATACTATAACGTCCTTATATGTATATAACTAGAGTCATTGCAAATTTATACATAATACAATGACACTGTAATTTAATTCAGTTATTCACACTCCCTTGTATCAAATTATATCCATCTCTAGTTCTACAGTAAAAACCGCAAATTGTAAACAAAAACGGCTTTAGCCTTTGTTGAATTCGAAGCAACGAATAAATGCATTAAAATGTTTTGTGTAAGAGTAAATGTCCAACGTCCGGCAGTACGTTAAAATATAGTAGGCGTTGCAAAAGCTTTCCCAGTAAATAGAATATCAATATTGCATCAACTGTAAGGTACATTTTACTGATTTCAGTCAGCACGGAAGTTAAGAAAGTTCATGTTGCCCTTATTTTGCATAGTAGAAGATGAAAACAAAAAAAAGAATGAATTATAATAAAAAAAACAGACTTAGTTAAGCAACGAAACCCTGCCCTCGAGTACGGAAAGCATAATGCTTATCGCAGCGCTACCGAGACAGACCGCAATGGAATCTTCGGCAGTTGTATATGTGTCATTATCAAGGACATTGTATTTGGGGATTGATACCACCGGATTTTTAGTAATAATCCACAATCCTATTTGTAAAAACCACATAAAAGTTAGAAAATCTATTTTTACGAATATTAGAAAAGCGAGTAGTAATAAATAGGGGTGGGCGATACGGGATTTTGCGTATCGAATATCGATACATATTCTATATCGATATGTATCGATATATCGAATATCGATATATATGGATACGTATCGATACGTATTGATGCGTATCGATACGTATCGATGCGTATCGATATGTATCGATGCGTATCGGTGCGTATTGATACATATCGATTCGTATCGATGCGTATCGGTGCGTATCTATTACGTATCAATTCGTATCGATGCATATCGATACGTTTAGATGTGTAGATTAAGTATACATATTGAGACGTAGCAATACCTATCGGTACGAATCGATACGCATCTATAAATTTTTCTACTCTTTCTTTGGGAATAAAATCACAAGAATGTTTTAAAATAATGTATTTACTGACAATTCGATCTTTCACTTAAGATTGTTTGTTATCAAAATAATCAAAGTTTCAAGTTTAATATTTCTGACATAAGTATGTATATAGGGGTGGTGATACGGGATTTTGCGAATCGAATATCGATACATATTCTATATCGAATATCGATACGTATCGATACGTATCGATGCGTATCGATGCATATCGATGCGTATCGATACATATCGATACGTATCGATACATATCGATACATATCGATACATATCGATACGTATCGATACATATCGAGTATCGATATATCGATATTTATTTTTTGCTGTATCGGGGTCGAAACCGGGGCCGTATCGATACGTATCGATATATCGATACGCCGACCCAGCCCTATATATAACCTCGTTTGTCTGGTCCCACAATGGGCGTATGTGTTTTATTATTAGACACTACTCATTTATCACAAAACAAAGTGAGGTTAGATTCAGCTTTCTGCAAAATTCTAAACATTATATATAGGGCTGGGTCGGCGTATCGATACGACCCCGTATCGACCCCCGATACAGCGAAAATAGATATCGATATATCGATACTCGATATGTATCGATATATATCGATATGTATTGATATGTATCGATATGTATCGATACGCATCGATACGTATCGATACGTATCGATATTCGATATAGAATATGTATCGGAATTCGACACGCAAAATCCCGTATTGCCCACCCCTATATATATATATATATATATATATATATATATACTTATGTCACAAATATTAAATTTGAAACTTTAATTATTTTGATAACAAACAATCTTAAGTAAATACATTATTTTAAAACGATCTCGTGATTTTATTCCCAAAGAAAGAGTAGCTAAATTATCAATGCGTATCGATTCGTACCGATACGTATCGCTACGTCTTGATATATATATATATATATATATATATATATTGCTGTGAAACCTCCAAAATCCGTGAACTACGCTTTTCGCCTCGGCTGCTCACCTAATTTTATAAATCTCCTCATTCATAAAAATTAAACACATTCCTACCACAAACATCAACGTTAACTCTATTTACATCAATATTCAGAATACATTAAATTTTCAAATTAAATTTCAGCATAAAATTCAGTTTTTAAAAGGAATTTCAAAATTAATTTTATTATCACTTTAACGTGCATCCAGAATTCAAGTCCTTGTTGGATGCCTACTAATTAATATAACAATATAAACAGACCGGAGTCTGAGTACAAAGGGAGCATCTACCACCCTTTACGTTAATTAACCAGGTTCGTCTAATTGAGCTCAAAGACATACCCAAAGTTTCATCATATTCCCGAACATCAAAACAAAATACCCCTTTTTACTTAAACAAGCAAATTTCATCTTAAAATTAAACTTTTATGGTTAGAACAATTTCACTAATGTCCATTTAAAGTAAATCAATTATAAAGTCATTCAATACACACAAAAATGTCAAACAAAATAGTATAATTTACCTGAAGGTTACTGTCCTCGTCGTTTCAAGGTATCGTTTCTTTAGTTAATCACACCATTCAACAGGATTATAATTACGGCTTCTGATTCTCTACGCTTTTAAAATTTTCTCCATCACCAGTTGTTTCTGGGCTTTTCCGGAACTCATCTATGTATATCTGACCCTTGTTTCGTGGATCCAGACACGTATTTGAACCATTTAATTATTAACACCCCCGAAAAATAGCAAATAACTTCATGCTTCTGTCACCAATATACGCCAAAACTGCCTACTTTTGTGTATACATTCGTCGTTGTAAATTTTGCTAATTGGTACAGTGAAACTAAATTTTATTACCTTGTATCTAAGTGCACTGAAGTACATTCATGTTAACACGTAAATAACAAGCTATTTTGAATCACTAAAATATACTAGCAAACTTTAAATTATTTAATCAAACTAAAATGCACGGTTTAACATTTTCAATCAAGTCGCGTATGTACGAGCTTTTAACGCATCGAATCGTCAAAAGTCTCAGAGTCTAAGAGGCCGAAATTCATATTACCGCCGGTATATATAGCAAAAAGCCTGTCTATCGGTCTGTTCCCCAAAACGGGTAATTCTAAAGAATTTCTCATGCCATGTTCCCAGTCTGCCGCTCACGCGTCGATTTTTACGAATTTTCACTCGCCCCATTCAAATCTCAGAAAATTTCCACACGGCACGCAAGCATGTCCGAGAAAAACTAATTGATTTTGTACAGAAATTGTTGTTCTACCTCTGATATTTGCATCCTATTTTAACCAATTGTGACCCCCGTGACGTTGCTTAAATCCCGCCTTTTACAATATGTGTCTTTGCTTGACGCATTTTCTCTTTCCTTCTCTACCGTGTTCTTATTGGTGCAAATTGACACTCTTCATTATCGATTATTTCAGTCCACGCGGACTGTTATCTGGGTTTAATAAACCCGTATCGCACATTCTCGTGAATACTAAGCCCCGGTTTCTCCAAGATTCTTTGAAACATTAATTATCTGCAAAATTTACGCCGAATGTGATATTTAAACTACGCAGGTGTTCAAAATAATATTAATTCTCAGAGCTTTATTCCGTGGTATTTTAATCTTGGGTTTTTACAAGTTTCTATAGGTATTATATGTTATTAACGGTTTAATTAACTCCAATTAAAATTGATTTCTATCCTTTTCATTTTTAGCGAATACAACTTAAATATTAATTATTATACGTACACTTTGTTTTATTACCGGTTACTTAAAATAGGGTTAATTAATATAAACTTTGCACGTAATTTCTCTTTGTTTAGGAATAATTACATTACACGCAGAGCTTTTCAATACTGCTTCTTTTGATATAAAGCGTCTTATAAATAATTTAAATTTCTTATTTTTACTGAAACAACCGAGTTTATTTATGCTTCATGGTTTTAATAACGCGTATTATTTAATGAAATTCCTTATTCACGGTGATTAAAATTATTTGATGTGATTATTTAATTTTCTACCCTGGTCTAAATATGAGTAATATATATATATACTTAATCTACACATCTAAACGTTCCGATACGAATCGCTATATATATATATATATATATATATATATATTGTAGTGGTTTTAAAGGGTTAAATTTGGGGTTAACAAAGCAATTTTCTAACACCCTGTATAGAGAAAGGAACCATTGATATACGCTCAAAGTTAATTTCATTTATTTAATTTAAATTTACAAGTAATTTTATAATTAAGGATTATAAAATAATAGATTCATAAAGAAAATCAATTGTATAAGCTATTGGAAATTATTAATTAATTTAATTTATTTTAATTTAAGGGGTTATTACGTCAGAAAACGCATAAGAGCATGAAAAATCAATAATCTCAAGGCGAAAAGCTTTGCTTAACAAACAGACAGACGTCCGTTATATAGAATACCATGAAACGTAAACTCCTAGAAATGTTATTTTAAACGATCATTAATTAGGCAGAGCTGCACGTTGAAAAGGTCACTTTCCGCTTATTTCTGTAGATAACAGCGCAAGCTTCAAGGAAATATTGTTTAACCGTCGGTGGGTTTCGTAATAAACACTAACAAGAGCAGAAAGGACGCACAATTAATAATATGTTACAGAATGAGACGGGCATAAGAAGCATGCATTTTAGCAGGCATATATTCAGTCCACGTGGGGTAGACAGAGGACGCGGGCAGCTATATCGATTTTCTACCACTCAAGTAAGATTACAACGCGACATCCAATATGCATAAGACAGGAATAGAGATATTACAGGCGGGGTATAAGACGTCACTGAAATGTATGATTGGTCGAAACAGGTAGTTTTAGAACAGAGGAAGATGTGATAGTTTTGTTGTTTGTAGCGTGTTGAAAACGGTTACACCAAAATTTGCGGAAATGTTAGTTTGCAATTAGGATTTCGAGTAAAGTGTGGCCGAGAGGGGCCTGGCTTATAATATAAATAAGCTAAGGAAATTGATAGCTTTCTCTTTTATCTCTTTTATTTTGCATCGCTTACGACGTACAAAAATCTACTGACGAAGCTTGTAAGTATAATAAAAAGTTGTAAATTCAATAGTACAATATTAGAGTGTTGTGGCCTTAACGTTAGAAACGCGTACTGTGTCGAGTTTATTTAAATGTAACTAAGGTCCAAAGAATACTTTAACAAGCTTGTAAATTAATAAAGCGATAAATAACAAGTGTAATATACATGGGTTTGGATATTGAAATTGATATTGGATGGGTAGCAGGAAGCGCAGCTTAGATGGTGGTCATCTTTAACATCTAGTGGAGACGTATGCAGAATCACTAGACCGAGGGGTTCAGGAACATAATACATCGTCAACGGAGATGGAATCTTCAAGTTTTTCCAGGTAACGCATTAGAATTTGCTGTTTTTTTATAAACTGTTAAAAATTTTGTGATGTGTGAGAGTGAACTTTGATTGTATTTTTCGTTATTACGTATTGATAAGGATACGTATAACTGACTATTAATATAGTATTTTGAATATAAAACAAAAGGTGTACGTAAAGCTTATTTGATTTGTTTGATGAATTTAAATTTAATTGTTAAGAGTACATGGGTTTTTTTTTAAAGTTTGTAGTAATAGTATGCCAAGTGGAAAGCATACATTGATAAACTGGGTTATCCTGAGCTCACCATACTCCAGTGTGTAGTAAGAAACCAAGGTCAGGGATTATTTGGGGCCCATTTACTCCTGTTGCTTTATATGTGTTAGAAATTTTCAATTTACAAAAACTTGGACTTTACAAAAATAGCATGTATTGAGGTGTAACTTGAGCACCGAACTGTAAATAACTCTGAATTATTATTTGTAAATAGTGGTTAATAAATATTGTATAATTGTTGTATTATTTTGTGATTTTATTGTATGGTGTGTGAACGGTAAAGAGAATGAGAGTAAATTTAGGTATACAAGAGTGCTATATTTAGTTTTCTGTATCGAGAGATTATATTAAGTGGCCTAATGCTGATCCAAAAATTGTGATCCGAGAAGCTTTTATGAAAATAACAGGGTTAGGAGTTATTGGTGCTGTAGATGCTTGCCACATTAATTTTAAAAAACCAATAGAGAATGCTTATGCTTACTGCAATAGAAAATCTGAGCACAGCATCCTTTTACAAGCTATTTGTGATCATGAGAAAAGATTTATCGACGTATATTTTGCGATGAAGCAGGATCTATACATGATTCACGAATGCTGAAAATATCTACTACGTACAATGACGTAGTCGGAAGAAAACGTAAATGTACCAAGCTAACTACCAACGCGCAGAGGGGTAGGGTCCTAGCAACACAAAAATAATACATCGCCAACAATTTTCTATTTACAAAAAAAACAACACAATTATAGAAATTTCTAACGAAATAGCAAAACAAAAATTAAATAAGGTTACTATGTAATAAAGCAATTCCACTCTATGTACAAATTCATTAATTGTTCCACAAAGTGCGCAATTCGTAGCTAACAGGTAATGAATTTAATCAGTAACAACAAAATAACGCTGATACTTTCGTATAAGCGGATGGTTAATTAAAAGCAAACATAAAATTTAAGAACTTTTCCAGAAAGGATTTAACCAGAACAAACATTAGCGTACATAATTTTAAATTGGGTTTATCCCAGCGTAGTATGTTCGAAAGAGAAAACAGTCACATACCTGTGTCCGAATACTCATCTGGTCAGCCCTCTGAAGCGAATTGACTGCATCGAAGCGGTAGTCAGCAACAAACCTGTTACTACCATAATTGTAACGGCGGTCTACATGTCCAAGCAGTTGATTTACATCAAAAAATAATCGGGCTACGGAACAAGCAAATTAGCCTCCAGCTAAGAGCTAAAGAAAATTTTACTAATATTAACGACTCAGGAGCGTTTACCGATACACAAAACAAAGATCTACACATTTGATAGAGGAGAAACGTGCATCGCTCTTGAAGTTACAGAACGAGTTGTTTTTACTAGTGCATGAATAAACACGATCTATGATTAAAAATCAACAATAACACAAGCTCGCAAAGCAAACCTTAAATTCATCGAAACGCGACAACTGGAAAACCCGGCATATATCGAATAGTGCGCGAGCATTATCTCAACAAGTCGTGTTACATTCCAAATTTGGAAATGTACATTGTTAAATATGTGAGTAAATTCCCGAAAATATTTTCAAATAAACTTGTTAATTTCCGTCATTCCGAACAGTTGCGTTTGCGCAAGAGAATGCGCAGGCGCGGAGTGAATGGCGCAAGTGCGCGGTGTGTAATACGACGTCATTATACTACGAGGCCTGAAGCCGAAAACAGCTACCTGTGTCGTGGTGTGTCTTTTCTCTTTTTTTTAGGATGTAGGTTTCCTTATCTTTACCTTCTATCGTTCCTTATACCTGGTTGCTTTTATCGTTCCGCTACGAAGGGAAAAGAGGACGAATAGAATTTGGACTCAACAATGGCGTGATGTAACCCACACCCAGAAACAACGAGGTGTAACACTTCGCCCTTTTACTATGTCTTAAGTTACATTCAAAAAAACAAGAAACGAGTTACCTAATACATATAAAATAAAACGCAAATATCAATTCTTAAAGTTCAAGATTTCAATACAAGGGTCCACTCACCTACTCCACAAGGTTGTTGACTATTTCTGATCCAACAGCAATCACTAAACTTCACTCAAACGCCTTGGCTCCTCTACAGCGGAAAGTACACGGACATTCCTCAGGGTGGTTAGGCATAGAACTCTGAAATCGACACTGGTGAGTTAACTTACCTGAGAATTTACAAAATCCTTGTACCCTAAATGTATTTAAATCCACACCTAATTGTAACCTATATATGTATCTCAACATTCGTATCAAGTAATGAATTTAATAACTTTTAAGTATTAACTGACATAGGGGTTTGGCGATATATCTGCATAAGTTACGTTTATCGACAAACCTTTCACTTTCTTGGTCTTTTACACAATAGATTAAAAGACATACATGAATGCAACAAGAAAATATCTATTATTTAACTAAAAGTTACTTAACCCGGGTTGTTATACACTGTACTGATCAATGTAAATTCTATAATTAAAACAAATTGACCCCGAATTAAACATAACCAAGAACTTTTGATATTCTACACAAAATTCATAATAATAAGTGCTAACGTTAATAATAATGGCCAAAAATTCCAACATTAACCTAACAACTTAATAACATATTCATATAAAAACATGTCTAAAGGTTTATACATGCATCCTCACGTGTATGTATGCATATGCATATACACGTCCGTTCTCTCGAATCATTTATTCAAAGATTCGCCCAATACCTGTTTTGGGTATACAATACCCACTGTTGCTCCGGTGTCTACGGTGCTTCCTAGGTAACTTATCCTCACCAGGGTTGAAAGTGCTTAACACGGGTGTTAATAAATTTTGTGCTCGAAACTCTTTATATTCCTCTACTTCTTCACCAAATTGGATTGGGACCAAGCTTCCAAAAACCTGAGTCTGTTCGTTTAAACTAGTACTTCCACAACATAGCGAATCATCATATGGTGTGGGGGTTTCACGTATTGGATGTAGGCAGGGGTTATTTTCGGTGAACCACGAGCCGTACGGAGGTGGCAATTCTTCGTGATCCTCAAATAATGCAGAGTATGGAGGTGGTTCTTCTTCGTAAATTTTATTTTTATTTAGCCTGTCAGCATCGCCAAACAATGAACTGTATGTTGGTGGTGAATCATCAACTTCTTTGCAGTTAGTAAAACTGCGCTTCCTACCATTAAACGACTTACGACTTAACCATTTATTTTTCTGATTAAATTTTAATTCACCGCTATTAAATTCTTCTTTAAGCGCCTAACTTATCTTGTAGAATGGGGCTAATCGGCTAATGTTTGTGTATCCCTGAATACTAATATTTTGTATTGTCCAACGCCAACTTTTTGAATTCCACTATTTCTTCACGTATAAGCATCATTACATTGCAGATTTATTAACTAAACATCACGTTAATTTAAACTTGAACATAACCAATGCTGCTAGGCGGCATTGCAGCATAACACGTAACAACCTCCAGGCTAGTTACATTTTTATATCTTTGTGTGGCTTTGTGTATCTTGTTCTTTTTCTGATTTTCCATTTACCGTATTTATATACCTTCGGTCACGTGACTGGTCTAGTTAATCAAAAACCTTACATATTTCACAATCTTAAATCACCCCTACATGTGCTTTTAGGTTAATTGCTTAAATCGACTTTTATTACTGCCATTGCTAATTGAAATTACCCTATATTTAAATTTAAGTTATTCTTCAATATTCTAAATTTCTTTCTGTTCATATTTTTGTATAGATATCGCGAAAAATTAAATATTATTACACACTTCCGGTTTTGAATGTTCTAGAAAAAATTAGCATTTCCTTTGGTGCCTTAATTTAGAAATTCCTAAATTCCAAGGGATGTTAGATATCAGTTGATAGGTTATGGTTCTTTAAGTTGTCAACTGTCACCCAAAACCAAACTAGGGTTGGGTAACTATATTAATTCTGTTCAGTGTTGAGTTACATTTTATATAGAATTGTCAGTAATGGGTAAGAAATTTTGTTTGAAATTTGGATTAATTTAAAAATGTTCTTGGGTGTTACAGAGGGCCCTGAGATGTAAAAGAAATACACGTCAGCACTCGTTGATTTATATTGTACTTTAACCATTGTATCACTTTCAAACGTGTTTGGTATTTGATACAATTTGCCGCGTAATTATGTTATAATATACAATTGCGCAATATTATGAAACGCGGGAAAACGTAAGAGTCGTTACCTTGGAACAATAGAGAAAACCATTATAAAGATATACCAATATAGCGGGTACCTAAAAATAGGATTTAACTATTTAATTTATAGCGTAAACTTGTTGTTTCGAAATAACTAAGTTCAACATGAAAATTTGTAGAAAGCGTATTTATTATTACATATAAAATAACGATTTTATTGACCAGTAGACATGGAATTTAGACGAACGGATAATGAAATAGCAACGGACAGATTTATTTTAAGTTTACTAAATTAATTTTCGTTTTTAACGCCAAAGGGGTTTGAGTTGAAAATTAGTATAATTAATTTACGCGGAAAATAAACGTAACAGATCGTCACTTTACGATAAGGCAGTGAATGGATTTTTACATGAAGATGTCTTGTTGGGCGATTCCGCCTATCCATGTACAAGATAATGGTCAATTACGCTTAAATCAATTACGTTTCAATTCCAAACATTCTGCCACTAGAATAGCAATAGAAAATTCTTTTGGGTTGTTAAAAGGAAGGTTCCATAGACTGAAATTTTTTGAAAATGAGAACATTTACTTTATAGTTCAGTGCGTGATAGCAGCTACCATGTTGCATAACATATTGAAGCGGGCTACTGCTACTGCGTTTCTCTAATTTAAAACAAGTAATAACAAGAGTCTTGTAGTGGGCACATGTCTACAATGGGATACGGTACCGCCAATATTTAAATAGTGCGGGTTTTAAGTGGCGCAAGCCGGAACTAGTTGGAAAAAAAAGTGAGTGGGGGAGCGGAGAATAGGACTTGCGTTTTGGCAGCCGCGGAGGTTAGCGTTTGAATTTTATACACGTAGGTTAGAAAACGAGAATCTTAAGTTGCTCACAGTTCTGTACTTTATGAAAAAAGTTGTTTTAAGTGTTTGAAGATCGAGTGTGGTGTTTTCTTTTTAGTACCAATTCTTATTAAAGGACAGGAGATAAAAGAGGAATGCTTCAGTCTTTATTACTAACTGTTCACAAGTCCAATTAACAGTATATGCCTTATTTATAGATGTTTTCAGTCCAATTAACGAGGAAGCACTATCACACTAATGAATTTACAAGCACTAATATCTTCTTAAACTAACTTCTTTACCATATGTCCATTAATAACACTAACACAACTATTATTTATTACACTTCTATCTATTTATGTATACTCTTGGACTTCCAAAAGCTCAACTTTACACGTAATAATTTATGTTCGACATTCTGATATAGGCTAAATTCTTGCATTTATTAGCGGTCTTATATATACTCTGAATTAAAAAGGATGACTCATTCTCCGGTAATTGCTAAAAAAATTCTCAAACCCTGGAGAATATCCAGAGCCTACGGCGCTTGTGTGTTTGACGGGTTGCCTAGTAGTAGCTCGCAACACTACCCCCCTTTAAAACCGTTACGTCTCGTAACTGTAAATACATTTTGACGCCAATTCGATGACTGAAGACGGTATCGACAGCTATCTCCTCTGGTGCATCCACCACGTCGTTGGAAGTAACAGTCAACACTCTTTTCTTGGTCTTGGTAGGCAACCGGTTAATAACAACATTACAACATTACCTGTTAGCTACGAATTGCGCACTTTGTGGAACAATTAATGAATTTGTACATAGAGTGGAATTGCTTTATTACATAGTAACCTTATTTAATTTTTGTTTTGCTATTTCGTTAGAAATTTCTATAATTGTGTTGTTTTTTTTGTAAATAGAAAATTGTTGGCGATGTATTATTTTTGTGTTGCTAGGACCCTACCCCTCTGCGCGTTGGTAGCTAGCTTGGTACATTTACGTTTTCTTCCGACTACGTCATTGTACGTAGTAGATATTTTCAGCATTCGTGAATCATGTATAGATCCTGCTTCATCGCAAAATATACGTCGATAAATCTTTTCTCATGATCACAAATAGCTTGTAAAAGGATGCTGTGCTCAGATTTTCTATTGCAGTAAGCATAAGCATTCTCTATTGGTTTTTTAAAATTAATGTGGCAAGCATCTACAGCACCAATAACTCCTAACCCTGTTATTTTCATAAAAGCTTCTCGGATCACAATTTTTGGATCAGCATTAGGCCACTTAATATAATCTCTCGATACAGAAAACTAAATATAGAACTACTAATTTGATAGTGCGGTGTGCTGTGCTTTTAGTTACATTGAAACGATCCGAAATTTGCCTATAAGTTTCAGTATTGCTTAAGTACCAAATT
Organism: Platerodrilus igneus; assembly: GCA_036346225.1. NCBI lineage: Eukaryota > Metazoa > Arthropoda > Insecta > Coleoptera > Lycidae > Platerodrilus > Platerodrilus igneus. The sequence continues at coordinate 1,969,124 of JARFIW010000885.1, read as the reverse complement.
GTCATTAGTGCTGCTTTTATGGCACTCACTTTTTTCCGTCCAAACAAATGATCTGGCAAAACTCTTGCAGTTTGTATTTGATCTGTAGAAACAAGCTTATTTGATAAACAAAACATTTCAATAAAATTCATTACCAATAAGAAAGTTGGCAGAAGTCCTTTCTAAACGAAAATGTTCCTTAAATTCTTTATCATCATACTTAGGTGCAGTTTCTTCAACATACCTTTGTAGTCTATTCAATTTTCTTCGAGGCTTATACAGTATTTCTACTGAAGAATCAGATTCAAAATCATCACTAGTAAAACTGGATAAAAATCGCTCTCTGATTCATTATCCCGTAACACCTATAATTGATAAAACCAATTAGCCATCATTCAGTGGTTTATAAACAATTTGCCTCTTGTTCATAATTCTAAGTTAGATCTGTTTGTTTACATGGCGCTAACCTAAAACACCGAAGCTAAGTTTGTGTTTTGCTGTAATGGATTTTCTTTATCAATACATTCTTTGATTTTAGGATTCGTTTCAATTTGAAAAGCTTTTCAGCATGGTAATACTGTATCAGAAAGCACCATGTAATTTACAGTGTTATTTTTAGCTTAAATTGTCTCAAATTTGTTTTGGAAATTCATTGTTTTACCAATTTTTGTTGTGAGGAGCCTTGCTGCAATCATCTGAGAGACAGATTTTACCGGAGAATTTAACTTACTGATTTCAATTGAAAGATTTTTTAGTGGATGCCTCCTATCAAAACATTTTCTACAATTTTTATGCGACTTGGAAAGCGTATCATTATCCTAGGTATACAATTTTAGAAAGTAGTACTGTAATTTACACATTTGTTTTTAGCATATAATTGATTTAACGTGCTACTATATAAATGTGTACTAGATTTTTTATTAAAGACACTTTTTTTTTATAAATTAGCTTTTTTATTTGACTTTGATAGCATATATGTTGTCATCGTACTATTGCTTTAAATAATACCACATAATTTGCACTCTTATTTTAGCTTAGAAATAATGGGTAGTACTGGTAACAGATATCGTCGTTGCACTGTACTTAATTGTTTAGATAGGAATTCGAGTAGGCATTTATTTCCTAACCCGATTGTTGATCGTGAACATAATAGATTGATTTATCTGTGTGGCAATCCTACGTTAAAGAATATGGAACCCAACCTAGTATTCCGGTCTATCGTGTTTATTAACAGCATTCTACTGCCCAGGACATCTAATATGTATATCAACCGTTCATGTGTACCTTCACAAATGCTACCATCAATAGTAACCTTACAAGGTAAGTTATGATATTCGGCAACATTTTATGTTTTGTGTTTTTATAGGTTTGTCTACTAATCCACATGCAAGGCTGGTTGTAGGTGTTTTATTAGATACAAACGAATTGCCTATTGATGAAACAGATGTTCCGAACACATTTATAACAGTGCAAACTCCAGAACATACGCCTATAACCAGATGTAATTATATAGAGTACAGGTCATATAAGAAGGCAAGCTTGTTAATGCACACAATGCATGTTATACCATTTCTTAAAATTGGGCGTGCAAAACATCGTAGCTTGTGGAATGAAATGTGTCTACTGGGCTGTTGCTGTTTGGATTGTAAAGAGTAGTGATGAGCGATATTTTAATACCGGCGACTTATCACCGTACTTTAACGGTATCCCGGTGATGCAATTTTTCCTGAGACAGCGACCTATGTAGCTACTTCATAATGAAGTATATTATTACCACTACCCAAGCTAAACGATTCTAATAGACATGGCGCGGAGCACTGACAGTGATCAGTCATGCACGCCATTTCCTATTTAATCATTAATCGTTCTCGGTTTACATTCATAGTCTAGTCAGATACACAATATATAAGATACCCGTTATTCTAGCCCTACATGAAATTATGGATTCTCGAAGCAATTATGCACATCCAATAACAGAATGAATAAATGTGATTGTTTTGTTAGGATGCAAATCTTTAGGTATAATGAATTAGTAATATTGTAAGCAGAAAGGCATAAACGGATAATAAGCAACAGCATTGTGGCATTTTATAATTATAACGAATATGATGGTGGCTCACTTTCGTTTTTCAAATTCAAATTCAAAATTCTTTATTGATTGAAATTACAAAAATCTCACATTAAGCAAACTTTTGTTGCTTGTCAAGACGAACCAATTAAGTATAGCAATATTTGAATAAATATAACTACTAAATACAACATTTCTTAAACATATAGTTGCCTTATTGACATCACAGTTAAACATTAAAACATAAAAATCTGTCAGCAACTTCATGTATTTAATATTACATCTTAAGCTTGACCCGACCCTCATAATTTAATAAATACAAATTATCAATTCCCGTATTTAAAAAATTTAAAACTGGACAGTTGCAAACCTTTACAAACACATTCAAACGCAGGTGGTCATCTGTAATTAACTCATGTCAAATGTTTTACAAATTACCATTGATTATATAAACCCAATCTACTTTAATGCCTCAAACATATCTGAAATTAAGATCAAGAGCACTTTTTATATATTTTTTTAATTGCTTCATATTTACAAAAATTGCACAATATTTAGGTAATTGGTTAAAATAGTTGGAATTAAATAGTTTAGACAGCATTGTCCATATCTATTTGAAATTCTTGGAACAACATAACTATTTAATCTTACGTTATTTAAATTCGGTTTTAACTGCAAGTGAGTTTTTTTAAAATAATGCTCCAATATTAAATTATAATACAATATTCCCTTAACGCTTAGCACATTATTCCTCTGAAGTAATTCATTGAAACTGGTATGTACATATTCGTTACTTACTATTTTCAATAATCTTCTCTGTATTACTTCAATTCGCTGTAAATGTGATGCACTGGCATGACCCCACGCCTCAAGGCCATATCTCATCACTGATTCTGCCAACGTACAGTATATTATTTTTTTAATAGTTTCGGGAATCATATTTCTTGCATAGTAGAGTTTACTCAACACTACTTTTAACTTGCTGCAAACTACCTCTATTTGATGGTCCCATCTGAAGTGATTGTCGACAGTAATACCAAGATATTGATATGTATTACAGCAGGTGAGAACTTTGCACGTGTTAGAACAGACAACATAATCTATGCCTTGCATTTGAAAGCACCGACATGAGTGTAACTTTATAGTTGTGTTATCCCTTACAACATAGGGGGTTGTTATAAGCATTAATTTAGTTTATCCTTGTTCAGAATCAAATGATTATCATGGGACCACTTAGCTAAAGTATTGGTGTCCATTTGCAAGTTATTTTCAGCAATTTTTACGTTTCTATGAACCGAAACTAACAAAATGTCATCGGCAAACATGTAAATCTTACTTGCATGAATGAAACTGGGCAGGTCGTTAACGTATAACACAAATAAAAGTGGTCCTAAAACAGACCCCTGTGGGACACCAACATTTAGCGGCTGATTTTTACTGAACGTGTTGCCTATTTTACCTACAAAGTTCCTACCCTGTAAGTAATTTCTTATTAGGTCTAAAAACTTTCCTCCAAAGCCCATTCCCATTAGTTTATTGATCAGGATTTCATGTGATATCGTCTCGAATGCTTTGGAGTAATCCACAAAGAGACAAAGCACATTCATGTTTTTATGAAGCTTTCCATACACAAAATTTGCAAAATCGACAAATAATTTCCCTATACCTAGCCCTTTTATAAAGTCGTATTGTGAACAGCTAATAGTATTATTATCTTTTAAAAATATATTCATTTTTTCAGCAATGTGTTTTTCAAAAAATTTTTCAATCACCGGCGTCAATGAGATTGGCCGGTAATTACAATATCCGAAATGCTACCTTTTTTGTGCACGGATCTAACGATAGCAGTTTTCCAATTAGTCGGTACTTTCGAAGTTTGATTATTGAATTTATTATACACACAATAAATTCATACATTTTTTCCTTGAGAAATACTAAATCTCTTAATCTTATATTATCAAATCCAGGGGATGTTTGTGTTTTAAGTTTACTCAGTTCTGATTCAACAAATTTAAAGTCCACTAACTGCATATAGAAACTGCAGTTAAGTACTTTTCGTGTAACTGGTTTTTGCAAAAAGATTTTATTACATTTATGTAGTACCCTCTGTAGGCCATCATAAAAAAAATCTGCAAAGTTATTGGCAATTAAAGTATCCGCTATATCAAGCATTCCCTTTTTAATAATTGTATCTACACTGGCTCTTTTTTTACGATTAAGAACCTCATACAAATCATTCCACATTTTTTTTTATATTATTTTTTGCATTGTTAAATTTTATATAATAGTACTCACTCTTAGCCTTAGGAATTCTAAAATTTACATAATTTCTAAATTGTGCATACTGTTTCCTATCAAATTCCAGTTTTGTAATTTTCCATTTTTTAAATAATTTATCTCGGCGTTCTATAAGATTTAATAATGCCTCAGACATCGATTCTTTTCTGTATTTTACAGAATTACTGCAATTTGTACCTTGTGTTCGATATTTTACATCTCGGTAATTATTGTACATGTTATCAAAAAAGTTGTACAATGCTCCATAGAGTTCTTCGGGACATTGGCAATCTTCCCTGAGTTGAAAATCCTTATTACTTAAGATATATCTTATTTTATTCTCATCAAATCTGTAAAAAAACAAATTTTTTGTTACTGAAGCTATATTATAGAAAACTTTAGTTGTTATTAAATAATGATCAGAAATTTTTGATTGTATTACTCCTGCAAAAACATTTATATTGTCTCCCTTTATAAAGATTTGATCAATACATGATGACACAAGATTTCCAGCATAAATTGCTTCGCGCGTATTATCTAGAATAGCTTTATGAAAACCATCTGCAATCATCATCACTTCAAATTCATTCCCGATGCGTGTAGTATTGTTAAAATTTATGTTAAAATCCCCACCCAAGATAACATTTTTATATTTACTACTATTTAAAAGCTGAGTATTAAATTCTTCAACAAAATCTTTAACATTCGTATTTGGTGGTCTATACACGAATATAATTTTTGACGTATAATTATTACTAACTGAAATAGTTCCTTCTAAATTTTATAATAATTAGTGTTATTAATAATTTCCTGGAAAGTAATATTCTTTTTAACATAAAGTATAATACCACCTCCTTTAGTATTCATACGTAGTTTAGCATATGAATTATATCCTTCAATTACAAAGTTCGTCCTCTTTTATCGAAACTTCAATTAATGCAATCAAATCAAAACAGGTATTCGATAAGTACGTTAGAAACTCATCGAAGTGACTCTTAATACCATTAATATTCAAACATATCACTGATAACTCAAAGTAATTGGAGTGGCTATCACCAAGGTTATTGGTAAAATTAACGAGTTCATTATTCCATTGAGATATGCTTGCAAAGGTTTGATATTGTACAATGCTATTTTCAAACTTTATGTTAGTTATCGTTATGTTATCACAAAAATATCATTCTTTAAATAAACAAAACTTAAATCAACATATAAATAAATTATAAATTATAACCTTGCACACAATCAAACCAATTTGTTAATATCATTTATATTCATTATTCTTATGGCTTGCTGCATATCGCTATCCTTTTTAGCTAATACCTTACCGTATCTAAACCACACAAATTTCCATCCCACTTCCCTGGCTTTGGACTTTGCTTGAAATAATAAATTTTTATTGTAATACGACAAGTTTTCGTACATGATTAGTTTTCGGTCGCTGTTATTCCCCAGGATATTATTATTTGTAATAACTGTTTTACGTTTAGTTAAAATTCTATCACGAATTGCTTCAGACGAACAACGAACAATTACCGATGGAATTACGTTGGGACGCCTCTTTGGTAATCTATGAACCACTTGAATATCGGACTCGTGAATGTCCTTATCCAAATAGTGCACCAACTTACAGACAGCAGCTCTTAAAGTCTCGTCGTTCTCAGCATTTATCTTTTCTAAACCATGGATTTCAAAATTTACACTTCTACTTTGTTGTTCCATAACATTTAACCTGGATTCTAGTTCAATTATTTTTATATCTTTCTTTCTATTATCCTCTAGTAAGTGTTCAATTTTTTTATTTAATGCAACATTAGCTTGCTTAAGAGCTGTCATTTCCTCTTTCATGCCATCATATAAACTAGATAAGCCTTTTACATCTTGCACTAGTTCGGATAGTACATTTTTGTATTGATCCAAACTTTTTGTAATATTGTTAAGCGCTTTAGCGAAATGTAGAGGTTCTTGCTTCTTACTTGCATGGGTACTACTTTTATCATCAGATCGGCACTCTTGACACCTCCATTCCTTTCTCTTAGTGGATGAAAGCGATCTGTAAATGGATTCAGCCACAGTTGAACATCCAAAATGATATGAACCATTACACTCAGAGCAAGTAATATAATTTCCATCCCTAGGAAGTTTTTCCGTGCATTTTTTGCAACTCATGACTAATGATTATTACGGGTTACACTACACAAGGGTCACGTAATCTATCATGGATAAATTATCAACCAAAAATAGGTTGTTTTAGCACTTGTAAAATATATAATTGATCACTTTATATCCGGAGCAAACTAAACACGTCCGTCCCGTACGAAAGTTTGTAAATTTCGATATTTATATTCGAATTGATGTGTAAATATAATATAAGAATTAAAAATTAAAACCACGTAGTTTATTTGGAAATTGTGCGTGTCACCAACCAGTTCAACAAATCCCTTTTTGTAGGAGAATTTTAGTTTTACTGACTGCTATTGTATCAAGTTCGTTCGTATACTATACAATGATAAGCATCTTGTTCATTATAGGTATATAATAGTAAAACTAGTGGTAGCAGCAACTTTGGTAGCTGTTAATAGTAACCGGTTACCAACAGTTGCCGTAGCTGTTTTACAGGCGACCTAAAAAACGCAGTTTAGCTTATAACTAGTAAAGGAGTGATATAATGTATCTCGTTTTTGTGGGTTTGACATAGTCCTTGGACTACTTCATTTCTCCATTTTCGTCCATATCAGTAGTTTGTATTACTTGGAATTCCAAAGTGATTAAAGAATCGTATCAGTTTTTGGCAATTTCTACGGAAGTTAATGATCTTATCGGGTATGCTTGTCCTAATTTAGAAAAACTTTCGACTTGGTTACAAAATATTGTGCATGAGTTTTAAGTATCTGCATAAAGGTGATCAAATGATTCATAACCGACAAGGGTTGGTTTAAATACTAATTTACTAGGATATCTATCATACTTAGTTTCTTAGCAAATTTCATTGAATTTACATAATTTTTTACATCTTGGTCTATTTTAGGCCGATAATAGGTTTTCTTCTATACCGCGATGTAAAGTTTTTGTTTTGTGATATCTCTTTATTAATTCTTTTTGGTTTTCCTCTTCTACTACGTCTTAAGTATAGTGTTCGTTATAAAGATTGCAAATGAATTGTTCTTAAAATATTTTTTTACAATTCTAATAAATTTTAGTTGTCTCCTTTGTTGTAAAATTAATACAATACGTTTGTTTCAGAACCATATTTTCTTTAATAAAATTGACTATTATTTCTTCGTTTTCGTCATCGGGTACATAAATTTTAATTCTAGTTTTATCGAATATTTGTTTTCTTTCTATTGAACATTTATCACTTTTACTATTATTTGTTTTTGTATACGTTTAAAAAAATTTTATGTAGGAAATTTCAAAGTTTGGATTTTTGTAACTGCTATGTACTGTGTTGTCGTCTGATTCAGGTAGAATAAATCTTCATAGGAAGTGGGGCTTTGGTTGTGGTCATTCAGTTCACTGTTTAATTCGAGTTCGTCTAGTAGTTGTTTTATATCTTGGTCATTGACGTCATCTACATCTGGTGAATTTGCATAAATGGAACCTTTGTCATCACTTTCTGTTGTTATATGATGGACTTCCACTCTAGAAAGTGTGTCAATATCTTACATTTTTTATAAATTAATTTATAGTCAAACTCTTCTAGCTTGTCTCCAGCGAACCAATTTAGAGTTAGGTTCCTTGAGATTAAATAGCCATTGTAAGAGTTTATGATCACTTGTGATTTTGAATTTTGCTCCATATAAGTAAGGTCTAAAATATCTAGTAGCCCATTCTATTGTTAACCATTCTTTTTCGATAGTACTGTAATTGCATTTCGGCTGGGTTTAGAGTTCTCGATGCATATGCTACGTGAAGATCAGTTCTAACTGGTCCTTGCGAGAGTACTGCTCCTATAGCAAAGTTCAAAGCATCTGTAATAATAATAATCATAACGTTTATTGCCCAATAGCCTTAGCCAAATTACAGGACAGCCAACAAACAACAAACCATAATTATGTACAACTTATAGTTATTAGAACTAAGAATAATTATTAGAGTTAAAAATAACTGTTAGAAACAAAGTTTTAGAGAGTAAACATCATTTAGCAGAAAGCTCTTCAAGAATTTTACACAGACTATCAACATTGCCACATATTTGATAAAAATTACTACATATGTAATATACGCGAGATTTTAACAACATGTTAGTTTTACAGGCTGAGAGATAAAACACTATTATTTCTATTAATTCTACTATTATGTCTGGGAACCAAAAAATTTAGTTTATCCATAATATACGGACAGTCTATAATGCCATGCATGATCTTATAGAGAATGGCGATGCTTAAAACAATCCTGGATTCGCAAGATTTTAGATGAAAGGTGCTTAACAGTGTTTCATGATCTAAACCTCTTCTGGGATAGGCACCATGCATTTTGTACGATAAATACTTAAAAAATTTGATTTAAACTCCTCCTATTAAGCTCTTGTGATTACTGTAAATGGGGTTCCAAGTGACACTGTAGTTTTCAAGTTTTGAACGTATAGAAGATAAATGTAATCAGAGCAGAGCGGTTTGAAAAATGGTAATAGTTGCGCAAAATAAACCCTAACATTTTGTAAGCAGCAGCAACAATTAACTCAATGTGTGCAACAAATGACAACTGATGGTCAAATATCACATCCAAACCTTTGGTTTCAGAACACCGGATCAAATTAATTGAATCAATCCTGTACTCAAAGGCGATCGGGTTTACTTTGCACGTAAACATGACCACCTTACATTTACTATTGTGCAGTGTAAGCCTATAATTCCTACGCCAGTTCAGTAACATTTCTACATCTAATTGCATGTGTCTAGTCTTGGACCGACTTGATTTGCTGGAAATTTTTTATATCATCTGCAAACATTAATACCTTTGATGAATAATAGAAATAGCAAAGGTCCTACGTTCGACCTCTGGGGAACACCAGACATAGCAATAAATATATCAGACCTAAAACCATTGTATACAACTTGCTGCGGTCTGTTTTCAAGATAAGATTTTAACAGAGCCATATACTTATTAGTCAAACCGGAGCTTTAACTTCTTCAATAATATACAATAAATGATCCTGTCAAAAGTTTTGGAGAAATCTGTATAGACCACATCCACTTGACCATGATCATGTAAGGCTTCTGCAGTGAATTGGGTAAAACAACACAAATTAGTAAAGGTAGATCGTCTTTCAATAAAACCATGCTGACTAGGAGAAATATACGTTTTGATATGACTATAGATATGTTGTAATAAGACCAATTCAAATACTTTTGCAAAGTTTGATAAAATGGCTATTGGCCGATAATTAATTATACTGGAAGCATCTCCAGATTTGTAAACAGGATTAACACGTGCTATTTTCCATACACCAGGGAAAGTACTACTCTTTAGACCTAATTTAATTATAAATAGTAGCGGTTGAGCTAAGACCACTGTGCAATCTTTAATGAGAAAGCTTGGCACCTGGTCCATACCGGCTGTGAGCTTATTTTTTAATTTACGAATAGCAGCTATGATATCATCTTCAGTGACGCTGTCCAGATTAATGTGCGGCATGTTAATACCCAACGAGACATTGAGTACACCTGGTATTCTGCTAAAGCCTTTTCTGCCTCTTATAAATGACCAAAAACTTTTAGAATCTGCATTAATAGAGTTTTCCGCATGAGTCAAGTAGCTGGTGTAAACCTCCTTGATTTTTGATTGAGATCTGAGCCGTTTGAATGTAATGTAATGAACCTGTGAATGCGTAAAAATATATTTCTTGTGAGATTTATTTTTCCGCCTGATGAGGAGCTAGACTAAGACAGGTCCCCGAAAAAGGGCAGCAGCTTTTTCGGTACTTAAAGTGGCCGACATTCTAGGACACACTACTGCGATGTGGAAGGCAATGGGAAACCACCACATTACCTTCCAAGTACACTGCGTACAGAAATTGTTAAACATGATGGCATCCTCTGGGGTAAAACATTCCGGAGGTAAAATAGTCCCCCATTCGGATCTCCGGGAGGGGACTACTTCGGGGGATGTGATCAGAAAGAATAGAAAAAGATCCATGAACATTCTGCGAATAGGAGCGAGAATGTCAGAAGTATGAAACACGTAGGTAAGCTAGAGAACCTGAAACTCGAAATGGATAGGTTAGCACTAGACATAGTAGGAATTAGCGACGTCCGCTGGCCAGAGGCGAGGGATTTTTGGAGTGGAGACTTCAGGGTGATCCATACAGGATCAGAGAAAGCAAATTCGGGAATGGGGATAGTTATGCGAAAAAAGATAGGACAACGTGTAGAAAACTACCTACAAAAAAACGAAAGAATACTCATGGTTAGATTTTAATCTAAACCAGTAAATACAGTAATAATACAAGTATACATGCCCACTTCTAGCTACAGTTAGGAAGAGGTAGAGGCGATCTACAAAGATATCAAAGACACGTAAAAGGACATAAAAATTTAATAATTACGGGGGAATTCAATGCAGTGGTAGGAGAGGGTGGGGAAGGAGCGATAGTAGGTTTATTTGGTTTAGGCACTAGTAATGACAGGGCAAATAGGCTGGTAGAATTTTGCGACAAGAACAACTTAACCATCACAAATACATTATTTCAACATCATGCTAGAAGACGATACACATGGAAGATGCCAGGAGATATAGGAAGGTATCAAATAGATTAGATTATTGTTAGACAACGGTTTAGAAATCAAGTAAAAGACTGTAGAAGCTACCCAGAAGCAGATATAGACACTGACCACAACATCATAATTATGAAGGCCGCACTTAAATTTAAAAATCTGAAAAAAAGGAACGGAAAAAGGCACTTTGACTTTGAGAAGCTAAAACATAAAGATATCCACGAAAAATTTGAAAAAAAGTCAAATGAATTGCTGAAAGATATTGGGAAAATTTCTGGTACTAAGGAAGTAGAAACAGAATGGAATAACATTAAATCCAGCTTAGACATGGCGGCCAGGGATATTCTGGGGTATTCACAAAAAGAAAATAAGAAAACACGGATAACAAACGATATCTTGAATTTAATAGAAGACGAAAATACAAAAATAGATCAGACGAAACAGGAAAACAGAGATACAAAGCCATAAAATGGGAAATTATTCGCAAATGCAGGAAAGCTAAAGAACAATGGATTGATGAAAAGTGCAATGAGGTACAAACTAAGATGGAAATAGGAAAGACAGGCGAAGCATACAAATTAATTAGAATGAATTTTTAGGGATATAAAACCATATAGCAAAAATATAAGGGATGCGGGAGAAAACGTCATTATAGAAAATGTAGAGAAAGTAGCTAGATGGCAGGAATATATAAGGAATTCATATTCAGGAAAGGAATTAACAGCATTAGAACAGGAATCAGACATTGAAAAAGATGACCTGGAATATCCTATACTTAGAGATACGTTTGAATTAGCATTAAAGAGTGAAAAATGGTAAGGCACCGGGTACAGATAAGGTGCAATCAGAAACTCTATAAGCCGCTGGACAAGCAGTAACAAAACGTCTCTTCCGACTTGTAAGCTATATGTATGAATGAGACAGGCGAGATACCCAAAGATTTTAAACGTAACATCATAATAACTATACAAAAAAAAAAGATAGTTGTGAAAATTTTCGAACAATAAGCTTGACAGTACACGTTTCAAAAATATTAACTAGAATTGTACAAAGACGAATAAAAAAACGAGCTGAAGAAATACTGGGAGAAAATCAATTTCGGTTTAGGCAAAACAGGGGAACATGGGAGGCTATTTTAGCTCTGAGGGTGATAATGGAGAAAACAATAAAGAAGGGGAAAGCGTATATATAGGGTTTGTAAATCTGGAAAAAGCATCCAACAACATAAAATGGAAAAAAATGTTCGAACAAAGATTGGAGTGAGTTATAATGATAGACGAATACTAAATAGCTTATACAAAGAACAAACAGCGGTAATAGAATTAGAGCAAGAAAGTAGAGAAGTAAATATTAGGAAATGGGTGAGACAGGGATGTACCTTATCCCCATTAATTTTTAACTTGTACATAGAAGAGGCAATGAATACTGTCAAATGCAGGAAGACATTCGGAATTAATATGCAGGGACAAAAGATTGATATGCTTAGATTTGCAGATGATATAGTGGTATTAGCATCTAGTAAGGAAGAGTTAGAAGCTGCTCTTAATGAAATGGAAACAATTCTAACAGAGCGATATGGTATGAAAATTAACAAACATAAAACTAAAGTTCTAGTATGCAAAAGAGGGGATAATAAATCAAAAACAAGAATACAAATAGGTAACGAGAACTTACAAGACGTTAAGGATTTCTGCTACCTAGGAAGTCAAATAACGCAAGATGGGAAAAGCACAAAAGATATAAAACAAAGATTAGCACAAGGTCATGCTACATTTAACAAGAAAAAGCTACTACTGTATTCAAAGACCACAAACATAAAAACAAGGAAAAGATTGCTTAAAACATGTGTGGAGTACAGCACTGTATGGCTGTGAAGCCTGGACAGTAGGAGAAGCGGACAAGAAAAAGGTAGAAGCCTTTGAAATATGGTACTACAGACGTATGATGAAGATATCATGGACAGACAAAGTTAAGAACAAAAAGGTACTAGAAATGGTAGGGGAAGAAAGAAGTATGTGGAAAACAGTAAAAAATAGGAGATAGGATGATAGGCCACATACTAAGATATGAGGGAATAGTGCGGAATATATTAGAAGTAGAGATAGGAAAAAAGAGAAGTAGAGGTAGACCTAGGTTAGACTACTGCACACAGATAGTGAAAGGGAAATTTGTAGGCTAGCTCAGAATAGAAATCAATGGAGGTACACTTCCAACCAGCCGCATGATGAAAAACTAATGACAAAAATAATAACTGTACTTAAACATGGCGATTATTATAAACAACTACAGATATTGGTTTTGCAATACTGACAACTAATGTTAATTGTGCGAAAGGATTTACTTGAAAACTATAATACGGCAAATGTCTAAGTGTTGGGGGAACCTTGGCAGCCACAGGCTGCTTAACCGCCTTCACATACCACTGAATCTCGATGAAATAGGGTATGTAATTAAAAAACAATAGAAGGGAATCAAGCTGTATATCGGTTGTTGGCGGCTCTGTAGCATGTGTGTGACTACTGCGCCCAAGGTACCGGGTTCGAATCCCGACACGGTCCACTTGAAAAATGTTGGGCGAGCATTTTTCACAAATATACACCCTCGTTCAGATGAGAGGTAAAATGGAGCTCCCGTGTGTGTGTTGTCACGCATATTAAAGTTCTTTACCTTGCTTGCAACAGCAAGGGGTCAGCAAAATTCCAAATTTTCCAGGTTAAAAAAATTCGCTTCCTGACCAATATAGTACCTTCAAGTGGAGCATTGGAAAATCACATGTAATGTATATTTTGTTTCAAAGCAAAAGTAATTCCTCTTGTTTCTTAGCTCTGGCCTTGAGTAGCTTATAAATTAATAACTAAATTGTAGGCTTAGAATGATGTAATGTCAAGATGCCTTCGAGGTTTACATCATTCGCATGGGATTTTTATTCTTATCAGGCAAACGATGTGAAACCTTTATTGAACCTCGAAATATTTCTGGCTTGAATTATGTGGATATTTTATTATCGGGACTGTACTAGAGTGGTTATGTTTTGGTCGGAGTCAAGTGTTTTACATGTGGTGACCTAATTAACACCTCCACCTTTCTTTATTTCATCCTTTAAGGGAATACTACAATTGGAAGCTCCACGTGACAAAAATTTGATGAGATCCAGACCATGGCACCCTGAAACTCTTCGAAAATGTAAGTAAATACCTGTTATAACGTTGGCATAGAAGCGCATGCTTAAATCATGAAATTTATTATGTAAGCGTTAAGAAGTGTTTAACGTGTAGTAATTGACACCCAAACAGGGGTTGTAATTTTCGCCAGTTAAGGGAAACGTAATAATTGGCATCTTAACTTGTATAGCTTCCATAGGTTTTGATACTCTACAATATATTGCACATTTTTAAATACTTATGGAAATGTAATTTTTTCGTATCTCGACAGATTTTGCAAAGTAATAATTGATGTTTAAACCTTTATTTAAACTTGATAGCTTTTAAAAAGGGGTATTTAATAACGCTTGCACATTTCTTATATTAGAGGTAACCTATAAATAATTTAGTTTTGTAATCAGTCCTGTATAAAGTGATTTATTTTCAAATCTCACCATATACAGTGTGTACAGTATAAAATGCAGTACATGGGGATCTTGGAAACTGTAGGAGATACGATCTTGGTTAAATGGGACAAAAGTTGCATAATCATGAGGGTATCTCAGATCGGTTTTCAAATTTCAAAAATTTTGCATAGGTTACTAGATAGAGGCAAAAAAACACAAAATTGACGATTTCTTTATTTGCTCGTAGTTAGTCTACTAATTAAAATAGAATGTTCAAATTTGGTACATCATGGTAATTCCCCATTGCGCTTCACATTTTCAACTTAGATTTTGTCTAGGGCATCTAGATTTTGCGTGACGATGTTCAACTTTTTATTTTTAAATAGCCGCCATATTGGATTTTACATTTTGAAATGCTGACAAAAACCCTTTCCAAAGAGGTATAACATGGCTATGTTTGATTGAATCAAAACACTAAAAATCACATGATTATGTTTTGGTCGTAGTAGGCTTTAATTTCCATTATGACAAAGAGAAACAATTGCTCAACATCTGAGAAACGTCAAAGTTTGTCCTTTATTTTATGTTTCAAGTAGTGCAGTTTAAAAAAACAGTTAATTAATTTACATAGAAATTTAAGCAAAGCATTTGCGCTTGAAATGGATCGCTTTACTAACCGTGATAAATATCAAATGTTAGAATGTTTTATTCTTTCTGGAAGGAATGATGTTAAAGCCGCTGAATTGTATTTAAATAAATACCCAGAAAAACATCAACCAAACAAATGTATGTTTCGGAGATTATAAAATAATTTAATAAATTATGGTAGTTTTGGCTTGTCTAAGAGAAATAGGCAAATTAAAAAAGATAATGAAAAAGCGTTTTACAAAGTTGTCCAAAACCCTCGTACTTCTCTTAGACAAATTCAGAATATAACAGGTGTTGCTCATTCTACGGCAAGAGCTATTTTAAAACGTTTCAAGTACCATCCATATCATGAACGACCATGTCAGGGATTGCGTACTGAAGATCAAATTCGAAGAATGGAATTTTGTGCTTGGTACATCAGAAAGTGCATCGAAAATTCAAATTTTGCATATATAATTTTGTGGTCTGACGAAAGTCGATTTACAAATTGTGGTATGTTCAACTGCAAAAATACAATTTTTTGGTCAGATAAAAATCCACATTTGAACCGCCAAGTTAGACATCAAGTTTAATGGGGATTCAACGTCTGGATTGGTATTATAAGGTACATTATAGGTCCGTTTTTTTATGATGCAAATTTAAACTCTGCGAGATACTTAGATTTATTGCAGAGAAATGTGGCAGATAGACTAATGGAGCTTCCACTCGCTACTTTGCAAAATATGATTTTTCAAAATGATGGCGCTCCACCCCACAATGCTCTGATTATTAGAATTTTTTTTAATTCTGAGTATAATGAAAACTGGATTGGAAATCGGGGACCAATTAAGTGGCAGGCGACATCACCGGATTTAACTCCTCTAGATTTCTTTATATGGGGCCATTTAAAAAGTCGTGTGTACTCAAAAACGTATGATAATGTAGGCCAATTACAACAAGCAGTCCAAGAGGCCGTAAATAAAATAACTCCAACTATAATAAGACAATCTTGTAAAGATGTTTATAAAAGGTGTCGGTTGTGTGTTCAACAAAATGGGGGGTTATTTGAACATTTAAAATAAATAATGAATTCATGTGGCTGACTATTGTTATATTTTTTTCCCTCGATTGTTAATTTGCAATTGTCTGAACATGAATGACAATTAAAAACAGCTTAAATAATATTTTGTATTGAATAGATGCTAGTTTGGGTTTATTCTTTGTTAATGCATAGTTATGTAAGTTCTGATTAATACAGATTTATTTTCAATTTTCTACGTTTTTTACTGTTTTTATTACCACTAAAAATTGAGTTTAAAATTTTTAGAGCAATTGTTTCTCTTTGTCATAATGGAAATTAAAGCCTATTACGACCAAAACATAATTATGTGATTTTTAGTGTTTTGATTCAATCAAACATAGCCATGTTATACCTCTTTGGAAAGGGTTTTTTGTCAGCATTTCAAAAATGTAAAAATCCAATATGGCGGCTATTTAAAAATAAAAAGTTGAACATCGTCACGCAAAATCTAGATGCCCTAGACAAAATCTAAGTTGAAAATGTGAAGCGCAATGGGGAATTACCATGATGTACCAAATTTGAACATTCTATTTCAATTAGTAGACTAACTACGGGCAAATAAAGAAATCGTCAATTTTGTGTTTTTTGCCTCTATCTAGTAACCTATGAAAAAAATTTAAAATTTGAAAACCGATCTGAGATACCCTCATGATTATGCAACTTTTGTCCCATTTAACCAAGATTGTATCTCCTACAATTTCCAAGAACCCCATGTACTGCATTTTATTCTGTACACACTGTATATTTTAGCTTTTTTTTTAAAGACTTGGACTTTTAATTTGCCTTTGCGTAATAAAAAAATGTTTCCTTTTTACATTAAATTTTTGTTGCTTATATAAATTTCCTTAGGACTTGTACTCGTAATTTTCGGTGGGTCTTTACAAAATACAGTATTGCCCGAAATAAACAGTACTGAAACTAAGTTGGCGGTGTTTTTATGCGTGCGCTGTCACACTCAAGTTAGCTAGTATAGACCTGTCAAGTAAACCTCAAACAAGTAATTAGTAGGGCCTTAATTGTTAAAAATGGTGTTAAGTACAGAGGAGAAAGTGTTTCTGGTAGAGCATTATTTTCGTTCATACGGAATCGGCCGACGTAATGGTGCAAGTTTGCTATACGTGTCTGATCAATTCACACAAAGGTTTAATAAACGTTCTCCAAGTAATGCTGTAATTTTGAAGGTTATTGAAAAGTTTAGAAATACAGGTATTGTATTGTGCCAACGAAAAGGAAACTCAGGGCGTCCCAGGACAGTTAACAACAACAATAACCATGAACGTGTTTTTGAGCAAATCTTAGAAAATCGAAGACGGCCAGGCAAGGACAGCGTTACAACTTGATTTAAAAGAACTTCCTTTCAAAGAATCCTGAAGGAGCTGGGTACATTTTCGTATGTGATTCAGGTACATCAACAAATACATCCTCGGGATTATCGCAGTAGAGTGGAATATTGCGCCAGAATTCTCGCGTTACAGTATGAAAATCCTGAATTTTTGAAAATGTTTGGTTTTCAGGCGAAGCACATTTTCACTTGTCAGGCTATGTGAATCGTCGCACAAATCGATTTCTGGGCTTTGCCAGACCCGATGAGGTTCAAGAGGTTCCTTTACATAGTGAAAAAGTGAGTGTCTGGTGTGCTGTTTCCGGACACGAAATCATTGATCCGTGCTTTATCGAAGAGAATGGTAGGCAAGTCACACTTAATCAACAGAGGTACAGACAAATTTTAACACGATTTATCCCTGATCTACGCCAATTCTGTCGTGCACGTAACTGGCATTTCGAAACCAATTTTTTCAGCAGGACGGGCAACTTGCCATACTGCTGCCGCAATTCGTCAATTTCTTCAAGAACATTTTCCAAGCAAATTCATATCACGATTTACTGACTTCCTTATCCTTCACATTCTCCAGACCTCACACCTCCAGACGCATACATTTGGGGCATGGCTAAAATGCCGTTTTCAACGGGCACCACAAACCATCGATGAATTAAAGGATGCCGTTAGAGTCTTCTTCGCAGCCCTGAGACAACCCTTATTCAATAACATGACCAGAAACTTAGAACATCGTTATGAAGTCTGTCTCGAGCAGGGGTGCACATTTAGAACATAATAAAGTGTCAATAATATGTATTTTTTAAATATACAAAACAATTACAATTTCAGTACTGTTTATTTCGGGCAATACTGTATTACCTTAGAGTGATTTTCACCTATTCATTTAATAATCCTTCTCCCGTAGAATGCTAAACATTTTTTTTTTAAATAAATTTGTGGAAAAATTCATCAAATATTTCGCTTACCTATTTATTAAATAAACCCAATTTTTGATAACTTTTGTTTGCTAAATTGCAGATTATTTTTAGATTTTTTCATAAATTAAATTTAAAATATTAAAATGAAACCTTCCTTTACAAAGCTTTCTGTCATTGCCCTTTACTTATTTTCTCTTCGTATCTGTATGTTGAAAACTCCTTCTACCTTTCATATTTAAATGGATAAAACACTAGTTTTCGTAAATTTCTATATTCGTTTTATAATTTGTTTTGAAAATGTATTCATTCTTATGACTTTAATGTCATTTGTACATGCTTTAAATTTATTTTTTTGGCTTCTTAGATATTTAAAGTATCATTAGTAATTTATCTACTATTTTCTCGGTTACTAATTTCACTGCATTCATCCATCCCACTCTTCCTTCCATTTATGATTGATATATCTTTAGCATGAATAGTGCAATAAATGTTTAGGACTTGTCGGAGTTGACGCTTTTCAAATAAGGTAAACATAGTGCTCGAAAACCATGACTATGTTGGAAAGTCAATATTGGCAAATACAAGAACAGGAAATTTCAATTTCTTGCCTTTTATCATTCTGGAGTTTTCACTCATTATCCTATACCATTCCCTTTTCTCCTTTATTTGTAACCTGGAAATCTAAGTTGCGTTTTATTCTTTTTTTTGTATAACACATGAGTATGTTTCGTTTATTTTTCACATAAGTTAAATACACTAATTTTCAACTTAAACCCCTTTGGCGTTAAAAACGAAAATTAATTTAGTAAACTAAAAATAACCCTGTCTGTTGCTAATTCATTATCCGTTCGTCTAAATTCCATGTCTAATGTTCAATAAAATCGTTAATTCATAAGTAATAATAAATACGCTGTCTATAAATTCCCTAACGCAAACCCCTTTTACTTTTACAACGAAAATTATGTTATAAATTAAATGTCTTGTTTTAGTAATCTCTTAAATTCTTCAATAACATCCTGTTTTTAGGTAACCTTCAATTTGTTAAACATTACGACTGCATATAATGGGTTTTCTCGATGGTGCCAAAGTAACAACTTGTTGAGATGATGCTCGCACACTATCCGATATAGGTCGAGTTTTCAAGTTACCGTGTTATGAACATACGCTAGGATGTTTGCTTTGCGAGCTCGTATTATTTTGAATTTGATTCTAGAGCGTGTGCATTGATGCATTAGTAAAAACCACTCGTTCTGTTATTTCAAGAGCGATGCATGTTTCTCCTCTATCAAATGTGTAATCTTTTTTGTGTATCGCTCTTAGCTGGAGGCTAATTTGCTTGTTCCGTAGCCTGATTATTCTTTGAGGTAGTTCAACTGCTTGGACATGTAGACCGCCATTACAATTATGGTAGTAACATGATTGTTGCAGACTACTGCTTCGATGCTGTCACTTCGCTTCCAAGGGCTGACCAGATAAGTATCCCGACACAGGTATGTGACTGTTTTCTCTTTCGAACATACGCTGGGATAAACCCAATTTGAAATTATGTACACTACTATTGCTAAACCCAATTTGAAAGTACATACAATAATGTTTGTTCTGGTCAAATCCTTACTGGAGAAGCTCTTAAATTTAATGTTGCTTTTAATTAACCATCCGCTTATACAAAAGCATCAGCATTACTAATATTTTTTTGTGTTACTGATTAGATTTATAGCCAATGTTTCTCATGGTAAAACCCTTACGAGAAAGGTTTCTAAATTTAATGTTTCCTTTTAATTAACCATCCACTTATACGAAAGTATCAGCGTTATTTTGTTGTTACTGATTAGATTTATTGCCCGTTAGCTACGAATTGCGCACTTCGTGTAACAATTAGTGAATTTGTCCATAGAGTACAATTGCTTTATTACATAGTAACCTTATTTAAATTTTGTTTTGCTGTTTCGTTAGAAATTTCTATAATAATTTTTTGTAAATAGAAAATCGTTGATGATGTATTATTTTTGTGTTGCTAGAAACCCCACCCCTCTCCGCGTTGGTAGTTAGGCTGGTATCTTTACGTTTTCTCCCAGCTACGTCATTATACGTAGCAAGTAGAAAACGCTGTCATTTTTATACCCTTTTGATTATGGTAGTGTAAACTTACCATATACATTTCTCCTTCGTCGATTTTCGTCTTTGGGTTGAGTATGCCTACTTTTGAGAATAGTACGCTGTGGTTGCTTTTGTTAGGCAGGGGGTCCGTCCATATTTTTTGTTCGATTTAAGAAAATTTCTTTTTCCCTCTTCTATAGGACGCTTGTCCGAAAACTTAACGTTTTTTATATCCCGCTGTCTGTCACCTTTTTCACTTTATTTTTCCACCAATGGTCCTGCCTTCCAAAGGCTACCACCTGTCACATACGAGTTAATTTGGGTTACTAACTCCGTTTTGACGAGTTGAGTAGCGTTTCTCCTTGCCTACCATCTCTTACCCAATGCAAACTCTTTTTCTTCACCTCAGAAGCACTAGTGACATTCAACCAATTCCAACCCCTTTTAATTTTTCCTAATCTATTTACTTTCAGCCATGTATTGCCACAATCCTTGCCTTTGGCGTATCTTATCAAATCCACATCTGGGACACAGATAATCCTGTACCCACAAAAAGCAGGTCCCTTGTGTATTCAACAGAACAGGCATCGTTTTTCGAATCTACATTTTGGGCACAATCAAATTCCCCTTTTAACAGTTCTGTGAGAACACTGGATTTAGTCTAAAGTATATTTGTCTTATCTTAGAAGTTTGACTTTATCTTGGAATTACTTTTGGAATTTATATTGGAGTTTTATCTTTATCTTGGGATTTTATTATCTTGGGAAATTATCCTTTCATTCCTATAATCAGATATTTTTTGAAAAAATTTGTTAACATATTTTGAAACGGAGATTTTTATAACTTGAATGTAAAAATGAACCTAACTGGCTTTAGCTTATAATTTGTTAGGACAGTTATGTAAAACTCTTTAAAATTTGTTTAATTTGGACGTCAAATAGGCAGTAAGATTTGAATACTTGCATATATTTTTGTAAATATCTGTATAGACGTGTATACATTTTTAAAAAAAGTAGCTAGTTAAACTAAGATATTTTAAGACAGAATTTAATTTAGCATTGTAGGTTAAGAAAAGCCTCTTGCTTTCCGTCAATGTGCTGCTAGCGAAGAATGCGACAAAGAATAACTGCACTGGCAATAGCGAGGTAGTGGAGAAATTAGTGCCTATATCTGTTTCCTGATTTAGTGCAAGCTGTGTAAAGAAAAATCAGGCGTCGCCTAAAAATTTTTTGGTTATTAATGGCTTTAATGTATAAGTGATTGTCCGGACTGAGAGGACCACAGAGGATTCTTTTTATGTTTTACTTTTTTTGGAGTTTTGTGGCGATTGATATGTGTTAAGTAAATTAATCTGTAACGCCCATATTTGAATCATTGGATAACAGTTTCCATTTCTATGCACATTAAATTTATCGTATTTCGTTTAAAGCAAAAATAATTACCGCTGTTTCTTGGCTTTGACCTTGAGCAGGTTATAAATTAATAGTTAAATTGTAGGCTTATAATGATGTAATATGTAAAAATAGGTTTAAGATGGCCTCGGGAGGTTTACATCATTTCTTGCAAGATTTTTATTGTTCTCTGGAAATGATGTGAAGCTCTTATTGGATCTTGAACTAATTTTGACGAAAATTACATGGACACTTTAGTATTGGGACTAGACTGGAATGGTTGTATTTTGGGCAGCGTGTTGTTTAATGCGTGTTTTTCTATGTATGACTTAATTACTGCCTCTACCTTTCTTACGTCATCCTTTTAGGGCACACTACTATCGGAATACCCATGCAATAAAAATTTGACGAGAACCTGGACAACTACTCGCTGGAAACAATGAATACGTAAGCAACAAAACGTTTTACAACCTTGGCATAGAAATGTGCATGCCTAAATCAATATTTATTATGTAAGGGTCAAATAGTGTATAACGTGTAGTAATTTACGCCCAAACAGGAGTTGAAATAATTTTTGCCTGTTGGGTGAAACGTAATATAATATAGGAGTAACTGTGAGGGTATTTCTACCGTTCCTTTCCACTTGGACACACGAGGTTTTGAATTTCTAGCTCGGTAGCTGGGTGTTTCCACTAGATAACGATTCTGAGACATTCATCTACTTCTTTACCTGATAATTTGTGAAAATAGAACCATATTGCCATTTAAAATGATCACCAATCTCACGTTTAGTTTTTATTTCCCTCTTTGTGTCTGCTAAGACTTCTTTGCGCCTTTATTACGAGTACTTCATTTATTTTGAAAACCATAACCAAGATAAATTTAATACAGAACAAATTGTATCAAGAACAATGCAGCAACAAACAATGTTCACAGCATGCACAATCTGTGTATAATTAATGCTGTTTGCGAAATGAAAGCATCACACTAAAACCATGTGCATTTGTGCACCAACATATTGAGTTATATAAAAATTTATTCAGAAATCATGTGTCCATAACATATCACTGAATTTAAATCTAAACACTCAGATGTTCATTAAATATTGTCAGTCACCAAAAGATACTCGCAAACATGCAGATTTGTTTCTTCCTCTGTTTTATGGCCATTCTTCAGTTAGATGAACGCTGTTCCGTCATATGATGTACTTAATTGCATTCTTGCATTTCGATAGGACAAAAGAGCACTTACAACTTCATCAATTTTAATCTTTTATACGAAAAAATTTTTTTTAATATAATTTGAGTACTCATAATTTCGACAAATGTCCACCACCAATACTTGCTTAGTCACATTTTTCAAATTTTTTGAGCCCCTTGTTATTGTATGCTTTTGATGGGCAATCTGTAAAATCTTTATTAATTTTCATTAAATTGAATTAATTATTAACAGCTATAATTATAGATTACAAAATAAATAAAACAGTCAGACGATCATTAATTTAACTTAAATTTACTTATTTCCAGTAATATAATATAAAGTCATTCTAGAATTTTATCTAGAACACACCATATTCTAGACTTAACTATCTAAGTATTTAAATTACATACATATACATATCCATCAAGGGTGTAGTTTTACTGTAAAACAACATATGCATATACAAACAACTCTAAGGAAGCTACCAACCTAAAGATTTGTATAGTACATGTTATTTCTAGGATCTTGAATAGCTGCACCTTTAGCAGCAGGCATTTGTTTAGATATACTTTTGGTAGTTTGTGTTGGTGGTCGATACCAGGCTTTGACCCCTATTTTTGAACCTGTTCTAACTAAAGATTGCCGTTCTGTCGAAGATGATGGCCATATTTCTCTGAAAGTGGCATTGGGTTCGAAGTACTCTTTCACTTCTTCAATGGCAAGAACTTCTAAAACATCGTGTCGACAAAATTCTTCCCTAATACCTTGTATTTTAAAACAAAATTTTAAATAAGCTAAATCCCATCCAGTTACTTTGTGTACATTAAAATTTATATGCTCTACCTCTTCAAAATAGAACAGGGGAAGATATTTTTGCTCCTTGCAGACAACAAAAGGAACCATAGATGTTTGGTTAATTGCTAAAAAACCACAACGATCGTTACTTGGCGAAGATCTGTTAAAAAGTTTATTGTAACAGAACACCAAATAGTCATAAAATTCAATGGCGTCGGCTGTACGTACTAAAATATCACCGGGTTTAAATGGGACGTGGCCGTAATAGTAATCGCAGTGAAATTCGTTAATTTCATTTAGTAAGTGAACCTCAGCTAACGTAACAAAGAAACTAGGAATGTTTGTGCAGTTTAGATACACTATTTCTGTGACTTGCGTTAAAAATGTTTCTAAAATAAACTTGTCCACCATACGAGTAGCACAATATTTTTCATTGTCACGTATTATAAAAGGAATATAACAGTCCATTCCTAGTGTACTCCAACCGAACCGACGTCGCACTGATTCTCTATCTACACAATTGTTGTCGGTGATAAATATTTCAACTGAGTCTTTTGTACTTCTATTTACATGCTGAAAATTAATAATGCTTGGCATTGTGGGTAGACCTGGCTGTTGTGGCCATGGTTGTGGTGGTGGTCTGTTTTGATAAAATTGTGAATGTCGTGCCACAGCCATTGTTGATAAATTATTCCTGAAACAAAAAGTTGTTTGAAAACAATGAATTTTTTGCAAAACAGCCTAAAAACAATATTAGTACTAAGCAAATAAATCATATTCATACAGCATTGTTGAATGTTGGATTTAACATTTCTGATAATAAAAATACAGAATTGTTCAATATAACGGTTAAAAATTCACTATGAGCAGTGGCGTCATCCGAGTTGATAAATGTTGACTAACCAAAGCACATTAAATTCCTTCAAAGTTATTTGTGACATGCTTGCTAGCATTGATGTACTGTATACAAGGTAGCCTATTGGTTGAAACTAGAGACGATAATACCTGATAATGTTTGTACCCGGGTATTTGAAATCAACACCCAGGTTCTACCCGTTACCCGATAATTACTAGTTACTTGATAAATATCCATCACACGATAGTTTTCTGTTACACTATAATTACTCGATATCCAACAATTAATCGATACAAAACACTGGAAAATTGTGTGATACTTTTATGATCAAAAACATCGAACTATTGTCGATACCCGAAAACTAACTTGCAGTAAACACACTAAAATTGCTTAGTTCTACCAGTTTAGTTACCTACAAAAACATCTTTAGTATCAATAACTTACTAATGTTATCATTTTTACAAGTATCTAAAACTGAACGAACAGAAATTGTTTAGAAAACAAAAACAGATTTGTATTATAATATTTGTAATATATAAGATGAAAGAATAACTTAGACTTTTATGCAAAGCCCAAATGATCATTTCAAATCAAGCTAATAATTGAAAGAAGGAAAATATAAGGTCTTGGACAGGACTTGAACATGTATCTTGGTATTTATTGAAGCGAAACTGTGATGCATGTTGTAAATGTTAGTTTGTAGTATTATTTGTATGTATTGACTTATATTGCACTATAATTAAAATTGCACAATGGTATGTATATATTTATATAAAAATCTAATGATTGTTAACACATTGAAAAAATTAATATATCTACTTGAAATTTATCTTTTTTATTTAATCATCGTGTTACTGGACCAATATTATAAAGAATTTAATGTCTGTAGAAGAATATGAGTGTATCGTATAATAATTAATAAGGTTTATACAACCGAATGCAGTTAAGAAGAGTGATTCCAGTTATAGCAAACAGAGGGTCATCGTTAGTATTGGTGAAGAATAGCACCAGTGAGCTTCGAATATTTTACAGTGGTTCCCAGTCTAACAGGACTATGTTTTATCATATGTGGTCGAGTATTGCAAAAATTCATATTAATAGAGCCGAATTTAAGTATACTGTTCCTGAATTATTATTTTATTAGTCGTAGAACCTAAAATAGAGTGAATGTAATAAGAACATAAAATTAAAACTTACTTTCTACAGGTATTAACTGCAAGCGTCCGCAAGACGATTTTGTTTTATCCCGTAACGAGGTCCATTTGAACAACTCAAGCACCTTCGGTGGAATTACAGGTATTTGAAATTAATCCTTGTATAAGCACCATTTAAAGATATTTGTTAGTAATTTGAATCTCAAACGTTCATCTAAATTATACATTTGCGACTATATTTACCAATCTTTAAAAATAATAATGCCACATCTGCACTGCAAGAGGTTAAGTGATCTTAACTAGACAACGCTTTATGTGAAAGTGTTTAATGTGCCTGTAAGACGACCTAAACCCACGTTTTCTTACAGAGTAGAAATATCTAGATATAATAATCCCTGAATGAGTTTCAATAGCCGTGGCATAAATAAACAAAATTTTTCCTTTATTTAATTTTACAGAAATACAAAACGTTAGTAGAGTATTTTGCATCGTGGTTAAATATATGCATGTAATTAAGGTTGCGGTACTATCAGGAAAAGTTACCGCTATTTCTAAATATTTGAAAGGCCGACACCACCTTTATCTGTGCAATCATTTATTCTTTAAACTCTTTATTTTTATCAGATTCTTCATACACAATAATATATATATATATATATATATATATATATATATATATATATATTAAATTGTTAACATGAAGTTGATAGTTTAAAATGTCAAAATGGTGTAATTATTTTTTGGGATATTTCCTTCAATTGATGCGTAAATATTAAAAATCCATCTGCATTTATTGTTTACGTTTCGGTTTATTTAAAACCTTAATCATAACCTAACACATTACAAATAGAAACAGTTACAAAGTCAAAAATACTTACAATAAAAACTTGAATTAAATTATAAAAACTTTACATGTGGTATCGATTTTGAATATATTTTATACAGCTGTCATTCAATAACTACTAGATACATTTGTGTTTTGGTCTTGAAAGGTATTTTATGTGTGTAACAGAATACTTTATAAAAGAACAGAAGTGAAATTTTTGTTTTTGTGAACTCTTTTAAAACTGTATAGATATGTGTATATAGTGTTTAAATTTTGTGTGTCTTGTTTGTTGTTAATACTGTCATTTAGTTGTTGAATATGAAATGCTTCTAAGAATAGTCTATTTGTATAATTGTTTTCAATTTCTAAAATTTCAACATTGTCGTAGTTCGGTGAGTGGAGTGTGTTCACTAGGTGTGTTGTCAATGCACAAAATGTTTTTTTTAATTTAATGACACTTTTATGTTGGGTGTGCCTATTCTTCAGCCATTGATTAGTTTGCCCCACATATGGTCGATTACAACTACACTGCACTTTATATACTATATTGCTGTACATCTTTGTTGGTGTCTTATCTTTAACTCTCGAAAATAACCTTTTTATGCACACAAAGTAGGTCATCTACATATTTACATATAAATGACATATGAAAGGGTAATTTAGGTAATATCGAATCTAATAACTCATCAAGTACAATTTGAGCAATAATTGGTGATAATGGGGAACCCATGGGAGTGCCAAACTCTTGTAAATAGAAAGTTTCTTGGAAAACAAAGTAGGTATTTTTGAAAATTAAATTAATAGTAGCCAGAAAAAGTTCTTTTGTGATATTGCAGTTGGGTTCTATGTGTTTCCATTTGTTAGTTATTATCTTGATAACTAGTTGAATGGGTATATTTGTGAATAATGAAATAACATTTAGAGAAATTAAAATGTAGTTATCAGGCAGTTGGAAGTTTTTTAATTTATCTACAAAGCTAAAAGTATCTCGTATATTGTATCCTTCAGATGGAAAGGATATTTGAAGGATTTTTGAGAAGAAAGTAGCAATGTTGTATGTAGATGTATTTATTGAGGAAATAATGGGTCGTAGTGCTAGGGTTGGTTTATGGATTTTGGGTAACCCATAGTATTTTCCTGGGTTGCTACTGTTGTTGGTTAGTTGCTTTTTTCTTTATCAGAAATCATTCCTTTATTGTGTAAAAGTTTAATGTGATCGTTTACCTTTTTTTGTGTTGAAAAAGTAGGATCACATGTAAGTTTTTTATAAATTTGGTCGTCTGATAACAATTGATTGGATAAATCTATATAGGTTTGTTTATTTAAAATTACTGTTACAGCTCCTTTATCAGCTTTTGTAACAATAAGATCTTGATTGTCTTTCAAAAACTTGTTTGTTTTAAAAAATAATTTTTGTTCTAAAGAATTACTGTTTGTTACTAGTTTACTATTGTCATATATGTTATGAGTTAGAGGAATTGTTTAGTTACCATTGGATGGGATGTAAGTACTGCCAAAATATTCTGTAAAGGCATTTGCTATTTTCTGAGAATCAAACGTTTCTGCACCGTTAATATAGATTTTGGGTATGCAGTTACCTTGCATCTTGCTTTGACGTATTTCCAGAAGTTTGTAGGATCAGTATTTATTTCGTCTTGTATGCCTTTGACGTATAAATTATGTGCTTCGCGTATTTCATTTTTTAGAGCCGAACGAATCACTTTAAATTCATTAATTAATGAGCCTCAACGAATTCTGCAGTGACGTTTTCATAATCTATTCTTCAATTTTATTTTTTGTATGAGAAAACTATTAAACCAGGGTGGATAACTTTTAGATACAGGCTTGGTTTAAGTTACTGTAAGATCAAATATGGACCCAAGTTAATTGTACATATAGTCACATGCAAGATCCACATCATCAAAATATATTCAATTGTTTCGTCCGGAAGAAACAGCTTCCACGATTCTAGAACATTGCGTGCATTCTTTGCCACTTGTTTTACCCCTGGCAAATGCATAACAATATTTCTTTTTCGTGTTTTCGTTTGATTGTGAAGGAAATTTGAACCAAAAAGTACTTTTATTTTTCCAACCATATTTTGACCTGCATAATAAGGTTCTCTATCATAATCAATCGTTTCGTCTCCAGATTGTTCAGTGTTCAGATCATGCTCACTAAATTCTGATTCAGTGTCACTTTCAATGTCGTCGCATCTTTCGGCTTCAATATTTTTTCAGTTCGTCTGAAGAAACACACCACAGCGAAGCAAATGGTCCTATAGCATACATTTTGTTGTAATGTTCAAAGATACGAAAATAAAATACATTACCTATAGTAGGGGACAAAGAATACTAGTATAGTAAGCCTGCTTATTGTAAAAGGCGTTTAAAAGGCACAGCGAGGGGCAGTAGCCTTGCCGTTTAACATATATTGGAGGAGAATCGGTTGGTCTTGGGCAACCCTCAATAATTTACAAGGTTGTTGGGGTTGGCTGTGACGGATACGACTTTTTGCTAAATAGCAAATCTTTAAAAACTGTGTTGTGGAAAGATATGGGAACCTACCACAATATTTCCCTGGTATGTGTGGCCTAAAACACGAACTATGAATGTTGGAGAGTTCACAAGCAAAATTCTTGTCCGGAGGTAAAATACCCCCCTCATTCGGATCTCCGGGAAGGGGTACTTGGGGCTCGTCATCGAACGAATTTTAAACAACGGTTCGATTTAGTGATAGGGACTTGGAATGTAAGGTCATTACTTACAGTACATAAATTAACAAATTTATCAGTCGAAATGAGAAAAGGAAAGCAGGACAGGACATTTTAGGTATTAGTGACATGAGATGATCATATAGTAATGACTTTTGGAAAGATAATTACAGAATAATTACAACTTCTTCAACTAATGGACAGGCAAGGGTAGGAATAGTGTTAGGTAAAATATTAGGACGTAAAGTTAAAGATCACTTACAATTTAGTGATAGAATAATTATGGTTAGATTGAGAACGAAACCTACAGACACTGTTTTAATCCAGGTATACATGTCAACAACTCAGTACGAGGATGAGAAAGTAGAAAAGATATACGAGGATATGAATAGTATAGCGAGAAAAGTAAGGGAAGATGAGAATTTAATAGTTTTGGGCGATTTTAATGCGTCAGTGGGAGAAGGTAGCGAGGGAAAAATGGTAGGAAAATTTGGGTATGGTAGATGAAATGATAGAGGAGAAAGATTAATTGAGTTTTGCCAAGAACAGATTAGTAAGTGTAAACACCCTATTCAAACAACATGTTAGACGAAGATATACCTGGAAAGTGCCAGGTGATAGGGCTAGATACCAAATAGATTATATTTTAGTTAAACAAAGATTTAGAAACCGAGTTAAAAACTGTCGTAGTTATTCAGGGGCTGACATAGATAGCGATCATAACTTGGTTAAAATGAAGTGTAATCTAAAATTCAAAAAATTGATAAAGGCTAAAAGAGAGGGATGGGATCTAGGTAAGCTTCATGATAGTGAGGTAAAAGAGGAATAAACAAGTATTAGATAATAAGATCAAAAAGATAGCTGTAGGAGGGAATGTAGAAAACAGATGGAAAGAAATAAAAAGGGCTGTACATGATACAACAACACAGACTATAGGTAAGAAAAAAGTAGAAACGAGAAAACCCTGGGTAACACAAGAGATATTAGATTTAATAGAGAATAGAAGAAATCTTAAACCTTTTAGAGAATGGGATAGTGAAAGTAAGCAAAAATATAATAGAGTTAGAAATAAGATTAGTACATGAGTGTAGAAAAGCTAGAAATAAATGGATGGAGGAGAATTGTAAGGGAATACAAGATGATTTGAGAGTAGGTAAGACAGACAGGGCTTACAGGGCAGTTAAAAACTTTTTTGGGGAAGATAGGAAAAATATAATGGTATTAGAGACGAGAATAATGAGCTTCTAATAAATAAAGTTGAGGTAGCAGATAGATGGAAAAGATATTTAGAAGATTTACATAAGGGAGACGATATGGATGAGTTAGAGAACGACCAAGAAGAAAATGTAGAAATAGAGTTCTCAATATTAAGAGAGGAATTTGATAGAGCTGTTAGAGATCTTAAACTAAATAAAGCACCAAGACGATATTCCCGCAAAATTAATAAAATATGCAAGTCAGAAAACTTTAGACAGATTATGTGAACTAGTAAAAGTAATATATGACACAGGTGAAAACCCAATAGATTTCAAAAAAATATTATTATCCCAATCCCAAAAATAGTCAGGAGCTGATAGCTGTGAGAATTTTAGAACGGTTAGTTTAACTTCCCGCGCTTCCAAAATACTAACAATAATAATTAAAAATAGAGTAGAAGCTATGACTGAGAATTATTTACACGAAGACCAATATGGTTTACGTAAAGACAGAAGGACTAGAGAACCCATACTAATGATTAGGGTAATTATCGAAGAAAGGTTAAAAAAATAAAGACATTTCGCGGAGAGTTTTTAAATATTATAGATGAGATACTACAGAGTAACTATAGTACGAGAGTTAACTCAGAAAAGACAAAGATAATGACAAGTGAGTTATAGCCTAGTTCTAAACCAAAACTAAAAATATGTAATGCCGAGTTAGAGGAGGTAGATGAATTTTGCTATTTAGGTAGTATAATTACAAAGGACAGACGTAGCAGAAGGGATATAATAGCTAGAATAGCTCAAGCTAAAAAAATGTTTTTAAAAAAGAAAGATCTACTAATAGCTAATAGTATTAGTTTAGATAATAGAAAAAGTTTCTTAAAGTCGTACGTATGGAGTGTTCTATTATACGGTAGTGAGACTTCGACAATTAAAGAGGTAGATAAGAAAAAGATAGAAGCTTTTGAAACTTGGTGTTATAGGAGAATGTTAAAGATTAGTTGGACAGGTAGAGTAACAAATGAGGAAGTTTATAGAAGGATAGGTGAGGAACCCTGTATGTGGAAACAATTAAAGGGCAGGAGAGATAGATTGATAGAGCACCAGTTAAGAGATGAGGGACTATTTAGTAAGGTCTTAGATTATAGACTACCAAATAAAAATAGAGTAGGAAGACCTAGACAAAGCTGTATTAGTCAAATTATTAGAGATTTAGGTTGTAAAGAGTATGTCGACCTTTTTAGACTAGCTCACAATAGAAAAGAATTTAGAGCTGCGTCAAACCGATCTTAAGTAAGTTTGAAAACAAAACAAAAAATAAATAAAAATCAGTTAACTAAATGTCACCATGACATAACTCACAATTAGTTAGCGGTCTGGCGTGTTGGTAGCGCTTCCTTGCTTAAATCTTACCAAACATATAATTTAACACTTTTCCTTTTTTGGAGGGGATAACCAGGTAATATTGCATTTCCTTATAAATGGGAATCATGTAAACATGTTGGAGTTCTTTAACAACCATCAGGTTGCTAATATCTATGTAGAGTTAGGTAGATAAGAAAAAGATAGAAGAGTATAGGAAGACCTAGACTAAGCTATATTAGTTAAATTATTAGAAATTTAGGTTGTGATGGGTATGTAGAACTTTTTAGATTAGCACAGAATAGAAAAGAAGTTAGAGTTGCATCAAACCGATCTTAAGTAAGATCGAAAACAAAATGATGAATGATGATGATGTATTATTCAGTTTCTGCAAATTTTAGGTATGCTAATTCGACTAGCCTTTTACCTCTGCTCATAGTTTAAACAAAATTAACACAGTGGAAATAAAATATGAACTATAAAAAGTTAATAATATGCAAATTAAAACAAATATTACAAATATAATACACTACTCGTCGTGTGATGTCGCCACAGCTCTGAAATTATTACTAACATTGTTGGCCGCATAATGAAAGAATTGCTCATGCAGTGCATCCACTTGGAACAATGCCCTCACTGGTACCGAAATGGCTTTAGACTTTAAATTAAAGCATTATTCGAAAGTAGAAGGTCAAAAAACCCAGCTAGAAATAACCGCTAGGCGGTGTTCAAACCGCATTATATTTACGTACATTTTTGTATCAATGTTAGCAAAATGCTCATAGCGCAACCACTCATGGGTTAAATCCGCTTTGGTTTAGGAATTAATCTTTCAAAATACAATGCGACCTTGATAAATTAGTGTCT
The DNA here is from genome assembly GCA_036346225.1 of Platerodrilus igneus. Classification (NCBI taxonomy): domain Eukaryota; kingdom Metazoa; phylum Arthropoda; class Insecta; order Coleoptera; family Lycidae; genus Platerodrilus; species Platerodrilus igneus. Next base: position 1,936,110 of record JARFIW010000885.1, on the reverse strand, counting down.
ATTTTATTGTGTTAATTTTCCTCGAGTGCTCTGCAATCTGACTCGACCAAATTGCCATTTGTTACGATCATTTACGGCCTCTGAATAAAAACGACATCGATTCCGTTTCTACTCTTCAATGCGTCAATAACATCCAACATATTTTACCTGTTTACAATAAATACACATGCAAATAATTTTCAATTTCAATCTATCTACTCTAAAACGACACGTTTACACTATAAATTTTATAGTTGGCATATTGTTTTGAGTATCCGTTAACTGGCTACACATTACTATAGCGTAAAATTAATTTTTATACTTCTACGACCGAAAGACTCGTTGAAATAGTGTATTCTATTATTTGATAAAGCTTGAGTCGAGCTTTCTAATCTCCTTTTAGGTATGTTGATAACGCGAGGATCGAAGCTTGGATTCTTGTTATTTAAAACAATTTCAATTTGATTCTGCAGTTCGTCCTCATATGTATTTTTCTATACTACTCTTCTATTACTCCAAGAGCGATGCACGTTTTTTCTTTATAAGAAGTGTAGATTTTGGGTGTATCGCTCTTAGCTGGAGGCCAAATTGTTTTATGTAGGTTGATTTTTCTTCTAATGTAGAACCAACTGCGCTGGTAAGTGTTCCGCTGTTGCAGTGTGTATCGCTGCATCTGGACACAGCACCCTGACGCTTCGCTGATTCACCTCCGTGGATGCAATGGGCACACGATAATATCCTGACACTTGGAGGTATGTTGTATTAATTTTCCCATATATCGAAAGCACCTCTTGTATTCTTACTTTTGTTGTTCGTGTGTCGCTGGTGCTCCATAATACTTTACTACCTGATTATTAGAATTTGTTGTACCATAAATAATAATCTTTTCTTGCTTTTATTAATGTATACTCAATGTTAAACGAAATGCGCACTTCGTACATAAATTTTTAAAATTTGATCTTTATAATACTATTTATTCATTTTTTTGTTGATTCAAACCATACTCTTTTTTTAATTATTTTTTTTATTGTAAATAGAAAATCGATGACGATGTATTTTTTTGTGATGCTAGATCCCGCCTATCCGCATTGGTAGTTAGCCCAGTAATTCTATGTTTCTTGTGTTCTGTTTCGTCATCGTGATTCATGCGGGTCCTCGCTGTAAGTATCCTTTGTATTTCTATCTTGCCCGTACGCTTCATAACGTAGCACATTAATAATCTGACTAAAGCCCGAGCGCTTTAGCACGAGGGCTATAGTCAGAATATTAATGGCAATTTGATCTTGTCCGATTGACATGCATCGCTCTCTCAAAAACTTCATCACAATAAAATAGCCGACTATTTATCAAGGTCTTATAAAACAGAAACAAGGACAAAAGTGTTGGAACCATAAGCATATGTGTAGAGCACAGCACTGTACACCTATGAAATAGGGACACTAGAAGAAGTAAACATGCTTTTTGGAATATTATGCTTCCGATGTATGATGAAGATACCATGGATAGACAAAGTTAATAACAAAGCGGTTATAGAAATACTTGGGGAATAAAAATATCTGCGGAAAACAAAAAAATATAGGAAAAATAGAAGGGCAGGATATGTTGTAAGGCATTTTTTAGAGAATAATGCAGGCTATATTACAAGCAGATATAGGAAAAAAGAGAGGTAGATTTTAGACCTAGATCAGAATATTGCACGCAGATAGGGAAAGATGCAAAAGGGAATTTCAGGGAAATGTATAGGAAACAATGGAGGTACATTTCCATTTCCAGAACTGAAGACAATGATGATGATATTTAAAATAAATATCCACACACATTAACAAATAATATTTAAAAATAGAATTAACAATATTATAATGATCAATTTGTTAAATCAAAAATAATCAATATTATTTTACCATACACGGAGTGTATGCAACAAATTATAAGTTTTAAATAAATATAATTAACTATTGCAGATAAAAGACGTATCTGACAAAAAACATATTGTCAATCTCAAAGAGGATTCCAAAAAGCAAAACCGATTCGGTATTATAATTTCTTGTGAAAATGGTTGTCAACAGGTTTATATATGGCAAAGCATCCAGCACTTAGAAAACTTAATGGACACAAATTCGATGAAACAAATTGAACGGTTCTCACTAAGCATGAAAAGACATCTGAAAATAAATCTATGTTTGATCAAACCAATTTTAAAAATTGAAAACAAACACAACACGAACTTTTGAAATGGTTCAGGTTGCAAAAATCCCAGTGTCACTAAATTACAAAATACACATGGAGAACCTAAGCAAGGTATATTTATAATTGAAAATTATAGAAATTTCAGGTTTTTGTCATTCTGAACGAACCAACACCTTGACGACGTTCTAAAATACTAGAACATGTAGAATGGCTTGCGCGTTTCAATGAGCTAAAGAGCCGAACTATAGGTTTAACCAAATTAGTGGGGTCTTTAGTGAGGAACCAGACTAACACAGGTCCCCGAAAGACGGCAGCAGCTTTTTCGGTACTTAGAGTGGCAGAGACCATAGGGGTAAGTAAGTAAGTAGTAAGTAAGTAAGTAGATTTATTGGTCAGTATGACATTTTAAAACACACTACTGCGATGTGCAAGGCAACGAGAAACCACCACATTACCTCCCAAGTACACTGCGTACAGAAAATTTTAAACATGATGGCATTCTCTGGGATAAAAAATTCCGGAGGTAAAATAGTCCCCCATTCGGATCTCCGGGAGGGAACTACTTCGGGGGATATGATCCGAAAGCATAGAAAAATATCTGTGAACATTCTGCGAGTCGGGGCGTGGAATGTCAGAAGTATGAAACAAGTAGGTAAGCTAGAGAACCTGAAACTCGAAATGAATAGGTTAGCACAAGACATAGTAGGAATCAGCGAAGTCCGCTGGCCAGAGGCAGAGGATTTTTGAAGTGGAGACTTCAGATGAAGGAAATTCGGGTGTGGGGATAGTTATGCGAAAAAAGATAGGACGTGTAGAAAACTACTTACAAAAGAACGAAAGAGTACTCATGGTTAAATTTGAATCTAAACCAGTAAATACAGTAATAATACAATTATACATGCCCACCTCTAGCTAGAGTGAGGAAGAGGTAGAGGCGACCTACAAAGATATCGAAGACATACTAAGATACGTAAAAGGACATGAAAATTTAATAATTACGGGAGATTTTAATGCAGTGGTAGGTGAGGGTAGGGAAGGAGCGATAGTAGGTTTATTTGGTTTAGGAACGAGAGATGACAGGGGAAACAGGCTGGTAGAATTTTGCGATACATTATTTCAACATCATGTTAGAAAACGATACACGTGGAAGATGCCAGGAGATATAAGAAGATATCAAATAGATTACATTATTGTTAGACAACGGTTTATAAATCAAGTAAAAGACTGTAGGAGCTACCCAGAAGCAGATATAGACACTTAAATTTAAAAATCTAAAAAAGAGAAATGGAAAAACGCACTTTGACTTTGAGAAGCTAAAAGATAAAGATATCCACGAAAGATTTGAAAAAAAGTCAAATGAATCTACAAGATATCGGGAAAAGTTCTGATACTAAGGAAGTAGAAACAGAATGGAATAACATTAAATCCAGCTTAGACATGGCGGCCAGAGATATTCTGGGGTATACATAAAAAGAAAATAAGAAATCATAGATAACAAAGGATATCCTGAATTTAATAGAAGACACACGAAAATACAAAAATAAATCAGACGAAACAGGAAAACAGATACAAAGCCATAAAATGGGAAATTATTCGCAAATGCAGGAAAGCTAAAGAACAATGGATTGATGAAAAGTGCAAAGAGGTACAAACTAAGATGGAAATAGGAAAGACAGACGAAGCATTCAAATTAATTAGAATGAATTTTAGGGATATAAAACCATATAGGAAAAATATAAGGGATGGCAGGAATATGTAGAGAATTTATATTCAGGAGAGAGAGGTGACCGAACTGCGTCAAACAAGAAAAAACAGCAGCTATGTTCAAAAACAATAAACATAGGTACAAGAAGAAAACTGTTCACAGCATAGTGTGGAGCACAGCACAGAACATCTATGAAATAGGGGCAGTAGAAAAAGCAGGCAGAAAGAGAGAAGTCTTTTGGAATGTTGTGCTTCAGATGTATGAGGATTGTAGCATGGACAGACAACGTTAATAACAAATAGATTGTTGAAATAGTAGAGGAATAAAGATATCTGTGGAAAACGAAAAATAGGAGAAATAGAAGGACAGGATACGTTCTAAGGCAGTTCTGTGGAACAGTGCGGGATATATTACAAGCAGAGATATGAAAAGATAACTAGAGGTAGACCGAGATCAGACTTTCACACATAGATAGGGATAGACGCATGCTGAGCAAATTTCAGCGAAATATGTAGGTTGGTTCGGATTAGGAAACGATGAGGGTATGTGTCCAACCAGTTCTAGGACTGAAGACAATGATGATGATATTTAAAATAAATAAATATCCACAAACATTAACAAAAAATAGAATTAACAACATTATTAACGATATTTGTTAAATCTAAAATAATCAACATTCATTACCATACACTGATAGTGTATGCAACAAATTATAAGCTTTAAATAAATATAATCAACTATAACAGATAAAGGACGAAACAAACACAAAAATATATTGCCAATCTCAAAGAGGATAGCACAAAACAGATTCGGTATTTATAATTCCCTGGGAAAATGGTTGCCAACAGGTTTATATATGGTAAAGCATCCAGCACTTAAAAGATATAATGGACACAAATTCGATAAACCAAATTGAACAGTTCTCACTAAGCATGAAAAGACAACTGAAAATAAATCTATTTTTAATCAAACCAATTTTAAAAATTGAAAAACAAACATAAAACGAACTTTTGAAATGGTTCACGTTGCAAAAATCCCAATGCCAGTAAATGACAAAAATACACATGGAGAACCTAAGCATGGTATATTTATAATTTCCTAAAATGAAATGTTAGTTTTACCTTTTATTGAAAATTATAGAAATTACAGGTTTTTGCCATTCTGAACGGATCAACACCTTGACGACGTTCTATAATACTGGAACAGGTAGAATGGCTTGCGCGTTTCAATGAGCTAAAGAGCCGAACTATAGATTTAACCAAATTAGTGGGGTCTTTAGTGAGGAACCAGACTAAGACAGGTCCCCCAAAAGAGGGAAGCAACTTTTTCGGTACATAGAGTGGCAGAGACCATAGGGGTCAGTATGACATTTTAAACCACACTACTGCGATGTGGAATGCAACGGGAAACCACCACATTACCTCCCAAATACACTGCGTACAGAAATTTTTAAACATGATGGCATTCTCTGGGATAAAAAATTCCGGAGGTACAATAGTCCCCCATTCGGATCTCCGGGAGGGAACTACTTCGGGGAATGTGATCCGAAAGCATAGAAAAAGATCTGTGAACATTCTGCGAGTCGGGGCGTGGAATGTCAGAAGTATGAAACAAGTAGGTAAGCTAGAGAACCTGAAACTCGAAATGAATAGGTTATCACTAGACATAGTAGGGATCAGCAAAGTCCGCTGGCCAGAAACGGGAGATTTTTGAAGTGGAGACTTCAGGGTAATTCATGCAGGATCAGATGAAGGAAATTCGGGTGTGGGGATAGTTATGCGAAAAAAGATAGGACGTGTAGAAAACTACTTACAAAAGAACGAAAGAGTACTCATGGTTAAATTTGAATCTAAACCAGTAAATACAGTAATAATATACAATTATACATGCCCACTTCTAGCTACAGTGAGGAAGAGGTAGAGGCGACCTACAAAGATATGAAGGCATACTAAGATACGTAAAAGGACATGAAAATTTAATAATTACGGGAGATTTTAATGCAGTGGTAGGTGATGGTATGGAAGGAGCGATAGTAGGTTTATTTGGTTTAGGCACGAAAAATGACAGGGGAAACAGGCTGGTAGAATTTTGCGATAGGAACAACTTAACCATCACAAATACATTATTTCAACATCATGTTAGAAGACGATACACGTGGAAGATGCCAGGAGATATAAGAAGATATCAAATAGATTACATTATTGTTAGACAACGGTTTAGAAATCAAGTAAAAAACTGTAAAAGCTACCCGGAAGCAGATATAAACACCGACCACAACATCGTAATTATGAAGGCCGCACTTAAATTTAAAAATCTGAAAAAGAGGAACGGAAAAAGGCACTTTGACTTTGAGAAGCTAAAAGATAATGATATCCACGAAAGATTTGAAAAAAAGTCAAATGAATTGCTGAAAGATATCGGGAAAAGTTCTGATACTAAGGAAGTAGAAACAGAATGGAATAACATTAAATCCAGCTTAGACATGGCGGCCAGAGATATTCTGGGGTATACACAAAAAGAGAAGAGAAACCATGGATAACAAAGGATATCCAGAATTTAATAGAAGACGAAAATACAAAACTAGATCAGACGACATAAGAAAACAGACACAAAGTCGTAAAATGGGAAATTATTTGCAAATGCAAGAAAGCTAAAGAACAATGGATTGATGAAAACTGCAAAGAGGTACAAACTAAGATAGAAATAGGAAAAACAGAAGAAGCATACAAATTAATTAGAATGAATTTTCGAGCTATAAAACCATATAGCAAAAATATAAGAGTCGCAAAAGGAAACGTCATTATAGAAAATGTAGCGAAAGTAGCTAGATGGCAGGAATATATAAGGAAATTATATTCAGGAGAGGAACAAACAGCATTAGAACCGGAATCAGGCATTGAAAATGATGACCTGGGATATTCTATATTTAGAGATGAGTTTGGGTTAGCATTAAAGAGTCTGAAAAATGGTAAGGCGTCGGGTACAGATAAGGTGCAAGGAGAAACTCTAAAAGCCGCTGGACAAGCAGTAACAGAACGTCTCTTCCTATATGTATGAATGAGACAGGCGAGATACCCAAAGATTTCAAACGTAACATCATAGTAACTATACCAAAAAAAAAAGGCGTGGATAGATGTGAAAATTTTCGAACAATAAGTTTGACCGCACACGTTTCAAAAATAATAACTAGAATTGTACAAAAACGAATGAAAATCGAGCTGAAGAAATACTGGGAGAAGATCAATTTGGGTTTAGGCGAAACAGGGGAACAAAGAAGGCTATTTTAGCATTGAGGGTGTTAATGAAGAAAACAATAGAGAAGGGGAAAGCGTATATATATATATATATATATATATATATATATATATATATATATTATAGTGGTTTTAAAAGATCAAAAATAAATATAAGCGAAACAATTTCAACACACCCTGTATAAAGAAACAACCAGAAAGTACGTGCGAAAATTATATTAGTTAATTCAATTTTAAGTATCAAGGATTAACGAAATTTTATAAATAATTAATGAAATTTAAGTAGGTTTGCTAAGAAATTAAACGGTAGAAGCCAATGACATTAATTTAGTAATTAATTTGAATTTAATTGAACGATTATAAGTTAAAAACCCATTAATACAAAAGATGAGACGTGTTGCTAGCGTACAAATATATCAGTAGGGTTTGAAATACGTGGAAAATCCAAATCGTAGAAGTGTTATTTAAAATGTTACGATTGAACACCTGCGTATTTCTCTAAAGGTCAAGTTCTACTTAAATTGTGTAGGTAACAAATGGTTACAGAGAACGTCGGATAAACCGTCGCTTATATTCACGGGAAATGCTAATAAAGGGGTTATTTAACGCACGCATACAGTCCACGTGTGTAAACAGTGAACAAACAAGGATATCAATTTTTCAACCACTCAAGCGAGGTTAGACTGAGACGTACAAAACGTATAAGCATGCGACCACAATAGTAGAGGAGGGATTGGAGAGACGTCATTAAGTCTACGATTGGTCGATATGTTAGTTCGACTTGACATAGACACGAGGATAGTGTAGCGTGATATTCTTAAAATTTTATAACGAGGTACGGAATTTCACAGATTTGAAATTGGGGTTGAGTGCAAAATTGTGAGAATGTGTGTTGTGTGCAGTGGATTTTGGATAACTGGGGGCCTGGAGAGGTTACAGTCGAAAGGGATAAATACTCTAGAGAACTAGGACTCGCTCTCTTGTCTTTCAACTTCGTGCCTTATTATTTCGATCGTCCCAAAGGCACGTATAAAAATTAACACGAGTTGTAAGTATTAACAAATAATTTAAAGTGTATTGCTTAAGTGATAGCCTCTAAATTAATTAAAAACGTGGTTAATGTGCCGAAATTGCTTATTTTAATTTGAGGTATCACCATAATTTATTATCAACTCATGTCGGGACATTAAATCACGTAAATTACTGTGAAATAAAATTTGGAATTTGGTTATACCGAGAAGGAGGCGTTGGCAGATCAACTAAAATGGAAGTAGTCCAGTAATTGAGAGAATCGACCTGCAGACCAGATAGAAATTTACATGGCCTCATCTACAGAGCGAAGATCTTCTAGAAATTCCAGGTAACGATTTAAATTTGTGATTCCTATAAACTGTAAATATTGGGGTCGAGTATGAAAGTGTTTTTCAAGGTAGTGTGAATTGTTTACGTATTGAACAGAATATGTGTAAATATCTTTATTACGGTATTCAACTAGAAATTGAAGGTGTCTTGAAAGCTTTTAAACGTTCCATCAGAACGTGAAATTTTGTGAAGAGTACATGGCTTTGTTTTTTAGTTTTAGAGTATGCAAAGTGAAGGGCATACATTAATTGGGTTATTATGAGCTCACCATATCCCACAGTTTACGTAGAGTATTAAAATAAATAAATAAATTATAATGAAGAAATTTTAGAGAAGGTATTATTCAAGGTCCATTTACTCCGCGTACATTGTATGTGTTTGATGAGTTTAAAATTAAATAAAGGACATTACAAAATAAGGGTTATTGAAGTGTAAGGTGAACAATAAAATAATGAATTGCATTTGTAAATAGGAATAAATACAAGATTGTATGTTTGTTGTATTTTGTGGTTTTATTGGGCGTGTGCGTGAATGATAGGATTTATGAATGAATATAGCTATCCAAAAGGAGGTCCTAAGGAGCTAGCCGGAAGCAGTTGAAGAAGGCCGTTCAACTGAGGAAGAGAGGAAAACGGGTAAGTAATATTTTTTAAGCTATTTAAATTTTTGGAAATTTTTCTATTTTCGAATTTGAAAATTTAACGTAATTTTCGAACATATTTTTGATGGTGAGGATTTTACCCGAGTTCCACGACATAATTTTGACGCCCAAGTCGTGAGGCTCGATTCTTATAAGATTACACGGCAATATATATATATATATATATATATATATATATATATAGGGTTTGTAGATCTGGAAAAAGCATTCGACAATGTGAAATCGACACTCAAAAAGATTGGAATAAGTTTTAGGGATAGACGGATAGTACATAGCTTATACAAAGAGCAGTAATAGAATTAGAGCAAGAAAATAGAGAAGTAATTATTAGTAAAGGTGTGAGACAGGGATGTGCCCTATCCCCATTAATTTTTAACTTGTACATAGAAGAGGCAATGAATACTGTCAAATGCAGGAAGACATTTGGAATTAATATGCAGGGACAAAAGATTGATATGCTTAGATTTGCAGATGATATAGCGGCATTAGCATCTAGCAAAAAAGAGTTAGAAGCTGCTCTTAATGAAATGGAAACAGTTCTAACAGAGAGATATGGTATGAAAATTAACAAAAATAAAACTAAAGTTCTAGTATGTAAAAGAAAGGAAAATAAAACAAAAACAAGTATACAAATAGGTAACGAGAACTGACAAGAGGTTAAGGATTTTCGCTACCTAAGAAGTCAAATAACGCAATATGGGAAAAGCACAAAAGATATAAAACAAAGATTGGCACAAGGTCGTGCTGCACTTAACAGGAAAAAGCAACTACTGTGCTCAAAGACCACAAACATAGAAACAAGGAAAAGATTGCTTAAAACATATGTGTGGAGCACAGCACTGTATGGCTGTGAAGCCTGGACAGTAGGAGAAGCAGACAAGAAGAAGCCTTTGAAATGTGGTGCTACAGATGTATGATGAAGATATCGTGGACAGACAAGGTTAAGAACAAAGAAGTACTGGAAATGGTAGGGGAAGAAAGAAATATGTGGAAAACAGTAAAAAAAAATAGGAGAGATAGGATGATAGGCCACAAACTAAGACATGAGGGATTAGTACGGAATATATTAGAAGCAGAGATAGGAAAAAAGAGAAGTAGAGGTAGACCTAGGTTAGACTATTGCACACAGATAGTGAAAGATGTAGGCTGTAGAATTTCGGGAAAATGTGTAGGCTAGCCCAGAATAGAAATCAATGGAGGTACGCTTCCAGCCAGTCGCAAGATGGAAAACTAATGACAATAATAATTACTGTACTTAAACGTGGTGATTATTATAAACAACTACAGAGATTGGTTTTGCAATACTCTCAACTAATGTTAATTGTGCGAAAGTATTCACTGGAAAACTATTACTACCGCAAATGTCTAAGTGTTGCGGGATCCTTGGCAGTCACAGGCTACTTAACCCCCTTCACATACCACTGAATCTCGGTGAAATAGGGAATATAATTAGAAAACTATAGAAGGGAATCGAGTTGTGTATAGGTAGTTAGGCGGCTCCGTGGCGTAGTGGTATGTGTGTGACTACTACGCCCTAGGTCTCGGGTTCGAATCCCGACACGGTCCGCTTGAAAAATGTTAGGCGAGCATTTTTCGCAAAAATACACCCTCGCTCGGATGAGAGGTAAATGGAGGTCCCGTGTGTGAGTGTTGTCACGCACGTTAAAGATCCCTACCTTGCTTGGAACAGCAAGGATTCGGCAAAATTCAAAATTTTCCAGGTAAAAAAAAACTCGCTTCCTGGCCAATGTAGTACCTTCGGGTGGAGCATTGGAAAAAAAAATCACATGTGTATAGGTTGTTGGGAGAATAGCAGGGAACTGTGTAGGCTAGCCCACAACATAAATAAGCTGAGGTACAAGTCCAACCAGTTTCAAGACGTAAAAACCAATGACGAAAAAATAAGTGCTCTTAAATCTGATGATTATTATAAATAGGGGTGGGCGATACAGGATTTTGCGTATCGAATATCGATACATATTCTATATCGATATGTATCGATATATCGAATATCGATATATATCGATGCGATCGACACGATCGACGATCGATCGCGATCGATATGTATCGATGCGTGTCGGTGCGTGATCGGTGCGTGCATCGATGCGCATCGACACGATCGACACGATCGATTCGATCGACACGTAGCGGTATTGTAGACATATATAGCGATTCCTATCGGAACGCAGATGTGCAGATTAAGTATACATATCGAGACGTGCGATACCTATCGGTACGAATCGACACGCATCTATAAATTTTTCTACTCTTTCTTTGGGAATAAAATCACAAGATCGTTTTAAAATAATGTATTTACTGACAATTCGATCTTTCACTTAAGATTGTTTGTTATCAAAATAATTAAAGTTTCAAGTTTAATATTTGTGACATAAGTATGTATATAGGGGTGGGCGATCACGGATTTTGCGTATCGAATATCGATACATATTCTATATCGAATATCGACACGTGTCGATGCGTGTCGATGCGTGTCGATACATATCGATCGTGTCGATACATATCGATATATCGATATTTATTTTTTGCTGTATCGGGGGGGGTCGATACGGGGGTCGTATCGATACGTATCGATATATCGATACGCGGACCCAGCCCTAATTATAAACAACTACAGACGTTGGTTGTAAAATATTTTCAGCTAATGTTGATTGTGCGAAAGGATAAATTGAAAAAATTAATAATTCGACAAAGGTTCAAGTGCTGAGAGAACTTGGCAGCCAAAGGCTGCTTACCCCCCTTCACATACAACTGAATATGGGGGAAGTAGGGTATATAAATGTAAAACATTAGAAGGTGACCGAACTGCATCAAACAAGAAAGAACAGCAGCTATGTTCAAAGAAACGAACATAGATACAAGAAGAACACTGTTCAAAGCATAGTGTGGAGCACAGTACAGTACATCTATGAAATAGGGGCAGTAGGAAAAGCAGACAGAAAGAGATAGAAGCCTTCTGGAATGTTGTGCTTCAGATGTATGAGGATGGTAGCATGGACAGACAAAGTTAATAACAAATAGGTTGTTCAAATAGTAGAGGAATAAAGATACCCGTGTAAAAAAAAAATAGGAGAAATAGAATGACAGTATACGTTCTAAGGCATTTCTGGGGAATAGTACGGGATCAATTACAAGCAGAGATAGGAAAAGATAGGTAGAAGTAGACCGAGATCAATCTTTCGCACACAAATAGTGATAGTTGCAGACTGTGCAAATTTCAGGGAAATGTGTAGGTTGGTTCAGACTAGGAAACAATGAGGGTACGCGTCCAATCAGTTCTAGGACTGAAGACTTGATGATAATGACAGGTTTTTGTTATCAACTAAAAAAGATAAACTAATAAATATGTTTCATGATGTCAATTAATCTTATCTTAAATTACAATGACTTAGAACTATGGTAATGTGTTATATTTTATTTACATGGATTACTCTATTTGTGTAAAATGATTTTTTTATTTTAAGATTTTAATGTTTTCTAGTTAAATACATAATAGTTTACTAAAAGGTAAGGTTTAGATACTAAACAACACAAGTTTGTTTCAAATAGTTAACAATCACTGTCGAAGTTTTGTTGTTAATATTATAGACAATTTTTTCAAATGTACATGACTGAAAAACAGAAGCATATTGTCAAAACGTACAGTTTGAAACAATACGTATTATTGTTAAACTAAACGATTTTAAATGCTGCCGATAAATAATGTTTAACATTCAAACAAATCGTTTTTAACATATTTTGTTTCATCTTCAAGTCACAACAACCAAGAAATTGTCCATTCTAGGCAGCATTTGGCACAAAGTGAGAGGTTTCGAATTTGTAATTGTAACACACAATATCGTAGATTGTAACTAGTACTATTCCGTTCACAGTTCTACATAAATTTTTTTTCACTACGTACCTTTTTGGAATAAGTGGTCGGTAACTATTCCATAACTTGTAAGCAACATTTTCAGCCCTTTTATACACTTGCACAAAAGGCTTAGCCAAACATTTAACCTGGTCCTGAAGATTTAAACATCAATATCAAAATTAAAAATCAGCAGTGATCAATGGGCTTGTTCAACCAACGGCAATACCTGTATCTGGTGAACGTATTGCAACTTTTAACAGCAAAGGTTTCCTTAAAGAGGTGGGTGGTTGCAGTCAAATCCAGTTATTTAATAACCAAGTACGTCCTAATCAACTTTCTTATCTATGTAGAACTACAAAATATGGTCAACCCTAAGATTCTCAGTAAAAAACTTGAAATTCTTAAAACAAAAAGCTTTTTCTATAGCTGAGGTTTGGTCTGCAAAAGGAATTGAAAGTAACAAGTTCACGCTTAAAAATAATAAGAGAAAATTGACATTGGTTTTATTTATTCTTAATATAACTACTATTTAGACAAGACACGCGTATTTAAATTTCCAATAGGTTAAAGTACTTTTAAATTTTCCCCCGGAAAAAATTGAAAAACAGCGATAATCAACAGTCAAGCGCATTGGCAGTAAGTGTGGCTGCGTTCATCCTGATACGAAATGTTAAAATGAAGGCAAATTATACATACCCTTTGAACTTGTTGCAGAAAAGGTGTAAGTACTACACACTTATTATATCTAACATTACACAGAATTTTGTTCTGCACTTGACATTCATAAACACTTAAATTTAACTATGCGATTTTATTAGAATTTTTGTTTTGTACGAGCACAAACATGGCCGAACACTATACAGTCACGAAGTTAACTGCAAAATTGCGCTTGCGCAATACAATAACTAAATTCAAATGGAGAATCTGCTATAACTTATCAATTTAAATTATTACACGAAAAAAGAAACTGTATTCGCATTATACAAATTACAAAACGTCTATACTTTGCTTATACATCAATTTCTTAAATACTTAATAAAAAACCCATGAAGTCCCATAGGATGCGCACGCAAAGGCGACGCCCTCCCATATAAAATTAGCGTATATAAGGTCAAAGACCTACTATAATTTTTACTAAAAATTAGTTTCCATCGTACGATGCTGTCGTTTTTGCTGTATCTTCTCTAACAATTATGTGATATACCTTCGATTAACAATAAATACAACATGCCACGGTCATTTTTGCGCTTGAAAAAATCAAGTGACTTGGCGGGAACTTGAAAAATTCAAAATTTTTAAATATTTTTATATCAAAGGAAATTTGAAAGCAACATCTATACATAACGAAGTTTTTATTAATACATGAAATGTTGTATTTTGCCTATGCGTTAAGTTTCTAGAGCTATATTCCCAAATGCGTCAAGCGCATGCGCAATAAATTACAGACGTCAAAAAAGACGCTTTGAAGTAATCCCATAAACTTCATGGTAATTTAATGGCGGCTACACGGCATTATTATTGTAGCAAAGCGTTCGGCGCGAGTTAGAATGCGTGGCATATGTGCGCGCAAATGCGGCGCGCGCGCTTATGCGCGCGCAATTATGTATGCGCATGCGTTCGATCAATATACCGCAATGACGTAAAACGGTTTCCGTTTATTTTGCTCAATTAAAGGTTATAATTAGGTTGATCCTCCGTTGCCCCGCGTACCCACTTTACACGGAGTGGTGGGGAAAATTGATTGGCTGGCATTCTTTGTATATAATAAAACGGACTTTAATCAGTAATATTGTGATATAAATTTTCGTAGATATGGGAAGATAGTGAACTCTTATGTTATATGTATATAAACTTTTGTGAAAAATAAAGGTCTTGAATGAAATGATTGAACAAAATTGGGTGGTTAAGATAGATTAAATTAAATAAATATATTTTTAAGATTATGTAAATAAGTAATCAATTGTTATATCATTATAATACAACTGATTACATCCTGAACTACATTATTTTAAGCGGTATTATAATTGTTATTCAATTTATCCTAAAACTATTGGTATTACCACTTTTTTCAGTTTTTTCTGGTGTTTAATTATGTGGGGGTCCATCCCAAGTACAATTCTACTTATAGTAAATTATTATTATTTTTGTGGTTATTTTTATATAGCCGAATATTAATTTTTAACATTAGAAAACTGTTTATTTGCATTGGCTGAATTGCTGATAACATATAGATTAGACGCCTGGCATAACGCAAACGACTCGTAGTTGAATAGATTCAAATTTATATTAAAAAAAAACTGATTGATTAGAATAATAGTCATAGCATTTTTAAAAATAACTGCTTTAATACTAAATTAAAACTGTAAACGGAATATTCCAATACAAAATCAGAACTCAAAATTACTTTAAAGCTAAAGATAATAGGTATCAAATGAAAGAGATTAAATATAATACAAATAAATCTTACAGCAAAAAGCGTTTAAAAGATAAGGGTCACACATTTTTTAATGAATTGCTACATGAACCTAATGTATAAATATGAAAAACCTTAAAAGATAATATACAAACATATTTGTACAGGAAAACAAAACAAAAATAAAAATACCTGCATCGGTATGTCTTCGAACGGCAAGTGGTGAGAAAATTTGTACTCACGGAGAGACTGCCGTTACGTTGGCAATTGGAGACAAACTAATTAATCATCGGGTGTTGGTAGCTGAAATTACAGAAGAAGTTATCTTGGGAATGGATCTGATGAGAGAATATGGGTTTCATGTGAACATGAAAGAAAATGTGTTTCAGATAGATGATGATGAGATTCCATTTCAAGAGGCGAGTATACAGACGATGCAAGTTCGAATGATTTGTGATACGAAAATACCCGAGAAGACGGAAATGATAGTCATGGGACGCCCGGATGGTACGCTCCGGGAAGGACAAGTATGTATGATGGAAGCAACTGAATCGGCAATAAGTCACAAGGGATTACTGATTGGAAGAACACTGGTAAAGTTTCGAAATATGTTACCAGTAGGAGTGCTAAACATTAATCCACATACGGCGACCCTGAAGAAATACATGATTGTGGGAAGTTGCATTCCAGTAAGCCATATTAAACGTTGCGTGAACGACACAAAATATAAACCAGCCAACGGTTGCTCACAAAAATTGCTGGATATGTTGATACCTGATAACTGGTCGGACGATATCGAGGTGTGTTTGCACTAGATGATAGTGAGAAAGGGAGGACAAATTTTGTGCAACACAAGATCAATACTGGGGATGCGCAACCGATACGACAACATCCCAGGCGGCTTCCTTTGGCAAAACGTAAGGATGCCGAGCAAATTATCACAGACATGGAAGAACAGCGCGTGATTGAGCCCTCGAATAGTCCATGGGCATCCCTGGTAGAGCTTGTCCAGAAAAAGGGTGGGTCAACAAGGTTTTGCGTAGACTACCGGCAACTAAACAATGTCACAAGAAGGACAGCTATCCTTTGCCCAGAATTGATGACAACTGGGATACTCTATCCGGATCTAAATGGTTTTCGACCTTGGACTTGAAAAGCGGATACTGGCAGATAGGATTGGGGCCAAGCAATAAAGAGAAAACTGCGTTAACAATTGAAATTGGATTATGGCAGTTCAAGGTCATGCCCTTTGGATTATGTAATGCCCCTGCTACTTCTGAATGTTTGATGGAGTCGATATTGCGTGGACTGTCCTGGAAAACATGTCTGGTGTTCCTAGACGACGTGATAGTGCTAGGCGGGTCGTTTGAAGAACATCTTAAAAACCTAGAGGAGATATTTTAAAGATTACGCAGGTAAACCCTACCTTGATCCCTAAGAAATGTCACCTATTTGGAAAAGAGGTAAAATACCTAGGAGATGTCGTTTCGGAGGCCGGAATAAGAGCCGACCCTGACAAGATAAAAACGCTGCAAGAGTGGCCTACACCAGCAGATATACACGAACTACGCAGTTTTCTGGAATTACGTACATATTACCGACGTTTTATACTAGGGTTTGCGAACATTGCCAAACTGTTGACAAAATTAACCGAAGATGAACAAGAATATAATTGGAATGACGCCTGCCGCAGCGCATTTGAACAACTGAAACGGCTACTAGTTACAGCACTGATTCTGAGTTATCCAGGGATGATGCGTAAATTTGTGTGGGATACCGATGCCAGCAATACAGCTATAGGAAGCGTTCTTTCTCAAGTGCAAGACGGACAAGAAAAATTTATTGGGTATTTCAGCAAGGTCTTGTCGCGGCCAGAAAGGAACTATTGTGTAACAAGAAGGAGCTGTTGTCCGTTTTCAAATCCGTAGAGCACTTTTATACGACCGTAAATTCCTGTTAAGAACAGGCCATGCTGCACTAAAATGGTTACTGCAGTTTCGAAATCCTGAAGAGCAAGTTGCAAGGTGGATAGAACGGCTGCAGGAATATGACTTTGACACAGAACATCGTGTAGGAACTAGCCATCGGAATGCAGACGCTCTGTCAAGAAGATGGAAGAGAAAATAAGTGTCATCCATAGATTGACGGTAACTGATGATACTTGGCAACCCGACAGAATATGAGAACACCAGGAGAATGACGCCGAATTGGGACGTATTATTGAGTGGAAAAGTAGAGGACAAGGACCAGCTTGGGAAGAAATTAGTATATCAAGTAGGAGCCTGAAGGCATACTGGGCACAGTGGGAGTCCTTGGTGATTGAAAATAGAGTCTTGAAACGGCGCCTGGAGTGTGAAGATGGCGCTGAGAGACGACTTCAAGTGGTAGTGCCGAGAAGCAGAGTGCCGGAAGTATTGCTGCACTTGCACAATGGTATTTCTGGTGGGCACTTTGGCGTGAAAAGAACTCTCGAAGGAGTCAGAGAAAGATTCTATTGAGTGAACTGCAAAGTAGACGTGAAGGAGTGGTAACGGAAATGTGAGTTGTGTGCCTCTGGAAATGGCCCGGTTTCTAAACGGAAAGCCCCAATGAGACAGTATAACGTGGGGAATCCTTTTGAGAGGGTGGCCATTGATATAGCTGGTCCGTTTCCTGAATCAGAGAAAGGAAATAAATACATCTTGGTTGCAATGGACTATTTTACCAAATGGCCAGAGGAGTATGATATATGATATACCTAACCAAGATGTACTAATGAGGGAGTTGTTTTATCGCTTTGGAGTTCCGTTGGAATTACACTCCGATCAAGGTCGGAACTTCGAATCAGCGTTGTTTCAGAACGTCTGCAAGCATCTTGGAATCATGAAGACTAGAACCACGCCACTTCATGCTCAATCGGATAGAATGGTTGAAAGAATGAACAGAACGTTAAGAAAGTACCTAGCCAAAGTTGTCTCTGAACATTAACGAGACTGGGACCAATATTTACATTTGTTCCTACTGCCGTACCGATCTTCGGTACATGACAGCACAGGATACTCTCCCGCTTGCGTGATCTTAGGACGTGAATTGCGGCTACCATATGATCTTCAGCTTGGATTTAAACCTGGAGAAGAGGTCGCAGCTGAAGATTACGTTAGTAAGCTTCATGAAAGATCAAATAGCATTCACGAAAACGTCCGAAAAAATATCCAGGCGGCAAGCGATCGAATGAAATCTTTGAATCTATTTTTAATATTAGCTAGCTAGATTTGGATAGTTTTAAGACGACCCTTCAGGTCGCACCGGTAAGCAGAGCTGGTAGCTGCTATCCGGTATTACGGATCCCTCCCCATTCATTTTAGCGTGTGTCTTGTGGATCAGGCTAACTCCAGAATCAACGCTAGGGATACCATTCTTTAAACCCTATTTTTAGTTTCAGTTTGTTAGATTTTTATTTAGTATTGATTAACCTGAAGTTAGATGAAATTTGGAGCACGTTTACTTTTCGCGTTTAAACCCAATGTAGTACCTTCGAGTGGAGCATTGGGCACGTGATCGCAAGCATATGGATATTTAGTGTGGTTGAATAATCCACAAAGAAAGCGTAGATTGTCGCCAAAATTACAAAGACAATGGGAAGGCCTGTACGAAGTGTTAAAAAGAATTAATGATGTAGTGTACCGTATCAGAAGATCTCCCCGTGGTAAACCGAAAGTGGTACACTTTGACCGTTTAACAGTTTATACTGGCAACAACCAAGAAGACTCGAGTAATAAAAATGGTGTTCGAAGGGTTATTAATCGTGAGCCAAATGTAGATTTTGAGAGTTTCATGGCGGCGCATGGTGGTTCCGCTAAGGCGAAATTTGGCGTTTTTGTTGAAAAACAGAAAGATCTGTTTAGAGCACCAGAACAGTATTCCCTTGCACATTGCGTAGCTCAAGATCTGCAAATGTCCAGAGGAATGACTGTTGTTTTCAAGAAAAAGTTGGATGTGTGGATAAATTAGTACAACAGCAGCCAACTGTAGGAAAAGCTTTGGTTATTCAGGATGGAAAGCGGTATGTTTACTATCTGGTCACCAAAAATTCTTCATGGCAGATACCTAGTTATCTAACGGAGGCTTTACTGGATCTTAAAGCTTAGATGATAGAAAATGGAGTAACGAGACTAGCGGTGCCCAAGCTAGGCTGTGGACTGGATCGCTTAGATTGGAGAATAGTTCGAAATATGCTAGAAGTAATTTTCCAGGGAACCAACATCCAGGTCCTTGTTTGTTGCTAACAACCAGTTGCCTACCAAGACCAAGAAAAGTGTGTTGACTGTTATTTCCAACGGCGTGGTGGATGCACCAGAGGAGATAGCTGGCGATATCGTCATCAGTCATCGAATCGGCATCAAAATGGTTTTACAGTTACGGGACGTAACGGTTTTAAAAAGGGGACAGTTTTAGGAACTATTAGGTCAAACACGCAAAGTGCATAACCGGTTGAGCTAAAGCAGGTCGACGTAAAAGGGCAAACGTCGACAGCACAACGTAGTGCCCCGGAGATTATCATGTGCTGCATGATCGATGGGAAGTCTGGACAGCATTTATATCGATGGTAGAATTAATTGTAGGGTTGTCCGATTACTCGTAGATACGGGAGCGACAAGGACTATTGTGAGACCAGTTTTGGTTGATCGTGGAAAAGTGCTACCTGCATCAGTATGTCTTCGAACGGCAAGTGGTGAGAAAATTTCTACTCACGGAGAGACTGCTGTAACGTTGGGAATTGGAGACAAATTAATTAATCATCGGCTGTTGGTAGTTGAAATTACAGAAGAAGTTATCTTGGGAAGGGATCTCATGATAGAATATGGGTTTCATGTGAACATGAAAGAAAATGTGCTTCGGATAATGATATTCCATTTCAAGGGACGAGTAACCAGACCATGCAAGTTCGAATGATTTGTGATACGAAAATACCCGAGAAGACGGAAATGATCGTCATGGAACGCCCAGATCGTACGCTCCGGGAAGGACAAGTATGCATGGTAGAAGCAACTGAATCGGCAATGAGTCACGAGGGATTGCTGATTGGAAGAACACTGGTAAAGTTTCGATATATGATACCAGTAGGAGTGCTAAACATTAATCCACATACGGCGACCTTGAAGAAAGACACGATTGTGGGAAGTTGCATTCCAGTAAGCCATATTAAACGTTGCGTGGACGACACAAAAGACAAACCAGCCAACGGTTGCTCACAGAAATTGCTGGATATGTTGATACCTTTGTGTCAAGGATTAAACGGCGACCAACTGGGCAAGGTAAAGGAACTGGTCGGACGATATCGAGGTGTGTTTGCACTGGATGTTAGTGAAAAAGGAAGGACGAATGTGCTACAATACAAGACTAATACTGGAAATGTCACAAAGAAAGACAGCTATTCTTTGCCCAGAATTGATGACACCTTATGGCAGTTCAAAGTCATGCCCTTGGATTATGCAATTCCCTGCTACTTCTTAACGTTTAATGGAGCCGATATTGCGTGGACTGTCCTGGAAACATGCCTGGTGTACCCAGACGACGTGATAGGGCTAGGCGGGCATTTTGAAGAACATCTTAAGAACCTAGAGGAGATATTTCAAAGATTACGCGGGGCAAACACTATCTTGAGCCCTAAGAAATGTCACCTAATTGGAAAATAGGTGAAATACCTAGGACATGTAGTTTCGGAGACCGTAATAAGAGCCGACCCTGGCAAGATAAAAACGGTACAAGAGTGGCCTACACCAGCAGATATACACCAACTACGCAATTTTCTGGGATTATGTACATATTACCGACGTTTTATACTAGGGTTTGCCAAACCGTTGACGAAATTAACCGAAGATGGACAAGAATATAATTGGAACGACGACTGCCGCAGCGCATTTGAACAACTCAAAACGGCTACTAGTTGCAGCACCGATTCTGAGTTATCCACGGATGAAGGGTAAATTTGTGTGGGATACCGATGCCAGCAACACAGCTATAGGAAGCGTTCTTTCTCAAGTGCAAGAGGGACAAGAAAAAGTTATTGGGTATTTCAGCAAGGTCTTGTCGCGGCCAGAAAGGAACTACTGTGTAACAAGAAGGAAGCTGTTGGCCGTCTTCAAATCCGTACTTATACGGCCGTAAATTCCTGTTAAGAACAGACCATGCTGCACTAAAATGGTTACTGCAGATTCGAAATCCTGAAGAGCAAGTTGCAAGTTGGATAGAACGGCTGCGGGAATATGACTTTAACACAGAACATCGTGTAGGAACTAGCCATCAGAACGCAGACGCTCTGTCAAGAAGATTGAAGAGAAAATAAGTGTCATCCGTAGATTGACGGTAACTGATGATACTTGGCAACCCGACAGAATATGAGAACACCAGGAGAATGACGCCGAATTGGGACGTATTATTGAGTGGAAAAGTAGAGAACAAGGACCAGCTTAGGAAGAAATTAGTATATCAAGTAGGAGCCTGAAGACAACCTGGGCACAGTAGAACTCCTTGGTGATTGAAAATAAAATCTAGAAACGACGCCTAGAGTGTGAAGATGGCGCTGAGAGATGACTTCAAGTGATGGTGCCGAGAAGCAGAGTGCCGGAAGTGTTGCTGCACTTGCACAATGGTATTTCCGGAGGGCACTTTGGCGTGAAAAGAACTCTCGAAGTAGTCAGAGAAAGATTCTATTGGGTGAACTGCAAAGCAGACGTGAAGGAGTGGTGTCAGAAATGTGAGTTGTGTGCCTCTGGAAATGGCCCGGTTTCTAAACGGAAAGCCCCAATGAGACAGTATAACGTGGGGAATCCTTTTGAGAGGGTGGCCATTGATATAGCTGGTCCGTTTCCTGAATCAGAGAAAGGAAATAAATACATCTTGGTTGCAATGGACTATTTTACCAAATGGCCAGAGGAGTATGATATATGATATACCTAACCAAGATGTACTAATGAGGGAGTTGTTTTATCGCTCTGGAGTTCCGTTGGAATTACACTCCGATCAAGGTCGGAACTTCGAATCAGCGTTGTTTCAGAATGTCTGCAAGCATCTTGGAATCATGAAGACTAGAACCACGCCACTTCATGCTCAATCGGATGGAATGGTTGAAAGAATGAACAGAACGTTAGGAAAGTACCTAGCCAAAGTTGTCTCTGAACATCAACGAGACTGGGACCAATATTTACATTTGTTCCTACTGCCGTACCGATCTTCAGTACATGACGGCACAGGATACTCTCCCGCTTGCGTGATCTTAGGACGTGAATTGCGGCTACCATATGATCTTCAGCTTGGATTTAAACCTGGAGAAGAGGTCGTAGCTGAAGATTACGTTAGTAAGCTTCGTGAAAGATCAAATAGCATTCACGAAAACGTCAGAAAAAATATCCAGGCGGCAAGCGATCGAATGAAATCTTTGAATCCATTTTTAATATTAGCTAGCTAGATTTGGATAGTTTTAAGACGACCCTTCAGGTCGCACCGGTAAGCAGAGCTGGTTGCTGCTATCCGGTATTACGGATCCCTCCCCATTCATTTTTGCGTGTGTCTTGTGGATCAGGCTAACTCCAGAATCAACGCTAGGGATACCATTCTTTAAACCCTATTTTTAGTTTCAGTTTGTTAGATTTTTATTTAGTATTGATTAACCTGAAGTTAGATTAAATTTGGAGCACCTTTTCGCGCTTAAACCCAATGTAGTACCTTCGAGTGAAGCATTGGGTACGTGGCCGCAAGCATAGCGGCCCTTAATTACATTATAATGAACCAGATAGGTATTTTGTCTTTCGACCCTGGTAATTTGTCCCGTCCATTTGGTCTGGAGTTACGGATTGGTTGCTTGGTTTGTGGTCGTTACTAGGCCGCCAACTCGGAATTAAGATGCATTCGGTCCTTGGTTAGCGTAGGGGTTGCAAAAGTTCCTTTAGAGTTGATGAACTTTTCGGATGTCTTCCCTAGCTGATCCGTGGTTCGACATCGATGTTTGATTTATGTCCCCCAGGTATTGGTAGTTCGTACCCTACGAATGCTTCGTTAGGAGTTTTACCGGTACCTGCGTTCTGGGGTAACTGTAGGGCATATAGTATATGTGGTAGGGCGATGTTCCAGCTGCTTGCGAGGTGGCATGTGGCGTGTAGGCGCAAACCTCTTTTGATCTTCTGGTTGCGTCTTTTCACGAAGCTGCAGCAGGCGTGGTAGATGGGTGTTGTATAGTGGTATAGTGTTGGGATCCCCATCTTTGTAGAATTTGGTCCCAGTGTTTGGTGGGGAACTGGGTGGCATTATCGGTGATGATAGTTTTTGGATAACCGTATCGTAGGAAAACTTAGTTTTCTAGTCTTGCAAATGATCTCTACGCCTGATACGGTTAAGGCGAAGGCTCCTGTCCAGCAACTGAACATGCAAGCGATGATGTTGTAATGAGAATATGTTTGTTTTTCTTAGATTTTCTGGGAAAGGTCCCATTAAGTCGACTGAGGTTACTTCCCAAGGTCGGGCCTGTTGGTGTGATCTTAATGGAGTCTTGGGCTGTAAAGGACTTCGCTTGTTGGCTGCGCAGGTCCAACACTGGCAGACAAATTTTTGGTCAGAAATTACATTCACTAATAACCCTGTGCGTTTACTCTGCCTCAGGGTGTTCAGCCGGTTTGTCATCGTGGTATGCTAGAGCACTTAGTGTTGCATTTCGGTGGGCGTTATTAGTCGATTGCCTCATGAGTTCCTACGCCATAGGCACACGTTTTCTACTACAGAGTTATCCAGTATATGTCGCTCGTGGTCGGTTTGTGGACCTCGGACTACCACTTTGTCCATCGGTGATCATCCATTGGATCGTCATGCTGCGGCGCTTGAACATGTGGCTGCAGGTTGGTTTGTTGGATGTAGGTCACATAGTGGGGCCTTTCAGCTCGTGAGGGATGGTAGTTGGGATTACGTATTTGCGGTCGTCCTAATGACGTGCTCAGTGCTGGCTGTGATTGTCGGTTTTTGTAAATTTATAGAGCAGGAACAAATAGCTGGATTCACTATTAACCATTATCTAAACCTCAATTTTAGTTTCAGTTTGCGAATTTTTATTTGGGATAGATCAATTTTGAAGTTAGATTAAATTTGAAGCACGTTTAATTTCGGGTTTAAACTCAATGCAGTACCTTCGGGTGGAGCATAGTGGCACTTAATTAAATTATAATCAAATGAAATCACAATATGATACAAGAGCTCAAGAAGGTGGTTACCAACCTGGAGATTTAGTGTGGTTGTACAGTCCACAAAGAAAGCGTGGATTATCGCCAAAATTACAAAGACAATGGGAAGGCCTGTACGAAGTGTTAAAAAGAATTAATGATGTAGTGTGCCGTATCAGAAGATCTCCCCGTGGTAAACCGAAAGTGGTACACTTTGACCGTTTAACAGTTTATACTGGCAACAAACAAGAAGACTCGAGTAATGAAAATGGTGTTCGAAGGGTTATTAATCGTGAGCCAAATGTAGATTTTGAGAGTTTCATGGCGGTGTATGGTGGTTCCGCTAAGGCGAAATTTGGCGTTGTTGTTGAAAAACAGCAAGATCTGTTTAGATACCAGAAGAGTATTCCCTTGCACATTGCGTAGCTCAAGATCTGCAAATGTCCAGACGAATAGCTGTTGTTTTCAAGAAAAAGTTTGGATGCGTGGATAAATTAGTACAACAGCAGCCAACTGTAGAAAAAGCTTTGGTTCTTCAGGATCGAAAGTGGTATGTCACTATCTGGTCACCAAAAATTCTTCATGGCAGAGACCTAGTTATGAACATCTATGGGAGGCTTTGCTGGATCTTATGGCTCAGATAATGGAAATGGAGTAACGAGACTAGCGGTGCCCAAGCTAGGCTGTGGACTGGATCGCTTAGATTGGAGAATAGTTCGAAATATGCTACAAGTAATTTTCGAGGGAACCAGCATCCAGGTCCTTGTGGTTGCTATCAACCGGTTGCCTACCAAGACCAAGAAAAGAGTGTTGACTGTTATTTCCAACGACGTGGTGGATGCACCAGAGGAGATAGCTGGCGATATC
Organism: Platerodrilus igneus; assembly: GCA_036346225.1. Lineage (NCBI taxonomy): Eukaryota > Metazoa > Arthropoda > Insecta > Coleoptera > Lycidae > Platerodrilus > Platerodrilus igneus. The sequence goes on along the minus strand of JARFIW010000885.1, from coordinate 1,910,626 downwards.
GTCATCAATTATCGAATCGGCGTCAAAATGTTTTTACAGTTACGGGACGTAACGGTTTTAAAGAGGGGGCAGTGTTACGAACTATAAGGCAACCCGTCAAACGCGCAAATTGCGTAACCGAAATATATTTTACAGAAGTCTCGAACCTCCCAGCAAACACCAGAATATGAGTCATCTATTTAATTATAGGGTATATATATATATATATATATATATATATATATATAGGATCGGTGATGAGGGTACATCAGTTAGTCTATATCAAAATGTCGTATATAAATCATCTCGTGTATAGTTAGTTGGTCATTACGTTCTGAAAGTCCTATAGTAAATATAAATTCGTATTATGTGAACGTGTATATGTACCGCCAGCTTGTACATAAATAGACAAAAGTGTAATAAATAAATTATAGTAGTGTTAGTGTTCTTAAGAAGACTTATGGTTAAGGATTTAGTTTAAGAAAATATAGTGCTTGTAAATAGCATTAATGTGATAGTGCTTCATTGTTAATTGGACTAAAAACACCTATAAATAAAGCATATACTGTTAATTAGATTTGTGAACAGTGAGTAATAAAGAATTTTGTTATTACTTGTTCTAAATTAGTGAAACGCGTTAATAGAAACCCGCTACAATATGGATTTGAGTATGCACGAGAGTAGTCTTTTAAATTTTGCATATACAGCTGAAATAAAACAATAGATAGCTTTTAATTGTTTTTCGAAGTATTCTTCACAAAGATTAATTCACTTTTGTATGCGCTCGAACCAACTCTGGAAGCAGTTATTCAATTTCTTTGTTGGTACTGTCAAAATAACATTTTTGAAGGCATCGACTACTTCCGACGACTGGAACCTTTGAACATGTAGTCCATCCTTGATTTTCGAAGGTATAGAAATCTTTGGGATTTAGGTCGGGATTGGACGGAGGATGGTCTAACAGTTCACTTGTCTTGCATTATCGTGATGGAGGGGATGATTCGTCGTTTGGGGTTGGTTTGTAGAAGCTCAGCAATGACTTGCGGCAAACAAATGGTTTTTACAATCGGCAGTAACAGTTCTTTGATTTTGTAGCGCAACTGTTAGTACTTAACCTATTTCGAGACAAATGTTGCGACCATCTTTTTGGAGACGCTTCAAGAAGGGTAACTTTAGTCGGCTTTTCTTCACCTTGGAACACCCAAACAGAGGCTCCGGCTCGTATGAGTAAATCCAAGATTCATCTTCACTCACGATGTTGTACGCGTTTTTAGAGTTTTCTGCGTTGAGGCTGTTACGGTATTCTGTGCGGGCGAGAAAAAAAAATAACGTATACAACGAAAATAGTCCGCACCGAATATCGCAACGAAAAAAAGAATCGAAAACCTGCCGAGGTAGCTAGAAAATTGTAGAGTGGGGTGGGTCACTAAGAAAAAGAAAACCTCGAGAGAGAAAGTTTAGTTATAAAATCTTTAATAAAAAACGTGTTACAAAAAGGAAAAGCAACTCGCGGAGAAAACAATATTTATCCAATATATTTCAAAAGATTTATACAGTACAAAAATCTACGCAAAAATAATTAACACGCCCCTTAGTCACCTCAATCTAATTTTTAACCTGAATTCTAGTATTTATTCACATGTAAAAAAAATTAAAAAAAAAATTATGGCGATTCTCGGTAGCCTGTTTAATACAATTTGTTTTAATACTTTATATTCCCTTCCACAAGCACTCCTAGTAAGTAAATATCAAGAAAAATAATGCAATAGTAGACAACAGCAATAAAGAAAAAACCATCTACCAGACGAAATGCATTTCGCAGCGGCGGTAAAGAATTCTGTAATAACGTCACATCTAAACAATAGTGTAGCTCTAAATTTTTATACAGAAAATCTTATGGACAGCCAATACTAATCTTATTTTATAATTAATACTCAAACAATAAAAGCTGCCGTCGTTAGCATATTCATAACATTAAACCAAAGCAATTAAAATTTACCAGATTATTTGTACACAAATTTTGTTTATCTCAGTGTGACTTGAAAACAATGACGTAACCACATTCTGTATACCTCAAACTATACTTTATAATTAATTAGAACCTGAATCTTTAAACTTTATATTACAATGACCAAATGTATACAACATATTTCTATTTTTTTAAAAGCACTAGAATAATTGCATGATTATAAATTAATTTTTATACAAAAAATTGTAAATAGAAGGGGAACCGAACTGCATCTAATAAGAAAGAGCTGCGTCTATGTTCGAAGACGACAAACATAGAAGCTGTTACGTTCCAATTTTGCTTTTAAAATTTCCCTGGTTAATTCAATACCCGCTCGAATAAATTCCGTTTCTACTGTTAAATCCTTCAACATAATCAATAATAAATACGTTCTCTAATAATTCCTCAACTTAAATCTAGTCGCTTTGAAACGACAAGATTATGCTACAATTAAATATAGTTTATATCCTGTTTTAGGTGCCCGTTATCTTGGTATACATTACGACCGCGTATAATTGCTTCTCTTATATTTCCCATTTAAAGACTTGTCGAGATGATATATCCTACTATTATTTGATAGCGTGTTTTCCAGTTTTAATCGCGCTTCGATAAGCGAGGATTTGCAGTTCGAATTCGTGTCATTTGAACCAATGTTGAATTTGATTCTGCAGCTTGTGCGTCGAAATATTTTCTACATTATTCGTCACCGTATTTCAAAAGCAATGCACGTTTGTTTTTTTTTGTTCGACAACTAGGAGGTGTTTTGCCTTTTTTTTAGTTGAAGGCCAAATGGGTTCTTTTTTGTGTAGGCCCGCCTGTTCGTTGCCGTGGACCAGCTGCTTTTGTCCGTGAATCGCTGCTGCAGTTACGATGGCAGGGTGAATGGATCCTGAATACCGCGGCGTTTCTGTGGTGACTCACCCCTATGGATTGCAAGCTAAGTATCCGGACATCTACAGGTATGCAACTCGTTTTCTTTTATGTTCAATGGCATATTCCGTATCAGCGTTTGGTGTAGTTACGTGATAAGAAGCGTGGCATTGTAGAACTATAGTTTGTGGCTGCTAATCGATATTATCGCTCTACAGGTGTGATGTACCATTGTTAAAAATGTTGAGCATATACACGCTTATTGTTTTATACTGATTGGTTTATCTTACAAACGGTACTACGTACAATTTAAAAGATGTCTGACAAAAGCTCTCGCACGTTAATTCTTTCCTACTAATTAGTTTATTTTACAAAAAGTATTAGGTGAAATTTTAAAAACGCTTGACAAAAGTTCTCACAGATTTACTACTGATTAATTTTATTTTGTGTAAAACACGAGATGCGCACTTCGTATCTAGATTCTTAAATTGTCCATATAATTTAATTGTTTGCTGTAAAATAGTAACTCTGAATTTATTTCTTTCGCTTGTTTGTACAGAATCCTTTATTTATTTTTATTTGTTAATAGATAATCGTGGGCGACGTGCTTTATTTTTTTGTTTTTTTTATATTTAGGTGAATCCCCCCACTCTCCGTTTGATAGTTAGCCTGGTATTTACTTTTCTTCCGGGTACATCTAGGTACGTAGCAAAGCATGGAGAAAATTGTTGAAAGCATATGTGTGGAGCACAGCACAGTACGTCTATGAAATAGAGGCAGTAGGAGAAGCAAACAAAAACGTAGAAACCTTTTGGAATGTTGTGCTTCAAATGTACGAGAATGATAGCATGGACAGACAAAGTTAAGAACAAAGAGGTTATAGAAATAGTAGAGGAATAAAGATATCTGTGGAAAACAAAAAAAAAATAGGAGAAATAGAAGGGCAGGATACGTTCTAATGCATTTTCGGGAACTTGTGCAGGATATATTACAAGCAGAGATAGGAAAAAAAAGGTAGATAGACCTAGATCAGACTATTGCACGCACATTGTGAAACATGCAGACTTGGAAATTTCAGGGAAATGTGCAGGTTAGTTCATAATAGGAAACAATGAGGGTACGCGTCTAACCAGTTCCAGGACTGAAGACCTAATGATGATGACAAAAAATTAAATATTTTTGTCTTGTAAATTATAAACGTGACATAAATGAAGCCAACTACGTGAGCTGACAAAGAAAAGCAAAATATCAATACACAGAAGAAGAATTTAATATACATACTCTGTTGGGATTGATGCATTCAAAATCTGCACTTTCCGAGGCCTCGTCCTTCATAAAGTCTAAAGATAGGGGTCATCCAACTTCGTACCTTGAAAATTCTACGACACTTAAACCATTTTCAAAGGAATTCAGCAAAACAAACATCGCCGTTTCTACCATATGGTCGCTCCGATCCTACCATATGCTACGAAATCATGGTCGACGATGTACACAAGGACAGCTTAGAAGTAAACCCCACCGTTAGTAAACCTCAGAAGTTAAGTTCAATTGTCATCGTGTTTTTTTTAAAAAGAAAGAAACCCTGAATTTATAAAAAATTTATATCTTTCGCAATATTTATTTAATTCGTATGTTTCGACAGGATAAAAGTAGCCCCGAAAAAACGGATAACCGTAGTACCATTTGCCGTGAGTTCGCATAAACGGACACTATAGCGCATAACAAGACTTGGAAACAACACATTTTTATATCCGTATCGGAAACGGAAAGCAATTCTATTCTGTTTAAGCAAGAAAAACCTGCATAATAATAAATCCATTAAAATCTTATCTTCCCTCGAAAACATCCATGTGTAGATAATGAATAATATGAATGGTATGTCGATAACAGAACCAGAAAACTAATTGAATCAAACTTGTCTTGGAAAGCCCTTCGGAAACCTCGTGCATGAAAAACTTATATTATTTTAACAAGCGAAACTACACGAAAATTCAATTTATACCTTATCCAGTAGAACCGGCTGTAGCGTTCTAAACTACAACGATTATACATCAACGTGTGTAAATGTAAGATAAGAAATATATACAACCAAACTTGAGGAATTATGAGAAACGTGTAGGATGGACTGCCTAATTTCCCGCATTGAAATTATAGAAACGTAACATAAACCAATTAATAATTTATATTAAATACAGTATAGAAGTATGCAAACCAGAAATTTTAATGAATCTGAATTCGTGATTGAAAATAACCTTGATGAAACACGTACATAAACTCATTGTACATATTTAAGAAAGCGAACGTTGCTAATAACAGAACACCCTACATGTAATTTTTCCAATGCTCCACCCGAAGGTACCACATTGGCCAGGAAGCGAGTTTTTTACCTGAAAAATTTTGAATTATGCCGAACCCTTGCTGTTCCTCCATTTTAACTCATCCGAACGAGGGCGTATTTTTGTGAAAAATGCTCGCCTAACATTTTTCAAGCAGACCGTGTCGGGATTCGAACCCGGGACTTTGGGCGTAATAGTCACACGCATACCAACTACGCCACAGAGCCGCTGATAACAGAACACCACATTATATTAACGCTATATCAAAATAGGATAAGATCAAAGTATTTAAATTATACGTAAATATTCTAATAGAATCATACAGGGGAACGGATTAGCAACCGTTTAAATTGAGGAGGCTGTCGAAAGTGTTAATGACTGAATAAAGTAAGGAATGTGCAATTTAATTAAGTAAGAATATTTAAATACATGATCTGCACGTAACAAGGCGGTCTCGAGTTTTTTGACGCCTATTCACCCTAGTTGCTTTCTGTTCCTCGGTCAACAGATGCGATATCCAACGGAAAACTAATTTTTTACACACAATTCTTCATGCAAATTTTTTTAATTGAAGTATTTAAAATTGCCAATGATGCCTTAATTTCACGATATGTCACATGTCAATCTTCGTAAACATCATTTCGTAAACATACAACGCCAAAAACGCTTAGTATATTGAATGCATAAAAACCTGTGATTGAAAGATTGGTCATTCTTAATGACGGAGAAACTGTATTTTTAGATAAGAATATTTGTATATTCCGCGCGTAGGATATTTTTCAAAGAGTTTCTTCTACATTTGGTTTTCAAAATACTCGATTGTGTATAACATTTAATTACATTTTCCTCTTAATACCAAACATACGTTTGTATTTGGATAGAAGCGTATTCATTTAAAATATCAGTAGATATTCAAAATAAAGTTACGGATGTATTTGAATTGAACGTGTTCACGGAACATTCTGAAATAATCTAGTACTAAAATGGAACATAAGGTAAACGACATCGTCCAAATTATAAGATAAAATAAGATTAATCACAGCCATAAATCTTGAATGTCGTACAGATAAGATAACGCATAGGTAAACGCCATTAATTAGTGTAGTTCAAGGCCATAAAACGACATATTTCGGATTGTTGCATCACACACATCCGGAAAAGAACCAATCCAAACATAGAAACGACAACTAGACTGCGCTAGAAGGATCTAGATTGCCGACGGTAACACGAAGGGTTGCTATATAATTAACCAATGGAAGTCAAATACGGGGATGATTATTCATTTCAACGTCACAATGCTAAATCATATGATACGCTCGTAATTAGAAGTCGATCTAACACGTATTGTGTTAGTAGTTTAAATTATTTTAATGAAATTGCGACGGAATAGTGCTTTAAACGCTCAGAAGTAAGTAAGATTATTGGAAATGCGTAAAATGAATGAAAATGTAAAACAAATTAATAAATAATAATTGACTACTGCAAGATAAATTTTTTAATTTGAATAAAAGCGTATATGGAATTGGAATGGCAATTTTGATATTTAATGGTAAATTTTAAACGATTTTGGAACATTGATGGATGACTGCCAAAACATAGGCAACAACAACGACACGACCAGCATAACTTACACAGTATAATAAAATGACATTGTTTAAAATTTAAAACGACACTTCTATTGTTTACTTAAGTTGTATAATAAGAGTATTTTGTGCTAGTTTTTTTTAATTTGAGTAAAGTGTATGTACGAGTTGATAATTCGATTTGATGAGTGGCAAGCCGTCGGTGAGGTTTTGCCAGTATATGAAAAAAACTATCAAACCTAATTGATCAGATACGTTTAAATCCCATTTTAAAGGGGTGGATATTGAGTTATCTGGCTTATCTTGATAAATTTTGTACATAATAAGATTTAATTAAAGAGTTATTGATGAATGAAATTAAGGTTGGTGTGTGCTCATCATAATTGTCAAAGAAACTTTGGACTCTACTTTTAGTATAAATGAGTGATTATTCAGAAGTTATATTTTTTGTTAGATTTAAGATATTGTTTGTAAGGCAAAACCGTTGTGGCAATTTTGAATTCTATTTTATTTTTGAACTTTATTTAGTTCTTGTTTACAGGCTCTGTAATTCATTTATATTTAACACATTGTACGGGCTTGTCATGGTATCTGGCAGGTTTGTGAGCGTAGTCTGCAAATGAATGCAGGTGGCATGCTCTTTAAAAGAAAGGTGGTGAAAGGAGGCAGGTCTCTTGGTAAATGAAAATGTTCTTCACCAGAAGAAAGAACATTAGAGGATCCGGGTTCCACCCCGTATGATGAACCACTTGTTTTTAAAACGAAGGTTAAGTATCTATGTGTGATCCTTGATAATAGGTTAAATTGGAACAAACACGTGGAAAAGACAATAGCGAAGGTGATAGTCACTTTCTGACAGTGGTTGAAAAGAGATGGGGCATACTTCCTCAAGCTATATACAGGCTGTATACGGCAGCCGTAAGGCCTAGAGTCCAATATGGGTCAATCATATGGTGGCCTCAGAACAACTTGTCAGTGTCTCCCCTTTGGCCATCCGAAATCCAAAGTCTAGCCTGTCTGGGAATCTCAGGAGCAATGAGGACAACACCTAGCAAAGCTCTAGAACTTTTACTAGGGCTCCTAGCTCTCCTTCTTTGGATCCAGAAGGAAGCTCTGGCGACGTATCTCAAACTTCGTGATACGGGCGGGTGGTGGAGCAGGGGGGGGAAGTAGTAGGGCATGCTAAAGTCGCTGTTATAGCTGAATAATAACTTCCCATTTCTGGTACCAAAGTGAAGAACATAGAGGATAGATTAAGATTACAGAGACAATTCGCTATCACAATCCCCTGGAGGAAAAAATGGGACCAAATTAGGTTACATTCCCGCCAAGACTCACTAGTGTGTTATACTGATGGGTCACGAATAGGGGACACACGACTTGCCGGGGCAGGGATACTTCTGGATAGCAGTTGGGCTCGTTGGAGATTTGCTTTAGGCTGATATACAACTATCTTCCAAGCAGAGGTATATGCAATATTAAAAGTGACTGAAAGCTAAGAGAAGTAGAAGAGCAGAGGGTTATTATCTGCTTAAATAGTCAAGCTGCACTCCAAGGAATCTGCTCCTCCAGGGACTAGATACCCACTGGTTCAGGAGTGTGGAGACGCATTGGAGGAATTAGCCAGTCGAAAAGAAGTTCAATTCCTCTGGGGAAAACACAACGTATAGATGGAAATCCTCACTGGCCATTGCAGTTACTGAGACACCTGGCCTTGCTGGATATCGAAACAGAGTCTAGGTGCCTAACCTATGAAACGCAGGAGGAAACTGTTGTCCACTACTTGGGAGAGTATGGGAGGTATATGAGGTACAGACAGGGTTCTGAGCTCATGCAGTTTGACACAGGAGGAGTTGATCTCCCTTCCTTAGCCAGACATGCTGGCTTTCATGAGAGAAACTTAGTATGTGTCCTATCATCCTATCTCTCCTTTTTATACTGTTTTACTCATATTCTTTTCTTCCCTTACCATTTCTAGAACCTCTCTGTTCTTAACTTTGTCTTTAACATCATACGTTTGTAGCATCACATTTCAAAGGCTCCTATCTTTTTCCTGTCTGTTTCTCCTAATGTCCACGTTTCATAGACATACAGTGCTGTGCTCCACACATATGCTTTCAGCAATCTTTTATAGCTATTACTGCATGAAGAGCAAATGGATATACGAGCAATGTTACTATGTTTTGCATACTGAGACATAGAGTGCGCCACTAATCAAGTGTCAGTACTAACAATTAACCTCCATCTTTAGTTAATCCAAATCTAAAGTTTCAGTTTGATACGTGCAGTGTTGTAGCTACAACGAACTGTCAAAATTTACAAGTTAATCAAAAAATGGAATTAAACCGTGAAAAATTTTCACGCAATTTTTTTATAATTTTCAGAGACAATTATCTCAACAAGAATGCTTCGTCGAGTTGGTTTCTATTTTCGGCAATGAAGCATTGAATCAGTCAACAATTTCTCGTTGGTATGGTGAATTCAAAGATGTCGGGGGGTTAGTCTTAGCGACTATCCAAGAGCAGTGCACCAAAAACAGCAGTCACTCAGGAAAAGGCAGCTCGGTGGCATAGTTGGTATGCATGTGACTACTACGCCCAAGGTCCCGGGTTCAAATCCCGACATGGACCGCTTGAAAAATGTTAGGCGAGCATTTTTCACAAAAATACACCCTCGTTCGAATGAGAGGTAAAATGGGGATCCCGTGTGTGTGTTGTCACGCACGTTATAGATCCCTACCTTGCTTGAAACAGCAACGGTTCGGCAAAATTCAAAGTTTTTCAGGTAAAATACTCGCTTCCTGGCCAATGTAGTACTTTCGGGCGGAGCATTGGAAAATCACATGTAGAGTCACTCAGGAAAACGCCAATGCTGTTTGCAAGCTCATCACTGAAGATCGATAAGTGACATATCGCGAAATTGAGGCATCATTGGGGATTTTAAAAAACTTCAATTCAAAAAATTTTACATGAAGAATTACGTGTAAAAAAATTAGTTTCCCGTTGGATACCGCATCTGTTGGCCGAAAAATACAAAAACAGTTATGGTGAATTGGTGTTAAAAAAACTCTAGACCGCTTCAACACAGGAAACTCTAAAAATATGTACAACATCAGGAGTGGTGACGAATGTTGGATTCACTCATCATCATCATCATTAGGTTTTCAGTCCTGGAATTGGTTAGACGTGTACCTCCAGTGTTTACTATTTCGAACTAACCTACACATTTCCCTGAAACTCCCACAGCCAACAACTTTCACTATTTGCGTGCAATAGTCTGATCTAGGGTCTATCCCTACATCTCCTTTGTCATATTTCTGGTTGTAATATATCCCGCACTATTCCCCAAATGCCTTAGAACGTGTCCTGTCCTTCTATTTCTCCTATATATATTTTTTTGGTTTCCACAGATAGCCTTCTTCCACTACTATTTCTAGAGCCCTATCTGTTATTAACTTTGTCTGTCGATGCTATCATCATCATACATCTGAAGCGCCATATTCCAAAAGGCAGCTACCTTCTTCTACCATCACTATTTCATAGCCATACAGTACTGTGCTCCACACATATGCTTTCCACAATTTTTTCTTGTTTCCAGGTTTGTTGTTTTCGAACATAGCAGCTGCTCTTTCTTGTCAGATTTACTCATACAAGTCAGAAAATAAACGCCAGTCGTCTATTTGAGTGTTCCAAGCTGAAGAAAAGCTGACAAATGTCATCTGTTCTCGAAGTGTGTTTGTGTAGAAAGCATGTCATGTAGTAACAATTCCTCTACAAAATCAAAGAACTGTTACTGCCGATTAGTATACAACCATTTGTTTGCAGCAAGTCATTGCGAAGCTTCGAAAAACTAACCCCAAACGATAAATAATCCCCCATCAAGACAATGCAAGTTCACACACAACTCGCAAGATAATTGAATATTTAATGCAACAATGCGCCGAATTGTTAGACCATCCTCTGTACAGTCCCGACCTAAGTCCCAATGATTTCTATACCTTTCCGAAAACCAAGGACGGACTGCATGATCAAAGGTTCCAGTCATCAAAAGAAGCAGTTAATGCCTCCAAAAATGTAATTTTGACTGTACCAACAAAGGAGTGGAATAACTGCTTCTAGAGTTGTTTCGAGTTCATGCAAAAGTGCATTAAGTTTCATGGAAAATACTTCGAAAAACAATAAGTCTTTAAAAGCTATCTACTGTTTTATTCCAGCTCTATATGCAAAACTTAAACGACAACATTCGTATATGTATACCACATTTTGGAGTCTTGGGATTTTGTATTTAGAATTAATTAGCATGTGACGTATTTTAATTTTGGAGGAATATTTTATTTAGTAATTAAGAGAAATTATAAAACGATTTTTCTTTTTTGTTGTAAATAAGATTAGGGATAATGTTTGATAGATATGCTGCAGTTTGTTTTCAGTAGCTTGTTGATTATATTGGGATGGTAACGATTGTGAATAGCTATGCCGAGTTGTATAATTTTTCCTTTTTGTCGAGAGAATAGTAGTCTTTAGACATAAGTATAAATGTAGCTATTTTGTTATTTACGAAGATTAGAAGTGTGATTTGTTTGAATCGGTTTTCTATAAATACTATATTTAAAATTCATTTCTGTTGTTGTAGTGATTAGACTAAGAAAACAATAATTTGCTAAATTTTTTAGATCTGATCATCATAAAGACAAAAGAATTTTAAACGCTGTATTTGTAGAAAATCAACTTAACCAAATCAAGAAGATAAAAACGTCTTTAAGGATGCTCAAAGTTAAATAAAAATTGCTTATAGACATTTTTATAATTCTTGTTTTTCATTTTCCAATTTTTAAATTCGTATGGCTTGTGGGATTTCTCAAATAACCGATTCATTTACATTCAGCATATAACCTTTAAACAACAAAGCCAAAACTGTTCTAAGGTAAACATTTAAAAAATTATTTTATTAATTCTGTTTTTACATTAAACTCTAAACAAAATTGAAAATACTTACCTTTGAGATGATAGTTCTATTCAAACTTATAATTCAGCTGCATACAACTTACAAAAAAAGTTTGACATAAAGAAAATTGTCATGCTTGACATTTAGAATGAATTTTATCTAGAAATCTAGGAAGCTGTGATGTTCCGAAAGCAATTTTGTAGGTATGTAGCATTCATGATGGTTGGCCATGGAAATCTAGAAAGTTGAAGGTGTTATGAAAAAATCTGACATTTTAGTTTGAGGTTAAGTTTTTTTGCAACAAAATGAACATTGTTGCCAGTTGCAATAATGTATAAAGGGGTTTTATCCAAAATTGATTTTGACACTTCAAGTTCAGGGCGGAGAGGTAATCGTTAATAAAACTATATGTTCAACTGCCATAAAATGTATTGTGTTAGTTGAGCTCTTTTGCCAACATTATAGACTTCTTCAGGCAACTACTTCAAATTCTTTTACGACTTTCTTTTCAGCGCATTTTATTTAAATTCTCACAAGAACTATTGTTAATTTATTCATTTTATTATTTACCAGATTATTGCCCAACAGTACGTGTACCAATTATAGTACAAAGTAGTAATGCACAATATACAATAAAAATTAAAGTATACGATAGCATTCGTGTATTTCGAGAGTACTGCAAGTAATCGCAATTTATGATATGAAGTCGGATTGTGTGCGTATCGCAAAATATGTACTACATACGAGCTTGATTTTTATTTTAAATCATTTTCAGTGTTTGAAAAGTTACAAACTATTAATTAAATATAAAGAATTCTACATAAAAATTACCTTCTGTAGTTGACAAGTAGTTAAACTACTTGTCAACTACAGAATATATTTAATTAATAGTTTGTAGCTTCTTAAACACTGAAGATGATTTAAAATAAAAATCGAAAGCGCTCTGTATGTAGTACATATTATTTTTGGACGATTACGCACACCACAATCCCGACTTCATATTATCTAAAATGTGCCCGTGGTCAGGGGGCATATTTCCTATTTATGATATTCACTATACTATCATCGAATATACAGGCTTAGTTAAATATTTATTATAGGAAATTATGCTCAATGCCTACAAAAGTTTTTTATGAGATTTCTATCTACATTTAGAATGCTTGAAAAAGTTTTTTCTTCAATTGTTTTGAGTTACGTATGTCTGTATAATTGCTTTAAATGGGAACTTGTCAATTCTACTCTACCATTCAATAGAACACTTTTTTCTCTTTATAATATTATTTCTATTTTTGTTTTTTTAACTTTATTTACTAACATTTTTGCAAGAACACATCAGTTCGGGTATTTAATAAATGTTAGGTACATCTAAGATAGACTAAATTATTTGCAGTAAAGTTATCGATCACAATCTTATCGTTAAAAACAAATTAATAACCAAGTAAATTAATAACTAACCGATTTACAAAAATTCTCTAAAAATTCACTGGGATTTTTTGTATCATGCTGGTAGTTTGTGGATTTTTAAGACGCTGGTTCAAATACTAATTAGCAGGTACATGTTTGATAGACAAAAGCAAAACGATAAACAGACTCGTGCCAAGTAACTTAGCAGTGGTTATTGTTTACATCAAATACAATTATGCAATTTATTTCTGTTAATATTAGCAATGGTGAGTTTAAGTGAACGTGAAAAAATTGAAATACTTAGCATGCTGGGTTATGGAAATAGACGCAGAAGTTTATAAGACGTTTGTAATTTATTTAATAATACAGATCCAAATAGAAATCCGATTTCTAAATCCGTCGTTTGTACAACTTTAAAACACTGAACAAACGGCTAGCGTTAATGATTTGCCAAGGATTGGTAGACCTATAACAGCAAAACCCAATGATAAACAACTGGATGTTTTATTAACTGTATCTGAAGATCCCCATTTATCAACCAACCAATTAGCGGCGAATGTCAATATTTCAGCCATCGGTCGTTTCAATTTTAAAAAGTGAAAAGTATAAACAACTTCTATGCGAGTTGACAAAATTGATTTTAACAAGAGACTACAATTTTGTGAAGAAATGTCAAATATTTGCAATAATAATGAAAATTTCGTCAACAATATTCTTCTTTCTGACGAAGGTACTTTATGCCTTACTGGTAAAGTAAACAGACATAACTGCAGATACTGCTCATCTGAAAATCCTTTTTCGGTTTTTGAAGCACCATATGCAATATCCCCAAAAGGTTAATGTTTGGGATGACATTTTAGGGGATCATATTATCGGTCCCTTTTTCATCAATGGCAATTTAACTCCGGCTCTGTATTTGCAGTTATTGCAAAATCAAATTTAACTTTCTTATGCTACGCACTATCCACATGAAAACAACGAACACTTTCCCAATAACAGTATCTGGTTCCAACAAGATGGCGTCCCACCACATTATGATTTAAATGGATAACGTTTTTCCAAACGAGTGGATTGGAAGATGAGAAAACACTGAGTGACCAGCCCATGTGCCTGATTTGTCTTTTACATAGATAAGCCCCATGACATCGAGCATTTAAAAATCCAAATTACCATGACGTTATAAGAAATTCCCGGTGAAATTTTAGCCCATTTGCTTGATTTGTCCTTTACAAAGATAGATAGATAGATGTTTATTTTGACCCATGGTTACATGGTAGTTCATTATAACTTCAAATACTGTTCAATAAATACTCCTCCACTGTGTATAAACAATATCTGCATAGTAAGGCCAAGAGTGCCACTTTGAATTTACGTAATGAATTAGCGGTTTTGATATCTTCCGGTAGCTTATTGTATAGCGTAGATGCCATGTATATAAATGATTTTTTTATAAAAGTGGTAGAAGGCAAAGGCTTATAAATATTGTTAGTAGTGCGAGTGTTATGATTATGGACTGTACTGGTAATTTTATAGTTACATATGTTTTTGCGAAAAAGGAGTAATGTTTCATAAATATAGAGTGGAATATGTGAGAATGTTTGACTTTAGAAAAAGTGGTTGGCAATGGTCAGTTTTGTGCGCTTTATGGATAATTCTAATTGCTCGTTTTTGAAGTCTAAATATAGTTAGCATGTTTTCTTGTGAAGTATATCCCCAAAAAGCAATACCATATCTAAGGCGTGATTCAAATAGCGCATAATACACTTTTATTAAAGTGCTACTATTAGGGAGTTCCCTGGCTATCGTTGAGAGAGCAAAACAGACCGATGAGAGTTTGCTTGCCAGAGAATTTATGTGTGTGTTCCAGGTTAGCTCATTATCTATTGTTATACTCAGAAATTCTGAAGCCCTATGACATCGAGCATTTAAAAATACAAATTATCATGACTTTATAAGAAATTCCCGGTGAATTTTTAACGATTAAGGTTCTGTAACTCGACTGGGTCATTGTCAAATTACAAATGGAGGACAATTTGAACACTTAATTTAATTTACTTTGTTATTAATTTGCGTCTATTGCGATACCCCAGCATCGTAAGTATTTCAATTCTTTCACGTTCACTTAAACTCGCCATTGCTAATATTAACAAAAATAAATTGACAACTGTATTTGATGTACACAATAACCACTGCTAAAGTTAGCTGGCTGGAGTTTGTTTATCGCTTCACTTTTATCTATCAAAGATCTATCTACTAATTAGTAAATACGTTGTAGTATTTGAAACGGCATCTTAAAAAGCCGAATTACCAGGATGATACAAAAAATTACCAGTGAATTTTTAGAGAATTCTCTTCGAAGTTTTGTGAATCGATTGGGTCATTAATTTACTTCGTTATTAATTTGTTGTTAATGATAAGATTGTGACCGATAACTTTACTGCAAATAATTTTGTTTATCTTAGATGTACTAAACATTTATTAAATACTCGAAATGATGCTTTCTTGTAAAAATGTTATTAAATAAATTTTAAAAAAACACAAATAATATTGTAAAGAGAAAAAATGCTATATCGAGTGTTAGAATTTCAAAAAATTAAGCAGACAGGCGTATCTATTAGATTTGTTATACTAATTATGCGGCTATATTTAAGGGGTGCATTCTAGCATAGTTCTTTTGTTTACAAAACAATCTTCAATTTGCTTATTACTAGATAGAAGAAGTGGCATACAGATGTTTGTTCTTACAATTTAATTTTGTTTTGCTATTCAAATTCCTAGAAATTATTTATTAGAGTTATATGTTACGTGCGTTTTGTGTTTAATTGTTCTTGCAGGTACAGATGTTCGAAGAAAAAGGTGAATTGGTCGGTGTGTACTGCTAACCCCCTCATCTCCGACTGTGTTTAACGTGGCATTTTTTTCACTCTTTCTCCTCCCCCTTCCTTTGTTGCTTTGTAATGCGTGCAAACATTTCGTTCTGATTGCATTCTTTTCTTACTGGTCCGCTCGTATTGCGGGAACAAAACATTTATCAGTATTCAACTTCAGTAAGTTACATTTACAATAATTGTTAATCTTGTCCAAGTCATTTTGTTGCACCCTACAATCTTCAAGGTTATCAATATTTTTTAGCAATTTGAGGTCATCTCTACATTTGATTTTCCACTTCATCCGAAGGTATTACATTAGCCAGGAAGGGATTTTTACCTGGAAATTTCAATTTCAATTTTGTCAAACCCTTGCTGTTCCAAGCAAGGTGATCTTTAACATGCGTAACAACACTCACACATGGAACCTACACCGAACGAGGGTGTGTTTTTGTGAACAATGCTCGCCTAACATTTTTCAGGTGGACCGTGACGTGATTCGAACATGGGACTTTGGGGTCAGTAGTCACACACATACCAACTGAGCCACGGAACCGCAGAGCAGTTGTCAGCATACAACAATAGTTTTAAGTTAATGTTTCGGTTGATGTCGTTAATAAATATGTTGAAAAGAAGTGGACTCGAAACAGAGCCTTGAGGCACCCCTGAAGTGGCAGCAACATTGCTAGATGTATAATCCCAATGTGTGACATTCGACACTCTGTTGGACAGATAGGACTAAAGAAACCAAATGAACTTGAATGTAAAGCCAAGCTCATACAATTTAAACAATAGTTTCCGATGATGAAGTCGATCAAAACTCTTTGATTGAACCATGTGAATTAAGTCCACCTTCGTTTAAGCTTTCAGGAATGTTCTGTCTTGTGCATACGAGATTAGTAATCGTCCACTATCTGGAAGTATACCCATGTTGGCAAGATATTAACTGGGATTTTATGCTAAATTCCAGAAAATTAGAGTGTAGATTCAAAGACTACTGAAGTTTCATAAAATTGATACAGGTCTATAGTTTTCAACATCTGATCGATCTTTATTCTTAAAAACAGGACATCTTTGAATACTTCCATATGCCAGGATAGACAGGTTTTAAGCATAATATTGAATAGGTACGTTAGAGGTTTAGCTAGAAAGTAAGCACAATCATGTAGCAAAAAAACAGGGATAAGATCGATTGAAAAAAAATCGGAAAAAGCATCTACCACAATAGCGTGTGGATCGAATAAATGTTTATTATCATATTACACAGTGCAACGGATACTGTCGATGTTTTTCGTACTATTGATGTAATACAAAAAATGTTTGGGATTGTCCTTTACATTGGATTCAGTTTGTACTAAATAGCATTTGTGAGCTACTTGTATCTCATGTGAGCTCGTAGCAATTTGAGGTCTGCCAGAGTCTAGACCCGGCCATAAGCTTTATGAGGATGCCAAGTCTGAGATTTCTTTCTGGCATGAATGATACCTCTTGTAAACCAAGGTGGATAGTCATTTTTCATAAGCGATGTTCTAGGGACAGTATTCAAAAATATCAAGTGCAGAATCTCGTAAAATAGGCATATGCTTTATCTACATCTACATGATTCAATACACCATCCAGCAAAACTACAAGTCCTATGGAAAAAAGTTAAATGGCAAAGTTGTAGGTAATAAAAAGATCTACAACTTTTATATTTACACTTTTTTCACATAACCTCAAAATTTATGCGAAAAATTCAAATAACCAAGTTTTTGGTTTTTTATTTTTATCTTTTACAAAAAAATTTCTTTTTTCACGAAATTTGGTGAAAACGTACCTTTTTATATCCCAAACACACTAATTTTTTTAATTTAAAATATTTATTTTTTAACCTTATTTTGCTTTATATCGAAAAACCACTCTAATGTTCAATCGAAAATTCTCACGTCAAAATATCTGCTTTTTTAAAAAAGTCGGTGGGCTTTTTGTTTATTAAAATCTCTACTTTCTGATGGTGTAAAAAATATACATTACTATGGTTAATGTTCGCAAAAAATGCAAAGAAACAAAAAAACTCATCCGAAAATATTTTTTTTATCATTATGTACAATTTTGAGCTATTTATTAAAATTTATACTTTAATTACTCGAAAAACGTAAGATTCCATGTTACATTGATGAACAAAAAATTACAAGTCGAAATATACTACTATAATTAACAACCAAATAAGTCAAGAAAGTTATTATTTAATAAGACATCAACAGTATTTTGAGAAAGTTGTAGAATCTTCTTTAATTGTATGCGTAGATACCTATTTATTGCTATTTTAAGATACTTTATATACCTGTGTGAACAACGGAAAATTTTAGGCCATCAAAAGTATTTCATAGAGAAGTGGGGAAGGGGCTAGGATGGTCTGGGCCTTACTACCTGTTATTTCGTAGCAGCTGCGATACAACATCTGGATTTGCGGGAAAAAGAAAGAAAAGTATTGTAAATTCATTATTAGATGATAAAAATTTGTCAAATTTGACCAATTTTTTTTAAAAAAGATGCAAACAAAGAAGATATCGAAAAAATGAATTACAATTAATCAAATCTATTTACAAATGTCAAAATGGTAATATAACACTGAATCAATTAAGATTTCGAAAATATCAATTGGCAAAAATTAAATCATCTTTCATATTGGCAAATCACCCACCCACAGAAGGTGCAGCAGAACAACATTGTTACAGGGCATATTATCGGCTTCAAACTTGGCTGTGTAACGAACTGACAGCAACAGATTGGGGCTGGAAGCAACATCAACGGGGCATTATGCCCAAATTTACAGAAAAGGAATTAATTCTGCAAATATTGCTCAAAACTATTTGCTGTAGCTGTGAAACTGGATGTAACAGTTTAAAATGTGGCTACAGAAAACATGGTTTAAAATGCACAAATTTATACTCAAATTGTCATGGTTCTGAAATATGCTCCATTGTGGAAGAAAAATGCTACGAGAAAGTTAATGATTCAGATGAAATTGTGGATGAAGAACCAATGCAGACTGGGAATAATATTGAAGACAAAGACGGTGATGGTCTTGAAGATTTCGAAGATTTACTAGAATCGGGAAGGTTTGTAAAATCTAACGATCAGGAAATGCCATCAACGAGACAAAAACTATTGGATAAGTGATTAGAATTCAAGATAAGGTATTTATTAGTAACAAGATTAATGCATTGGAAAATATTATAATGAATAACATAATCAGTATCAAAATTCAGTAGTGCGTTTTACATGTATATTTATATGATGAGATTTTGTACGACATAAATGTGATTAGCATTTAATAAATCAACTGTTTTTACTGAAAAAATAGCACCAGTCACATTTTTTTAGATGAAATCCCCTTTAAATACTATCTTTAATTATATTTAGAACAACTATTTTCTCAGGTTTTTTGCAATCTTTATGTTTTATTGATTTGTAATTGTGTTATCAATGTAACATGGAATCTTAAGTTTTCGAGTAATTAAAGTATAAATTTTAATAAATAGCTCAAAATTGTACATAATAATAAAAAAAGAATTTTTGGATTAGAGTTTTTTTTCGTTTCATTGCATTTTTTGCGAACATTTACCATAGTAATGTATATTTTTACACCATCAGAAAGTAGAGATTTCAACGAACAAAAAGCCCACCGACTTTTTTAAAAAAGCAGATATTTTGACGTGAGAATTTTCGATTGAAAACTAGGGTGATTTTCGATATTAAGTCAAAATAAGGTGAAAAAATAAATATTTTAAATCAAAAAAATTACAGTGTATTTGGGATATAAAAAGGTACGTTTTCACCAAATTTCGTGAAAAAAGAAATTTTTTTGTAAAAGATAAAAATAGTAAATCAAAAACTTGGTTAATTAAATTTTTCACATAAATTTTGAGGTTATGTGAAAAAAGTGTAAATACAAAAGTTGTAGATCTTTTTATTACATACAACTTTGCCATTTAACTTTTTGCCATAGGACTTGTAGTTTTGCTGGATGGTGTATTGAATCATGTAGATGTAGATGAAGCATACACCTATTCTACGAGATTCTGTACTTGATATTCTTGGACACTGTCCCTAGAACATCACTTAGGAAAAATGACTATCCGCCTTGGTTTACAAGAGGTATCATTCATGACATTAAAAAGAAATCTCAGGCTTGGCATCTTCATAAAACTTATGGCCATGTCCAGACACATTTATGTCATACAAAATCTCATCATATATAAATATACATGTAAAATGCACTACTGAATTTTGATACTTGATACTGATTATGTTATTCATTATAATATTTTCCAATACATTAATCCTGTTACTCATAAATACCTTATCTTGAATTCTAATCACTTATCCAATAGTTTTTGTCTCGTTGATGGCATTTCTTGATCGTTAGATTCGACAAACCTTCCCGATTCTAGTAGATCTTCGAAATCTTCAAGACCATCACAGTCTTCGTCTTCAAAATTATTCCCAGTCTACATTGGTTCTTCATCCACAATTTCATCTGAATCGTTAACTTTCTCATAGCTTTTTTCTTCCACATTGGAGCATATTTCAGAACCATGACAATTTGAGCATAAATTTGTGCATTTTAAACCATGTTTTCGGCAGCCACATTTTAAACTGTTACATCCAGTTTCACAGCTGCAGCAAATAGTTTTGAGCAATATTTGCGGAATTAATTCCTTTTCTGTAAATTTGGGCATAATGCCCTGTTGATGTTGCTTCCAGCCCCAATCTGTTGCTGTCAGTTCGTTCCACAGCCAAGTTTGAAGCTGATAATATGCCCTGTAACAATGTTGTTCTGCTGCACCTTCTGTGGGTGGGAGATTTGCCAATATGAAAGATGATTTAATTTTTGCCAATTGATATTTTCGAAATCTTAATTGATTCAGTGTTATATTACCATTTTGACATTTGTAAATAGATTTGATTAATTGTAATCCATTTTTTTCGATATCTTCTTTGTTTGCATCTTTTTAAAAAAAAAATTGGTCAAATTTGACAAATTTTTATCGTCTAATAATGAATTTACGATACTTTTCTTTTCTTTTCCCGCAAATCCAGATGCTGTATCGCAGCTGCTACGAAATAACAGGTAGTAAGGCCCAGACCATCCTAGCACCTTCCCCACTTCTCTATGAAATACTTTTTGATGGCCTAAAATTTTCCGTTGTTCACACAGGTATATAAAGTATCTTAAAATAGCAATAAATAGGTATCTACGCATACAATTTAAAGAAGATTCTAAAACTTTCTCAAAATACTGTTGATGTCTTATTAAATAATAACTTTCTTAACTTATTTGGTTGTTAATTATAGTGGTATATTTCGACTTGTAATTTTTTATTTATCAATGTAACATGGAATCTTACGTTTTTCGAGTAATTAAAGTATAAATTTTAATAAATAGCTCAAAATTGTACATAATGATAAAAAAAATATTTTGAGATTCGAGTTTTTTCGTTTCTTTGCATTTTTGCGAACATTAACCATAGCAATGTATATTTTTTACACCATCAGAAAGTAGAGATTTCAACAAACAAAAAGCCCACTGACTTTTTTTAAAAAGCAGACATTTTGACGTGAGAATTTTCGATTGAAAATTAAGGTGGTTTTTCGATATTAAGTCAAAATAAGGTGAAAAAATAAATATTTTAAATCAAAAAAATTACAGCGTGTTTGGGATATATAAAGGTACGTTTTCATCAAATTTCATGAAAAAACAAATTTTTTTGTAAAAGATAAAAATAAAAAACCAAAAACTTGGTTATTTGAATTTTTCGCATAAATTTTGACGTTATGTAAAAAAAAGTGTAAATACAAAAGTTGTAGATCTTTTTATTACCTACAACTTTGCCATTTAACTTTTTCCATAAGACTTGTAGGTTTGCCGGAAATCGAGATAAACCGTTTTCTATCCTTAAAAACTCACCACCTTCCACTTCCCAATCACAGATCGCCCGTAAATTATTTTTCCTTTTATTTTTGTTATATTCTGTTCCTTTTCCAATAGGTTTTATCCTACTATTATTTTTTCCACTTTTTACCATTTTCAAAGGCTTCAGCCCTGGTTTATACTCCTATCTGAACGGTTTAAAGTTGCTTGCTATCTGGAAATCGATAATTCAATACGGTTATAAACTCTTAAAGGATTTCAAATTATTAGAGCTAGCATATTGAATTTGAAATTGCTTAATTATTACTTATTCTGATAATTGAAGCGATAGTCTTATAACCGTATAAGATGTATTTGCGCTATTTTCATTAATTTGCATTGCCAAAATTGATATTTTATTTGACTATCGTTATTTATAAAAGTGGTAACGCTTGTGTTTAAAATTACTATCAACTAAAATAATTATTTCTAGCGTCTATTTATATAATTACATTCACCTCAGTACATGTATATATAGTAACAGATTCCATACGCAAATCTTACACAAATACAACATTAATACAACTGCTTTTAGTAGTATTAAAAGGCTTGATATTAACAGTAAACAGCAGTCAAACATCAACAACATGCAGGCCATACTTTCAATTCTGATTAAATATGGAAAGAGATCCTAGATGTGTTTCAGTATGAACTCCAATACAAATACGTGCACGACAATTTCACTTAAGCACATAACTTACCTTAAATCTATTTTGTTCTCCACAACTTGTTTCGATCTAACTACGTACATAATACTGTATGTTCATAAATTGAGATCTTGGCCCAGGATAGTGGATGAAACGTTGACATCATCAAATCCAATGACAGTACAGCCCTGGAAGACAAATCGTTAATTATGTTTCTGTCCATCCATATGTAGTTATGTTGAAATATAATTTTTCAGGAGTTTAAAACTAATTGGTAACGTTGGTGCGTAGCTTCATGGGAAGAAATTAGTTTAATTTCCTTTTTTTTACTTTGTTTATTAACGTATTTGTAAAAAATTTCAATAAGTACGACTTTCAGCCCACAATTGTCTCTTCAGTACAAAAATCCCATGTTTGAATAAAGGAAATGATGAGGATGTTTAGGAAGTACTATGTAGAGAACATGTTCAAATGGATAATTCAATTATTCAATGACGTTAAAAATATAATATGCAAATAGTACTATAACCTTCTTTGGTAAAAATTTCCTAATATACAAGCATATCATGCGAACTATCCATCTGCCTTACGCTCTGCAGTATTCCACTCACAGTCGATATTCTATATGATACAACCAAACAATTTATATCGCTTGTTCGGCCAATATGCAGTTTCTTGCAAAAACAAAAGTCATGTTACGAGGGCGATTTTATTTTGTTGTGTCTATCAGCCAATTGGTATGCTGGGCTATGCCTTCTTGACTTTAAACTAACCTCCTGTTAGTCTCAACACAACTTACCTCACAAGGGAATTTTGTGTTGTTACGAAGAAATAAATGTATGCAATAATCAGTTTCAGGAAGTTGTGAATTTTTGTACTATAGACTTTTTACAGTATGAATTAAACCGTTAAGTAGGTTTGTGTGAAATAAAGATGTTAGGCGATGAATTATGTACAACGGCTACCAGCGGCAGTACAATAAATTACATCTTGGTTGTGAGTTCATGAAAGACTGTTTTCAACAAACATCTTCAAAATCTGCTGTTACTAAAAAAAATGCTTCTGCAAAGAACATGATATAGAAAACGTAAGTGACATTGAAAGTTAGTATGAAAGTAAATAATACTGCCTTAGTGTAGGGTAGTCGTGCGTCTGTTGAAACACCGTACTCATATACCAAAACAGAAGACACATCACGTTACTGGTGCAAAATGGTGCTAAAAAATTTTTGCATGCAGATCTTCTAATTTGATATACATATATCCCATATGAAAATATTCAAAAGGACCTCCAGCAAATTCTGCTATTGCAAATTGCCAACAAAACAGTATTATTTTAATATATCGCTTTATCTGTTAGAAGTCGTCTAAAATAATATCACAGTTATGAGAAGTATCTTTCGGAATATCACCTACAGAGTTCGTTGGGCATTTTGAATATTTTAACTCCGTGTATGTATTTGAACGATGATTCCAAGACTCTAGTTTTTTGCAACGAGAGAAATTCACTAATTTGATGAGCTGCAATTACAGTTTTCTACTTACAAATTGCCAGCAAAACAGTTAGTATGTTAATATTTTTTGTTTGTTTGAAACCGACTGCAGCTATTCAGGCTGTTTCAAGGACTTTTATTACCATTTGTTGTTGAATTTGGCTCAAGAGTATTCTGAGTATTTCATCGTGTTTAATTTTCTGTGTATTAGTGAAAACAAAAAACATTTTATTATCGCTCCGAGTGTGGTTTGTTAGTTGCAACAAAATAAAAATAGCCCCAAGTGCTCTTATCCTATCTTGTTTTGCAAATCACTCAGGTGGCAGTTGTTTTCCACCATATCTAATTACAACATTCAAGGAAAAATCGTAATAAATGCTTTATTTAAAGAAAAGTATTAATGTACAATTTTAATTAAGTACGAATCATTTCGAATATGCAATATATATACAGTTTTTGTTTCGATTTTTCATAAAAGAAAAACACTTGTAAATGCTTAACTTAAACACCTTGAGAATGAGTCATTGTTCTGTAATTGAAACTCTGATTAGTCAAAATAGTGGGTAGGATGTTTCTATTACTAGGCATAGATGTGGAATTCTTCGAGCTAGAAATTGGAAGAACAGTTATGGGATGTTGATGCCATTCTTTTAACATGTGTTGATTCTTCTTTGGTTGATACACATTTTTGTTAGAGCGAGGCACATTTGGCCAACATTCTTGAAATAATTCACCTGGTTCTAAATGTTGCACTAGTTCATTCAACGTAATCACATTACAGTCATCGCGCTTCCAAAACTCATCACGAACTCCATGAACTTTGAAACAAAATTTTAAATAGCTTAAGTTCCAATTTTTGACTATTTGAACTTTAAATTTTATATCTTCTACCCCGTCCAAATAAAAACAGGGAAGTAAGACTTGATCGTTCAAGGTGACATATGGAACCATCGTGCTCCCATTTCTGGTTATGAAACCGCACTGTTTTGTGCTGCATGATGTATTAAACAGTTTATTACTGACCACTGTTAAAAATTCGTAAAAGTTATTTGCATCTTCCAGTTTGACTACAACATCGCTTGGTTTAAACCGTACTGTGCCATATAAGTTATCACAATGGAACTCGTTAATTTCATTGAGCAGAATACTTTCAGGAATAGTTACGTAATAACCGAGAATATTAGTGCAGCCGTAATATATATTATCACTAATTTTTCTTAAAAACTTTTCACATATGTATTGGTCTACCATACGCACGGCACAATATTTATCACCATTTCGATATATTACTGGTATATGATGCTCGTTTCCTAGTGTAGACCATCCAAATTTTCGACGAACTGATTCGCGATCAACACAATATTCATCTGTAACAAATTCTTCCTGTGTTACATTTTGTGTCTTTTTGTTAGTAGGTTGAAAATGTGTGACAACTGGACTATTAACAACTGGTTGAATTGGAATGTGTGGTGTTAACCTTGGACGTATAGGCACAAACGCTGGTGCATGTAGTGCTACAGGGGAAGGTGCCATTTGAACTGCTGGAAAGTGCTCCATTTTTGGACCTATTTGTTGAGTATTCATAACCATTTAAACAGCTTCAGTGCAACCTGTAACAAAACTATTAGTAGAAGAGAATCAAGTATGTTGAATCAATAAACTAAATTAAAGTTTACATTAGAACAGTATTCTTGCCCTAATAGCATTAGAATATTTAGTGTTAATGAAGTAAAAAACACGGGACATGGTTTGTAGCTTGTTAAAAATACAATTGGTTATGTTCTATTTCAAATTTAAAAATTTACTGCATCATTACGTTAAAAACCATTAAGGTCCCAATCATTTAAATTTACGTTTGCCACACTCCTATAATTTCAAGTCACGTAGATAGACAACCAATTTTGATAGTCCTTCATTAAATTCACGACTTCTTTTGTTTGTACTCTTATTCCATATCTACACATGTAATCTTTATTAGTTTGGGCTGTCCTGAATGTTGCTAACTAGATGATAATTTCTTGTATTTTAATAATTTAATTTAAACGGATAAGGTGTAAATTTTTAAATATGAAATAGAACGTAAAAAATACTCTTGAAACTAAATATTTGAATAAGCAGGGAAAGAATGTAACGACAGGTTGGTTATAGTTAAAAAATCAATCCAAAGATTAAGGAATTAGTCTCCAAATAAGAATTACCATTGAAAGTGCACAAATCGTGAAAAGAAAACTGATTCACTGAGCGACCTTTTCCCGGGTACTGCTAAAGCGTTTTTAAGAACATGTGGAGTAACAACAGACATCAACTATTATATTTCATCAAATATTCCAATAAAAAACAGCGAAAATAAGGGCGGTATGGCTTTTATGGAAAGTTAAGTCTTGATTTCTGAGCTTTGTGAGTAAATCGTTCTGTTCCTGTCTATGGTAACAACTTTCCATCAAAAAGTCTTTGTCGTAACTCCAGATGTTTGTGGCATGTTGCATGTTAGATAAGGGCCCCGGTAATTGGCACCCCTGTAGTCTTATCAACAAGAGAGAAACTATTATTTTATGATCATAGGAGTTAGCATAATTTTTTAACATTACGATTTAAATTTGCATTCGATGTACAGGGTATTTACAAAAAAACTTCTTGGTTTCAAATAATCATAACGAAGTAACAAAATTAGTTAAAAGCATGTTTGTTTTGTTTTCGAACTTACTTAAGGTGGGTTTGACGCAGCTCTAAATTCTTTTCTATTCTGAGCTGGTCTAAAAAGGTCTACATACCCTTCACAACCTAAATCTCTAATAATTTGACTAATATAGCTTTGTCTAGGTCTTTCTACTCTATTTTTATTTGATAGTCTAAAATCTAAGAGCTTACTAAATAGTCCCTCATGTCTTAACCGGTGCCCTATCATTCTATCTCTCCTGGCCTTTAATTGTTTCCACAAGTTAAAAGTATGTGGTTCTTATATTTGCATTTGGTTCTTAAGTAAGTTTTTATTACTTTTACTTGTCACATATACCATATATCTGGACACACCAGATGGTGTGCCCACATATGGCCAGCAGTTTCGCTGTTAGTCACGGCATCACCCAACAAAAATGTGGATATTTTGTGACATGCTCAAACATTATGTCATAGTAGTAGTAAATTAGAGTGACGAAAGTAGTCCAGCAATTAGGCACTTTTTACTAACTCTTATGACCACCACCCTAATTAGAACAAGAACGTAGAGAAGTAAATATAAGGGCAGGGGTGAGGCAAGGCTGTGCCCTATCCTTGTTAATTTGTAACTTGTGAGACAATGAATACTATCAAATTCAGGAAGACATTTAGAGTTATTATGCAAGGACAAAAGATTGATATGCTCAGATATGCAGATGATATAGCGGTATTAATGAAATGGAAACAGTTCTAACAGAGAGATACGGTATGAAAATTAACAAAAATAAAACTAAAGTACTAGTATGTAAAGGAGTGGGAAAATATATCAGAAACTAGAATGCAAATAGGAAACAAGAACTTACAAGAAGTTAAGGATTTCTGCTGCTTAGAATGCCAAATAACGCATGATGGGAAAATTGCAAAAGATATAAAACAAAGATTAACACAGTAAGGTTGTGTTGCATTTAACAAGAAAAAGCAACTACTATGTTCAAAAACAACAAACATAGAAACAAGGAAAAGATTGCGGAAAGCATGTGTGGAGCACAACACTGTGTGGCTGTGAAACTTGGACAGTAGGAGAAGCGGATAGGAAAAAGATAGAAGCCTATGAAATGTGGTGCTACAGATGTATGATGAAGAAGTCATGGACAGACAAAGTTAAGAGCAGAGGTTCTAAAAATCGTAAGGAAAAAAAAGAAATATGTGAAAAACAGTAAAAAAAAAGGAGAGATAAGATGAAGGACACCCAACTAAGGCATGGGGAAATAGCTCGGAATATATTAGAATCAGAGATAAGAAAAAAAGGGGTAGATGTAGACCTAGGTTAGACTATTACAAACAGATAGTCAAAGATGTAGGATGTGGGATTTTCGGGGAAATGTGAAGGCTAGCTCAGAAAACAATGGAGATACACGTCCAATCAGTTCCAAGACGGAAACCCAATGACGAAAATAAAATAATTGTACTTAAACCTGATGATCGTTATAAACAGCTATGGATGTTGGGTTTGCAATTTTCTCAACTAATGTTGATTACGCAAAAGGATTTATTGAAAACTATTAATTCGGCAAATGTCCAAGTGTTGGAGGATCTTGGTAGCCGCAGGTTGCTTAATCCTCTTCACATACCACTGAGTACCGATGAAATATGGTATATATTTAGAAAACAATAGAAGTGAAACTAAGCTATATCTAGGCTGTAGGAGTTTCACGGAAATGCATAGGCTAGCTCACAATAGAAATGAATGGAGATACGGGTCCAACCAGTTCCAAAAACCTAATGAGAAAAAATAAGTGTACTTAAACCTGATGACTATTATAAACAACTACAGGTTGTTGGTTTTACAATATTCTCAACTAATGTTGACTTGCAAAAGGATTTATTGGTAGCCGCAGGTTGCTTAATCCCCTATGCCACTTAATATCGGCGTAATAGGGTATATATTTAGAAAACAATAGAAGGCGAACCGAGCTGTATCTAACAAGAAAGAGTAGCTGCTATGTCCGAAGACAACAAACATAGAAACAAGAAAAAAATTGTTCCAAGCATATGCGTGGAGCACATCACTGTACGGCTATGAAATAGGAACAGTGGTAGAAGCAGACGGGAAAATGGTAGAAGTCTTTTGGAATGTGGTGATTTAGATATTTGATGAAGATAGCATGAACAGACAAAGTTAATAACAAAGAGGTTCTAGAAACAGTAGGGGAAGAAGGATATCTATGGAAACAAAAAAAATTAGAAGAAATAGGATAGGACATGTTCTAAGACAGTGCGGCACATGTTGCAGGCAGATATAGAAAAAAAGCGAGGTAAAGGTAGACCTAGATCAAACAATTGCACGCAGATAGTGAAAGATGTAGGCTGTGAAAATTTCAGGAACCGTGCAGGTTATTCAGAATAGGAAACAATGGAGGTATGTGTCTAACCAGTTCCAGGACTGAAAACCTACTGATGATGACACTTACTGTGTTATCTTTTGCCATGACGATTCCATAGGTCATGAAGTATTCCATAAAAAATGTTAATATGAATGATTGCACAATATTGTCCACACAAAGCTGTAATGATATTGTGAGTATGCATCCATAAACCTGACGCACTTCCCAGTTGACAAAAGTTTTATACTCAACTGACAGATGTTGTTCAATTATGCACCGAGGGCTGTTTATAACCAAGGGCAAAAGAAACAGGTGTGCGGAAGGTAAAGAATTTTAAAAGGTTTAACGTTAGGAATGCTTTAAAACACCGCAACAGTTCTCATGTAGAGAAAATTGAACATGATTACCTTGCTGGGGAATCTATAATAGACTGTCATCATCAGTAGGTCTTCAGTCCTGGAACTGGTTAGACGTTCATCCTCATTGTTTCCTATTCTGAACTAAGCTACACATTTCCCTGAAGTTTGCACAGTCTACATCTATCACTATCTGATCTACGTCTACATCTACCTCCTTTTTCTTATCTCTGCTTGTAATATATCCCACACTATTCCCCAAAAATGCTTTAGAACGTATTCTGCCCTTCTATTTCTCCTATTTTTTCCACAGATATTCTTGTCCCCCTACTATTTCTTAAACCTATTTGTTATTAACTTTGTCTGTCCATGCTATCATCCTCATACATATGAAGCACAGCATTCCAAAAGCCTGCTACCGTTTTTCTGTCTGCTTTTCCTACTTCCCGTATTTCATAGGCATACTGTGCTGTGCTGCACACATATGCTTTCAACAATTTTCTTCTTGTTTTTATGTTTGTTGTCTTTCATCATAGGCGCTGTTCTTTCTTGTTAGATGCAGTTCGGTCCCCTTTTATTTTTTTACAATTATATACCCTATTTCTCCAACATTCAGTGGTTGTGAATGGGAGTAAGCAGCCTGTGGCTGCCAAGTTCCCCCAGCACTTGAACATTTGCCGATTTAATATTCAATATATCTTTTCGCACAGTCAACATTAGTTGCAGATATTTCACAACCAACACCTGTAGTTGTTTATAATAATCATAAGATTTATTATGCTCTTATTTTTTCGTCATTGGGTTTTCTGTCTCACACATACCTGCACTTATTTATATTCTGAGCTAGCCTACACAGTTCCCTGAAATTCTCACACAGCCTATAAACAATTCGGTTCCCCTTCTATTGTTTTATAATTTTATACCCTATTTCACCGAGATTCAGCGAAGGGGGTTAAGCAACCTGTGGCTGCCAAGATCCCCCAACACTTAGACATTTGTTGAATTAATAGTTTTCCAAGTAAATCCTTACACACAATTAATATTATTCGAGAATATTTCTCAACCAATACTTGTAGTTGCTTATAATAATCATCATGTTTAAGTACAGTTACTTTTTTCGTCATTAGTTTATCCATCTTGGGACTGGTTGGATGCGTATCTCCATTGATTTCTATTCTAAGCTAGCCTACACATTTCCCTGAAATTCCTACAGCCTACATCTTTCACTACCTGTGTGCAGTAGTCTAACCTAGATATACCTCTACTTCTCTTTTTTTATCTCTGCTTCTAATATATTCTGCACTATTCCCTCATGCTGTAGTATGTGGCCTATCATCCTATCTCTTCCATTTTTTACCGTTTTCCACATATTTCTTTCTTCCACTACCATTTTTAGTACATCTTCGTTCTTAAGTTTGTCTGTCCATGATATCTTTATCATACGTCTGTAGCACCGCATTTCAAAGGCTTCTACCTTTTTCTTGTCCGTTTCTCCTATTGTCCAGGCTTCACAGCCATACAGTGCTGTGCTCCACACGTATGTTTTAAGCAATCTTTTCCTTGTTTCTATGTTTGTTGTCTTTGAACACAGTAGTTGCTTTTTCTTGTTAAATGTAGCACGACCTTGTGCTAATCTTTGTTTTATATCTTTTGCGCTTTTCCCATCTTGCGTTATTTGGCTTCCTAGGTAGCAGAAATCCTTAACCTCTTGTAGGTTCTTGTAACCTATTTGTATTCTTGTTTTTGAATAAATAATAAACGTTAATAACAATAATGATTATTCAGACTTTGGTTTGCCCGATGATGATTGTGGTGACGATTTTGGTTGTAAACCTTTACAGTAACATGCAATTATTTAAATAAGTGATATTTGTATATTACTGAATAATACTAATAATTATTACTTTGCTCAAATATCTAATCTAAGTAATATGTTTAAGATTTTATTAAATTCACTTCAAGCTATTTTAGTAGTATATATTATTGGACAAATTGTATGGAAATTCATAATCATGCTGTCAAATCCAATACAATGCTTAACAAATAACATAAAGATACATAAAGTGATGTATTCGGCTATTAATTTCACCAAACTGTTGTAATTTTGAGTGTTTTTTAACTGAAACAAACAACTTGTTTTGTATTATAGTGAATTTTTCTGTCAAACCTTTCGAAAGTCTCCCTATCGTTGAATTCCTTATTCTTAAAACCCCAAGATGTATAAAGTAATAGATGGTCTAGATAAAATTTAAGGTCAGCATCGATTGCCATATTGAGCATCATTGTGCCTGCCATTTGTTAATGTACATTTGTGCTATGAAGTTCTTATTAATTATTAGTTCTCTTCTGGATTGTTATTAAGATGACTACTTGGGTGTTATAATATTTTTGTTGTGTGACAAATATAATATTTTCAAGATAATAAACATCATTTTAAATATACTATTCAGGTGAACGCCATTCGTTTGATGCATTATTCTTACAAAAGTGTGATAAACACTAGTGTTTTGCGATTGAATTTTCAAGTATAACAAATAATTTACATATAGTTAATATTTAAGTATAAAAAAAATCATTATTTTGTTGCAAATCCCAGGTGTCAAAATTTACAAAGTAGTTATTTGCAAAAGTAATTAAAAGCTCAATCAGAGTGAAAAAACTGTACTTTTCTTTTCCTTCTAAATAATTCAGAAATCTGCAGAGAATGGGATAAAGAAGTCTTATAGGAAAGAGAAATTTAGTACGGAAAATAAACGTGTAAGCACTTTCACATTCATGATTGTGAAGACTAATTAAAATTTATGAAATTATATCTTTACATACAGTGATTGAACCGGTTTGCCAGACAATACCACTTGTCGGACACTTTCCACAAACAAGGAATAAATAAAATAGCAAAACCTCTTTCTATTTCACCTTTTCCAACATATAATGTGTTGCATAAGTTATCTCTCTCGTAACTGGTAGTCTTGTCGCAGCTGTTGGTAACAGAAAAAGAAAGAAAATAAATTCAAAGATGGTCGAGGTTTAGTGTGTGCGTCATTTTACAACTTGTTCAACAAAAACTGTAGTAGGAAGTGATTTGGGAAATGGTAAATAAATATTGTGAAAACTATCTTCTTACCGCGATATCAATTTTTACATGATTAGATTATGAGTAGCGTCAATTGTCTGCATAAAAGACGTTCTTTATTTGAGTTTTAACCTCTAAAATTGGGTGTCCGGGAAACTGGTACCAGTAAACCAAGTAAGAACCATTTTCGGATACGATGTCTGAAAACCGGTATCCGGCGTAAAATTTGTATTTATCGTTGTTTAACACTGGCAATAGTTTTATACCTGTAGGCCTTACTCCCATTACTCAATTATTTATAAAGAATAAGGTGACCAGTTTTCGAACGCCTTTTTCTTTGTTTAACGAGGTAGACATAGCACTCGTTTCTTGGGGCGTCCGAAAAACGGTAGTTTTCAAACGCATTAGACTTATTTACAGTAGGTATATGTGATTTTCATTGTGTACATAGGTGTCCGAAAAATACAGTTTTCCACATGGATTCATGTTTATTTAAGATTAACCAAATTCAACGATATAAATCCATCATAGGTACTTATATGTATACCTAAGACTGTTTTTCAGATAGTGAAAACAAAACCAGCATTTAAAAAACCCTTTAGTGGCAAAAAATCGTAAATTTTGTACTTACCCTAATGCTTTTACTTCAAGCAGCCCTGCAGGCTAATCGAGAAACGGGAATAAGTATAAGAGAAGCCAGCAGACTCTATGGTAGGTATCAACCAAAAATAATACCTATATATTATAGAAATTTGTTCTGTAAATAGACATCCCCACAGCCACCGTGCATGATAAATTTACTAGAAAATTTCCAGCTGAGAAGAAAAAAACCGGACCGTCACCATTGCTAACTGTGGAAGGTGAGAAGAAAATTGCAGACTGGGCTATAAGTATAGCAAAATGTGGCTTTCTAATCTCAAAAACCGATCTTATGGAAGCTGTGGAAAAATTACAACAGATACCGGTAAATCAAACTCCTTTCCTAAAGGTAAACCTAGAATTAGATGGTATAAAGTATTTCTGAAAAGACACCCCGAAATTTCCTAAAGGGTGGCAGAAGGAATCAACAAAGCAAGGGCTTTAGTAACTGAAGAATCTATTTGATCGTGGTTCTGCGCTTTGCGAAAATATCTACAAGACAACAATTTTCAGGATGTGTTAGAAGACTCTAACGGAATATTTAACGGGGACGAGTCTGGATTTTCCTTGTGCCCTCAGGCTGGCGAAGTCCTCGCACTAAAAGGTTGGAAGAATTTCTACGGAATTAAGTCCGGCAAGGAAAAGGAAAATATCACTGTCCTTATTACATTCAATGCATCAGGAGCAATATGCTCGCCTTTGGTAGTATTTCCTTATGTAAGGCCTCCTAAAGCTTTTGTGGAAAATGTTCCTAGTAATTGGGTTATCGTAAAATCAGACACGGGTTGGATGACAGGGGAAGTTTTCTTCGAGTACATCTCAAATGACTTTAACTCATGGCTGACAAAGAACGAATTAAGGCGACCTGCTTTGTTATTAATAGAGGGACATCAATCACATATGACTTGTTACGTGCCAAAGTGGCACTAAACATTTTCTTAGCTTAATTTTTATGTGCGGAAGTTTTCGCGCCTTTAAATTTAAAAGACTCGGTGCGCGTATTTCCGTCACGTTAAAAGTGGGTTGGACGAATAATTTCGCGCCGACGCGTGAAAGGACAGAAAAGTGGGGAGTTTCGGAAAGACGCTTAGGAAACGGGGCCGTTTGCCTTTGAACATCTAGAAGGGCGATCGTGTCTGGTATGGTATCTTCATTTTTATTATGTAGATTTCCTTTTGCTTATCTTTGTTTGACTTTACCTGATTAACCTATTCCTTATCGTTCCGCTACATATAGGAATCTGATACGACCCTAGAACGAGCCGGATGTCCATGCTCCGCTAACAGCTAACCGGAGCAGTCACCATCTTTAACTATCTTAAAGGGGGCTCTAGCCATTTGGAAGGCGTACCCTCCGTTAATTGCCTTAAAAGGGGCCATCAGTAGCCCTGATGGACGTCAACAGAAGCCAACTTTAACTCAACCCCGCAGGACGTCGGATTTCTTATGTAAGTACTTTAATTGCTTAATTTGTTCGCTAATTTAATTTATATTTTTCCGCAAATGGCGTATTTAATTTGTTATTGGTGACGTCATTGACAGATGGGCGCGCCAAAATCTGTACAAAGTTTAGCGTTACCAACTGCCCGTGACGACGCTTATTCCGCGCTTGCGCGATGTATTTATGAACTTTTAAATTGTAAGAGACTCTGCCGTTAAGTCAGTTTTGCGAACACCGCGATATTATTTTATACGCTTTACTCCCACACATGACACACATATTGCAGCCGGCAGACGTGAGTGTTGTTCAAACCCATGAAGGAAGAATGGAGGTATACGGTTAAAAATTGGCAGAAACGCCCTGAAAATTCGAACGAAATAATCACAAAGATCAATTTCTGCAAAGTATTTGATGAGACAATCCAAAACACGCAAATGCAAAATCATATTGTAAAAGGCTTCCGTAAATGCGGATTATATCCTTTTAACCCTGATAGTGTAGACTACTCAAAATGTGTTAAAAATTTCCCTGAAAAAATTTATGAACAAAAAACTGTTTCGGCAAATGCCTCAGAACAAACGTTAGCCGTAAATGATTTTGATGCTGCTAGAAGAGTAATTGAATCAATTTCCAATGATTTGAAAAATTATGGTATCAATGTAGATATTGTAATCAACGAAATTGACTGTCACAAATTACTCTTTGAAAACGATTCCAATGAGATTCAACCATCTACTTCAACAACTACTTCAGCAGATCAGGCTGTGAATATTGCTGTGGGAGGTATTGTTCTTATGAACCATTTAACTTTGCTACCCATCAATATAATGGAAATTAAGAATGGTATGCTTTTGCAGTTTGGGAATAATTTGTGGACAAGTAATGAAAACTCGATTGAAAACGTACCTCAAATACAGCTCTGGGGATGAAAAAGTAACTGCAAATAAAAGTAAAATACCTATCAGAAAAAAAAGATCGCATTGAAACTATTGAAACGGATGACTTTTATCTAGACAAAATTGTGGCTTTAACACAAAATGAAGAAGAAAATCCAAATGTGAAAGAAAACTGGGGAAAAATTGAAATACACAATGAAAAAGAAAAAAGCAATAAAAACGAAGCAGGTAATGAAATAGAAAACGAAAGAGAAACCTAAGACGGCAAAAAAACTTATTCGGCAATAGAAAATGGCAAAGAAGATGGAACAGTAATTGAAAATGACAAAGAAGTTGAGAAAGATAATAAACAAGCAAACCAACAAGACAATGACAAAAAAGTGAGACTGAACCTGAAAAAGAAACTTACAAAAAATGAACAAAAAAACTTAGTCCTGGTCAAACAGACTAATAGTAACACAATTGTAATATTACACAATAAGATAGATGCTAGTACAAATAGTGACAGTAAAGGTGAAAAGGCTCAAAATGAAGAAAAAAATAAAGAAGCCGGCGAGTCGAGTAACAAAGAAGAAGAAAAGGCGATCACTCTTGACCCTTTTCAAAAACATCTGACATACCCAAAAGCATCTTTGAAAAAAGGCATAGCTGTCTAGTGAAAAAAAACTACCCAGTGCAATATCATAAGCGGCGTGGAGAACTTATTATGCTCGCAAAGATGATGAGAAGAAAGAAAAATGGAAAACGCTAATCTAAAAAACATTTAAAAAGAAAACCCAAAGAAGAAAAAAGGTGGGAAAACAAACAACACCAATCAAAAGTCAAAAAAGAAAGCTGCAATAAGATAGATGATAGTACAAATAGTGACAGTAAAGGTGAAAAGGCTCAAAATGAAGAAAAAATAAAGATGTATCGCATGAAAATAAAGAAGCCAGTGAGTCGAGTAACAAAGAAGAAGAAAAGGCGATCACTCTTGACCCTTTTCAAAAACATCTGACATTCCCAGAAGCATATATGAAAAAAAAGCATGGCTGTCGCGTGAAAGAAAAACTACCCAGTACAATATCATCAGCGGCGTGGAGAACCTATTATACTCGCAAGGATGATGAGAAAAAAGAAAAAATCGAAAAGGCTAATCTAAAAAGAAATTTAAAAAGAAAACCCAAAGAAGAAAAAAGAGAGGAAAAGCAAACAAAACCAACCAAAAAAGTGAAAAAAGAAAGCGGCAGGTATGAAAGACAATACAAAGATACAGAGCTCAACAAGCAAAGATAAAGTTTTATGCACTCTCTGTGAAGAAGAGTTTTTCAGCGATGCCGAAGATGACGAAAACAAAAACATAGGTTGTGATAAATGCCCTCTGTGGTATCACTTCAAATGTATTGATATGTCAGACTTGACGTACAATGATGCAGCTCAAAAAAACTACATATGTGGCATGTGCGGATAAAAATAACTACCTTGTTTATTCGGTTAGTGCCTTACTGTACGATGATCAGTTTAGGTTCTAACGTTAAGATGAATAATTTTAATTTTGTTAGGTAGGCATTATAATACTAACTGAGGTAAAGTTTTACTCCTGTTAATGTTCTTAACGTTATATTTAGATGCTTTTTGTATACATAGGTGTATTCATTTTTTATTAATTTCTTTAAGTTTTCTACCAAAAATATAGGTGCAGAATTTGTGTATCATTATAAAAATGTTTTCTTTTAATGCTATGTTTTTATTACCTACTTGTGAACTCATGTCTGACTATAATTCATTCCAAATATAAATAAGGTAGAGGGCACTTGGATGTAAGGTGGAGTTACACATGGTAATTATACATACAAATTAATTATAGTTTGTATATGATACATACACAACAAGTAGTAATTCCATATTTGAGTCATTAGTTTTTATAACTCGTTCTTATTGTAAAACTGACAATTACGTTTTTCACATTTTAAACATAAGCCCGGTTAAGCCGTGTAAACCTGCACCATGATTTAACCAATCAAAGTGAAGTTCAAACCTACCCTATATGATATTTAGGTATAAAAAAATCATTCTGTTGCAAATGCCACGTGTCAAAATTTACAGAGTATTTATTTGCAAACGTAATTAAAAGCTCAATGAGAATGAAAAACTGTACTTTGCTTTTCCTTTCTAAATAATTCAGAAATCTGCAGAGAATGGGATAAAAAATGTTGTAGGCAAGATCAATGTAGTACGGAAAATAAACGTGTAAGCACTTTCACCCTCAAGATTGTGAAGATGAACTAAAAATTAGGAAATTATATCTTTACATAATTGTTAATTTATTTTAGCAGTACCATCACTATAAAATAAAAATGAATAAAAATCCTTAACCACAAAAATATTTAAAATACTAGATACGTATTTCGACCACTAATGTGGTCACCATCAGTAGGAATTTGCAATTAAATAATAATTAGCTGTTGTTCCAGAACACTTCAGAGGATATTCTCCTCACCACTTAGGCTAAAGTGAACCTTCCCAACATACAACTTACTATAATGTTGCTTTAAACACTATCGAGGATATTCTCCTCACCCGTAGGCTGGTGTTCTCCACAACAAACAAATGAATTGTGACGTTATAACTAAAATCTACTTAATTTATACTAATTCTAAATCTACTGAAGCGGAACCAATTTAAACTTGCTTTCTCATTGGTTATTGACCAATAGGGAAAGCAAGGTGGTAGGCTCTTTGGGCCCTTTATCAGTGTTTAAAAAGGGTAATTTGTTTGACAATTTTAATTGATTCATAGGTATTTAAGGAGGAAAACGTTGGTACCGCATTTAACAATTTAACATTTTCTAGTTTAACGGGGTGGCTGGTTTCAAAAATATGTTTGTCGACCTGAGACGTTTCGCATTTACCATATTTGAAGTGAGCAATGTGCTCTTTAAATGTTGTTGTTATATTTCTCTTGGTCCGACCAATATATTTTTGAAAGCACCCTGGCCCCGAACAACTAATTTCATAAATCCCCGACTTTTGCAATTTTTCCACCTTGTCTTTTGGATTACCTAGCAAATCTTTAATTTAATTAGTATTACTGAAAGCAATTTTGAAATTAATCTGTTTGAATATTTTATCACGAACCTTTGTGGCTTTGTGAAACGGAAGTTTAACATTTTTAACATTATCGTTAAAGGTGGTTGTTACGTACTTAGACGTAGCCGGAAGAAAAGTAGATACCAGGCTAACTACCAGACGCGGAGAGTTGGGGGATTCGCCTATATACCAAAAATAAACAAAAAAAAACACATTGCCCACGATTATCTATTAACACATAAAAATAAATAAAGGATTCTGTACAAACAAGCAAAAAGAAAATAAATTAAGCGTTAGTTATTATTTCACAGCAAACAATTATATTGTATGGACAATTTAGTACCTTAGATACGAAGTGCGCATCTCGTATTTACACAAAATAAAATTAATCAGTAGTAAATCAATATGTGAGAGCTTTTGTCAAGCGTTTTTAAAATTTCACCTAATACTTTTTGTAAAATAATTAATTATTAGGAAAGAATTAACGTGTGAGAGCTTTTGTTAGACGTCTTTTAAATCGTTCATAGTACCGTTTGTAAAATAAACCAATCAGTATAAAAGAATAAGCGTATGTCTGTCCAACATTTTTAACAAAGGTACCTCACACATGAAAAGCGATAATATCACTTAGCAGCAACGTACAATAGTTCAACAATGTTACGTAACTACACCAAACGTTAATACGGAATATGCCATTGACACACACAAAAGAAAACGAGTTGCATTCCTGTAGGTGTCCGGATACTTAGCTCGCAATCCCTCGTGGGTGAGTCAGCATGACAACGCCATGGTCGTCAGGATACATTTACCCTGCCACCATAACTGCAGCAGCGGTCTACGGACAAAAGCAGTTGGTCTTCGTCAACATAAAAAAGAACCCATTTGGCCTCCAGCTAAAAAAAAAGCTAAAAAGAAAATCTGATTAGAATGGGTACGCGCGGGGAGACTCACCAATACACGCAAGACACCTCCTAGTTATCGAACAGAAAAAAAACAAAGGTGCATTGCTTTTGAAATACGGTGACGAATACTGTAGAAAATATTTCGACGTACAAGCTGTAGAATCAAATTCGGCGGAGTATTTATTAGAGAAATTTTTCCCATCAGATAATCCCGAGGAGGATGAGGGGTTGCACGATTTAGTACGTCGGGAAGCTATTGAGGCGCAAGGAACAGGTGCCGATAAGGCAATCTTAGTTCACGAGGTCGTAAGGGCTCTTAGGAGGATGAACCCTAAGAAGGCACCGGGGCATGACGGAATCACTTCGGACGCAGCTCTGAAGGCGTGCCTGTTAGCCCCGTGTGTGTTTGCCGGGTTGTTTAATCTTTGTTTAGAGAGGGGCGTATTTCCGCGTTGCTGGAAAGTCCAGAACGTGAAATTTATCCCTAAACCTAAAAAGGTGGATGCGTCAGATCCGAGCAGCTATCGTCCAATTAGTTTGCTACCGGTGCTGGGGAAAGCTTTGGATCGCGTTACGACTACGCGAGTTGAGCACTTAGTGCGAGACAGCGGTGGTTTTAATAACCGACAGTTCGGTTTTATGGAGGGAAAGTCGACTATCGACGCACTAGAATTCGTTGTTGGGGAAATTAAGCAGGCGAGAAATGCTAAAGAGTACTGTGTTGTTGTTGCTTTGGACATTTCAGGAGCATTTGATGCTGCCTGGTGGCCATTAATCGTTTGCGAGTTAGATCGTAGGGGTTGTCCGCGGAACTTGATGTCGTTAGTCAAAAGCTATTTCTCGGGGCGACTGGCACAGGTTGAAATTCCGGGTGAAGTTTTGTCGCGCGAGGTGGAAAGGGGGTGCCCGCAGGGGTCATGCTCTGGTCCCACTTTTTGGAAGTTGTTATATGAGAGCATCTTTAGGGTCAACTTGCCCGCAGGAAGCTCAATCGTTGGGTTTGCGGATGACACGCTTTTAATTATCAGATCGCGATTATTAATGGACATGCGAACAAAACCAAACGAGGCGCTAAATAAATTGCACGAATGGTCACGGGAGGTAAAATTGAAATTTAATACGTCAAAATCGGAAGCACTATATTTCGGGACGAAACCGGGACAGCGACCCCCTAGGCTAGAGCTAGGAGGGGAGAAAATCCCGTTCAAAGACGCCATCACGTACCTCGGTGTCAAAATAGATAATAAATTAAATTGGAAAGCGCACGTACAATACGTAAATAGCAAGGGCGGCGAATCGATGAGGACGGTCTATGCCGGAGCGATAGAGCCGGCAATGCTGTACGCAGCATCTGTATGGGCGGAAGGTTGCAAAGATCGAGAGATGCGTCAATTGACCAGCGTTCAACGCATTACCACGGTGAAGGCGGCGAGGGTGTACAGGACCACCTCCACGGAGGCGGTCCTGGTTATCAGTAAGACTCTCCCTATCGAATATGTCGTTAGGGAGTTTCGAGATAGAAGGTTAGTAGATACCGGAAAAGGACGCGAAATTATCGAAGACATTTGTCTTGGCAATAGGGAGGCAGAGAAAAAGATTGTCGTAGCAGAGTTAGGGCACCCGGCCAATATTAGAGGAATCGAGTTTGTCGAAGGTGATCTGGACGCGACGGGTATCAGAATTTACACGGACGGTTCACGAATGGATGACGGGCAAGCAGGTGCGGCGTTTGTCGTGTTTAAGCAGGAAAGGGAGGTGTTCCGGTTTCAAACCAAACTCGCGAACTGGAGCACTATCTTCCAGTGCGAATTGGTAGCCATACCAGAGGCTATCGATTACGTAATAAATCACACAGGCAGAGACGATTATTATATAATCAGCGACAGTAAATCAGCGCTGACGGCATTAACTAACATGAACACCTCGACAGACCTCCAGGCGGACGTCTGGAAAATAACGCATACAGCGCTCGAGTTTCGACGTTTAAAGTTCTGTTGGGTTAGGTCGCACGATGGTAACCTAGGAAATGATAGGGCTGACGAATTAGCTAAAGAGGCCGCGACGGGCGACTTTCAGATATCACATTCGTCAATATCGAGGTCTTTAATTAAAAGAAAGCTGCGCGAAAAATCAATTCGACAATGGGAAGAGAGGTGGAACAACGCTGCCACGGGCAGGTTGGCCCACAAATTCATACCGAGCATAGAAGCTAGAGGTAGGTTCGAGGTTAAGCTCGATCACAAAATGGTGCAGTTGATAACAGGGCACGGCGCCCTGAAGGCGTATTTACAAAGGTTCGGTTTAACCAACAGTGACCGCTGCGAATGCGGTGAGGGCGCGGAAAGCGCAGAGCACGTGCTCTTCGACTGCCCGCTTGAGACGGGAAATCGAGGGTTGACTGATAGCAAACTAGCTATCCTAGGTCTGGCATGGTCAAAGAGCCTAGAGGAAGTCGGGGAAGTGGTTAACCAGAAGGCGTTCTGGACAACCTTAAAAGAATTCGCGGAAAGGGTCGCGATATTAGACAGTGACAACCGCGTGTAAATTCGGTGGGGTTGGTGGGAGGATTGAAAATTTTTAGATTGACTTGGCGTGAGTAAGGATACAAGCATTGAAATAACCAAAACCTGATTTAAAAAAAAAAGGAAAAAAAATTTAAAAAAATTAAAAAATTAACATGATAATTATACCCAAATGTCCAATATGCACGAGAAACCCCCACACCACTAATACAATCACTGTCTAACTTCATAATTATGCGCGGAAAATCGGGAAATCGGGAATAAATAATAACAAATAAACAATAACAAATAAATCAGAAACCCTAATTGAATTAAATCAATAAAATAGAGTGAAACCGCGCATCCACACCCCCCTCCCCGAACATTTAGTGCATACCCACCAGGACTTTAACAGTGCATATCCAACTCCCCCATAAAGGTAGAAAACCAATAAATATAGGTAGACGACCAGATCTTCGGTGCTGGAGAAATTTATATTGAAGGTAAGAATAAAATTGTGGCGGGCTGTACTCGCATGAGCATTAATTTGTGATTTTAAACAGATTTTGAAATAATCTAACAAGCGCGTTTTTTTGTGTAATGGCGCTAGTCGATATAATGCTCATGCGAGTGCACCTGATAATGTTTTGCTGATTAATGCACTGTTACATGCTTTTGCTTATTCAGAAATTTATTTATATATTTATTATATGTTTATTTATATATTTATATTATATTTTTATTTAATTTTACACTAATATTTTTTTTGCCTGCATTATATTGTTTTGTGGCTTGATTCGTTTGACGTTCTGTCGCCAATTTTTGGCTGCAGTATATATAGAAAAGAAGATTGTATATATAATATGTCAGTTAGGGAATGATAGGGAACGTTAGGGACAAATTTAGGATAAAATAATTAGATCAGGGAGGACGAATTTGTAAATTTATAAAGCAGGTAAAATAGCTGGATTCACTATTAATACTTTTGGCAATTGCCTTAGAAATTTGAATACATTTTAAATTAGCTAGCTAGATTTGGATAGTTTTAAGTCGACCCTTCAGGTCGCACTGGTAAGCAGAGCTGGCGACTGCTATCCGGTATTACGGATCCCTCCCCCTCTCATTTTTGCTTGTGTCTTGTTGGTCGGGCACACTCCAAAGTCAACGCTAGGGATACCATTATTTAAACTCTGTTTTTAGTTTTTTGTTTCAGTTTGTTAGATTTTTATTTAGATTCTTATTTAAGGTGGATTAATTATGAAGTTAGAATTAATAAGAAGCACGTTTATTTTCGCGTTTAAACCCAATGTAGTATCTCCGGGTGGAGCATTGGGGACGTGGCCGCAAGTATAGCGGTCCTTATTCAAATTATAATGTAGAATCAAATTCAACAACGGTTCAACTAACACGAATTCGAATTGCAAACCCTTGCTTATCGAAACGCGATTGAAACTGAAAACCCGGGTTTTATCGGATAGTGCGCGACCTTATTTCAACCATTATATGCGGTCGTAATGTATACCAAGATAACAGGTACCTAAAACAGGATATAAACTATTTAATTGTAGCATAAACTTGTCGTTTCGAAATAAATAATTTCAAAATGAAAATTTGTAGCAAGCGTACTTATTGTAAACAGGATGTTGCTGAAGAATTTAAGAGATTACCGGATACCTAAATCAAGGCATAGACTATTTAATTTATCGAACAAATTTTCGTTTTAAAAGCAAAAGGAATTTGAGTTGAGGAATTTATTCGAGAGCGTGTTTATTATTAATTATGTTGAAGGATTTAACAGTAAAAACGGAATTTATTCGAGCGGGTATTGAATTAACAAGGGAGAAAAATAGGGTAATTAATTTATGCTGAAAATAAACGTAACATGGCCGATTGCAAAGTCGTTAATTTACGGATGTTAATTCTGTTTTTACACTTTCTAAAAATATTATCTTTAATATCAGAAGAGAAACAAACCATTGTAATTCACTATTTGTTTAATAAGAGCAAATTCCTAAATAAATCTGTTTTTATTTAAAGGAAAATTCAATAATCTATTAATTAAAAAGTTAAATGAAGCCAACTTATGTTGTATGCTATGATTGGAGGAAGACAAAATAAAGCGATATACATTGGTTTCTTTTCTATAAATGTCAAATTCCAATTTACTACCATTTCTAATTACTAATGTATCTAAAAAGGTAATTGTCCATTATTCTCTAGTTCATACGTAAATTTTATGCTTTGAAATTTTGAATTCAATTCTTTAAGAAAATCATCAACATTTGATTTATAAGTGTTAAAAAATGCAAAATATCATCCACGTACCTTAACCATATTTGGAGTATTTGGAGTTTTCTTTCAACTCCGTCTCAAAGCGAGACATAAATAAATTTTCTATGAAAGGTGATAGGCTATTTCCCATTGCAGTGCCTTATGTTGTTCGTACAACTTGTTGAATTGAAGACAGTTCTGGGACATGCAATGC
Source organism: Platerodrilus igneus (assembly GCA_036346225.1). Lineage (NCBI taxonomy): Eukaryota > Metazoa > Arthropoda > Insecta > Coleoptera > Lycidae > Platerodrilus > Platerodrilus igneus. The sequence continues at coordinate 1,866,141 of JARFIW010000885.1, read as the reverse complement.
GAAACAAGCTTGATATAGTCCTCAACCTTATCATCATCATTATCACTATCTATAAGAACATCCTTTAAATATGTTAAAGTACGTGGTGTTGAACACTAGGGAATAATGAACTGACATCAAATGAATTTAAGATTTCGCTCTCTTCTAATGTGATATTTTTTACTTTATTAATAAACTCTAAAGAGTTTTGTACAGACAAACTGTTAAACTTTAAATTGTTAAATTCATTCGACCGCCATCGTGATAAATAGTAAGTTGGTGAGTTGATACCTGAAACTATTGGTCTCATCGAATTATTATTTTGTGAATTTTCGGTAAACAGTACAGTTTTGGCATTTCAGGATTTGAAATTGTCAATTTTAATTTTAGTTTGGGTGAAAATTATAGGTTTGGACATTCTTTCAAAACTGACTGTTGATTTATTTTGTCTTCCTCCAATCATAGCATACAACATAAGTTGGCTTCATTTAACTTTTTAATTAATAGGTTATTGAATTTCCCTTTAAATAAAAACAGATTTAATAAGGAATTTGCTCTTATTAAACAAATAGCAAATTACATTATAATTTGAATTAGGGCCGCTATACTTGCGGCCACGTCCCCAATGCTCCACCCGGAGGTACTACATTGGGTTTAAACGCGAAAAATAGTCGTGCTCCTAATAATAGCAAATTACAATGGTTTCTCTTCTGATATTATGGATAATATTTTTAGAAAGTGTAAAAACAGAATTAACATCCGTAAATCAACGACTTTGCAATTGACCACCTCTAACGATAATGTTAAATATGTTAAACTTCCGTTTCACAAAACCACAGAGGGTCTTGATAAAATATTTAAACAGATTAATTTCAAAATTGCTTTCAGTAATACTAATAAAATTGAAAATTTGCTAGGTAATCCAAAAGACAAGGTGGAAAAATTGCAAAAGTCGAGGATTTATGAATTTAGTTGTTCAGGGCCAGGATGTTTTCAAAAATATATTGGTCAGACCAAGAGAAATATAACAACCAGATTTAAAGAACACATTGCTCACTTCAAATATGGTAAAAACGAAAGGTCTCAGGTCGCCAAACATATTTTTGAAACCAGCCACCTCGTTAAACTAGAAAATGTTAAATTGTTAAAAGCGGTACCAACGTTTTCCTTCTTTAATGACTATGAAGCAATTAGAATTGTTAAACATAAAGGACCCCTCTTAAACATTGATAAAGGGTCCATAGAGCAATCTGCCTTGCTTTCCCTATTGGTCAACAACCAATGAGAAAGCAAGTTTAATTTGGTTCCGCTTCAGCAGATATAGAATTAGTATAAATTAAGTAGATTTTATCGGAGGCTTTCACGGCCGGAGTCATTATAATTATTTATAGTTCCGAGTTGGGACCGTGTCATTATTTTATAAATTAAGGTCGACGTTTCGCCCACTTTTGTAAGGGGCTTCATCAGGACAAGAAAATAAATAATAAAAATAATAAAGATAAGAATGATAATATTAAATGGACAAGTTAAAGTGTAAAGAGAAGAGTTACTCCTGAAACAGCAGATTCACTAGCCCATTCAAAGCCAAAAGGTGTCTTGTGGCCACCTTTTGGCTTTGAATGGGCTAGTGAGTCTGCTAGTTCGGGAGTAACTCTTCTCTTTACATTTTAACTTGTCTATTTAATATTATCATTCTATCTTTATTATTTTATATTTTCATTATTTATTTTCTTGTACTGATGTCGCCCTCGAAACGTCGACCTTAATTTATAAAATAATAACACGGTCCCAACCTGGACCCATAAATAATTATAAGTAGATTTTAGTTATAACGTCACAATTCATTTGTTTGTTGTGGAGAACACCAGCTTACGAGTGAGAAGAATATCCTCGATAGTGTTTAAAGCAATATTATAGTAAATTGTATGTTGGGAAGATTCACTTCAGCCCAAGTGGTGAGGAGAATATCCTCTGAAGTGTTCTGGAACAACAGCTAATTATTATTAATTGCAAATTCCTACTGATGATGACCACATAGTGGTCGAAATACGTATCTAGTATTTTAAATATTTTTGTGGTTAAGGGTTTTTATTTATTTTTATTCAAATCATGCCACAGTATTCCTATAGATTATTAAGTACCATCACTATTTCGTTTTCCGAACAAAATTTTTATAACATTTGATAATCGAACGACACCTAGATCTGATGCTCATGAAGTTGTCAATTTGATATCATACATGTATACAAATATTGATTAGTTAGTAAACATTAGCCTGAAAATCAACATCAAATCTTAACAGCAACTAAAATTCACATAAAGCGTATTCCTACATCCGCGACTACACAAATCAATTCCTAATCATTGCTTATATGGAATTTTTAACGAAAATTATAATCGACAGGCAGGGTGACGTAGTTCCCTCATTGTTTAGAGTTTGTAGACCACCTGGTACTTTATACTTCTAGCCAAAACCCGATGTTTTTAGGTTGAACTGAAAACACTGTGTTACATCCTTTTCTATAGATTTCTCACTTCCTCCAATGAGCAGCCCAGGGTCGATGAACTGAAATGGTCTTTAAATCAAGAAGGCAAGAAAATTTACAAGAACGAAGTGGAACGTTACGTTTTGTTGCATACTAAACTAATGTATTTTTTATTGATATTTACTTATGGTGCTAATAATTAGGTTCTTTACTCGGCATAAACTCCGTATAATTTGAAATAAATTCACCTAAAAATTTTAGAAGTTCGCAATCCAAAACTTATGAGAATGTTGAATAAAAGTCATAACAAAATTTTGTTAGGGCGAAAGTGGGATTTTGCTAGATCCTATCTAACATCTCAACATAAATAATTTCAGTTTACCCTTATTTTAATCAAATATCTGTAAAAAAATTAATATTTAATATTTTTCAAGTCAATATGGATTATTTAAACCTCCAAGCATTCTAAATTTCACTCCGCACTACAATAAACGGCGCCATTCCGCAAGAAATTATCCGAGCCTCGAACAATATATCCCAGTATAAATGTCAATCATCCTAATAAGATAAAGAGAGAAACATAGAGAACGGCTAGGCTACACGTCGCATGGCAGGTACATTTTTAAAAGAGAGATGAATAGTACAACGGGCAGGAATTTGCACGTGCGTACTAATTCCATTTACTCCCCAATCGTTAATATAGGGGTCAGGGGCACCGTTTGGGTGTTTTATGACAAGTATGCAACCATTTACAAATACACATATAGTGTAAAAAAATTGTTGCAGTAAAGTTTGCTATTAACCAAGAGTCAAGTTATGTTAGTAACCCATAAATCAGAATAAAAATTAAGCGATTAGTTGGCATCAGGAAAGAAGACACTTTTAGCGTGATCATTTATTTGTTCGTCTAAATCACTATAAATTCTGAAGTCAACCTGCACTGACCGTCCACTTACATTAGTTGAGAGGTTTTATGGGAAAAAGCAACATTACCAATTCAATTTTATTTCCAAACATTCCGATAATTGTTGAATTTAGTTCATGCTTTTATTTAATTAGACACTCTAAAATTATAATAATCGCAATAAATAATGTCTGTTGCCCAAGTTTTTTTCTAAAACAAATTTACGAAACTCGACAAAGGAATATATATATATATATATATATATATATATATATATATATATATATATATTGCTGTGGTTTACTGTAATTAAACTCTTTTTATTCTCGCTCCACGAATTGGGCACCATAAAAGTTGCAGTGGATAATGCTCCTGCGAAAGTTACATAAATATTTTTCCTGAAATAAAAAAAAAAATTCCAATCTCTGGAACGCCTCCTTATTTCAGCATACCACGGCTAGCTCTAAAATCTGCTTCTTCAGCGATACTTACCATCCTAAATTTACTCTCTGTCTCACTGATACTATCAAATAAAATTACCACTCAAATAATTCAACGAAACATACAACCTTTTATTCTTACAAATTAAAATTTTCCGTTACCAGTTAAATATTTACACATTCGGATATACAGCTTCATAAAATATTACAATCTCAACCATTAAAACCTTTTAAATTTCATGACTTTGATTTATTTCAACAGTTTTTGTTTTATATAAGTAGATGGGCCTATCTTGAAACCCTAAATTGAAATTTACTCTGGTCTATCGTGACCTCAGTATAAACCCTGTTATTCTAAATGCATAAATAAAACGCATCTTTGTGTTTAACAACCTTAAAGACCCGTTTACTCTTTACATCAAATTTTTATGTCATTTATTTACACCTTTAAATAATAAATACAAATCGTCCTTTTCATATACCCCTCAAATTAGCTTTTATGTTCATAGTGTGGGGGGAACTTGGCAGCCACAGGCTGCTTACCTCCCTTCACAACCATTGAAGGTCGGAGAAATAGGGCATATAACTGTAAAACAATAGAAAGTGATCGAACTGCATCTAACAAGAAAGAACATCGCCTATGAGGAAAGACAACAAACATAGAATAACAAGAAAATTGTTGAAAGCATATGTGTGAAGCACAGCACAGTATGCTTATGAAATACGGGAAGTCTGAAACGCAGACAGAAAAATGGTAGCAGCCTTTTGAAATGATGTGCTTCAGATGTATGAGGACGATAGCATGGCCAGACAAAGGCAATAACAAATAAGTTACAGAAATAGTAGGGGAACAAGGATATCTGGGGAAAAAGAGAAATAGTAGGGCGGAATACGTTCTAAGGCATTTTTGGGGAATAGTATGTGATATATTAAAAGCAGAGATAGGAAAAAAGAGGTAGATGTAGACCTAGATCAGACAGTTATAGATGCAAACTGTGCATATTTCAGGGAAATCTGTAGGTTAGTTCAGAATAGGGAACAATGATGGTACGCGTCTAACCAGTTCTAGGACTGAAGACCTAATGATGATGAGTCATTGCATAAACAGGAAAAAGGTAATGGTCGGATATTTATACAATACATCATTTTTGGGACACACCCAATGTGTCAAATCACTCTCGCACAAAATAATAGCACAACATGTTCAAACAATAACAATAGAAATTAATTTCGTTACCTGGAGAAAGAAGAAAGAAGGAAGTAGAAACAGAATGGAATAACATTAAATCCAGCCTAGACATGGCGGCCAGAGATATTCTGGGGTATACACAAAAAGAAGATAAGAAACCATGGATAGGAGGATAACAAAGGATATCCTCAATTTAATAGAAGAAAGACGAAAATACAAAAATAAATCAGACGAAACAGGAGAACAGAGATACAAAGCCATAAAATGGAAAATTATTCGAAAATGCAAGAAAGCTAAAGAACAATGGATTGATGAAAAGTGCAAAGAGGTACAAACGAAGATGGAAATAGGAAAGACAGACGAAGCATACAAATTAATTAGAATGAATTTTAGGGATATAAAACCGTATAGCAAAAATATAAGGGACGCACAAGGAAACGTCACCATAGAAAACGTAGAGAAAGTGGATAGATGGCAAGAATATATGGGGAATTTATATGCAGGAGAGGAACTAACTGCATTAGAATTAGAACAGGAATCAGACATTGAAAATGATGACTTGGGATATCCTATACTTAGAGATGAGTTTAATTTAGCATTAAAGAGTCTGAAAATGGTAAGCCGCCGGGTACAGATAAGGTGCAAGCAGAAACTCTAAAAGCCGCTGGACAAGCAGTAACAGAACGTCTCTTCCAACTTGTAAGCTATATGTATGAGACAGGCGAGATACCCAAAGATTTCAAACGTAGCATCATAGTAACTATACCAAAAAAGAAAGGCGCGGATATATGTGAAAATTTTCGAACAATAAGTTTGACAGCACACGTGTCAAAAATATTAACTAGAATTGTGCAAAGACGAATAGAAAAACGGTTGGAAGAAATACTAGGAGAAGACCAACTTGGGTTTAGGCGAAACAGGGGAACACGGGAGGCTATTTTAGCTCTGAGAGTGATAATGGAGAAAACAATAGAAAAAGCATTCGACAATGTAAAATGAAAAAAAAAGTTCGAAATACTCAAAAAGATTGGAATGAGTTATAGGGATAGCCAAATAGTACATAGCTTATACAAAGAGCAAACAGCAGTAATAGAATTAGAGCAGGAACGTAGAGAAGTAAACATTAGGAAAGGGGTGAGACAGGAATGTGCCCTATCCCCATTGATTTTTAACTTGTACATAGAAGAGGCAATGAATACTGTCAAATGCGGGAAGACATTTGGAATTACTATGCAGGGACAAAAAATTGATATGCTTAGATTTGCAGATGATATAGCGGTATTAGCGTCTAACAAGGAAGAGTTAGAAGCTGCTCTTAATGAAATGGAAACGGTTCTAACAGAGAGATACGGTATGAAAATTAACTAGTATGCAAAGGTGGGGAAAATAAATCAAAAACAAGAATACAAGTATGTAACACGAACTTACAAGAGGTTAAGGATTTCTGCTAACTAGGAAGCCAAATAACGCAAAATGGGAAAAACACAAAAGCTATAAAACAAAGATTAGCACAAGGTCGTGCTACATTTAACAAGAAAAAGCAACTACTGTGCTCAAAGACCACAAACATAGAAACAAGGAAAAGATTGCTTAAAACATATGTGTGGAGCACAGCACTATACGGCTGTGAAGTCTGGACGGTAGGAGTAGCGGACAAGAAAAAGGTAGAAGCCTTTGAAATGTGGTGCTACAGACGTATGATGAAGATATCATGGACAGACAAAGTTAAGAACGAAGAGGTACTAAAATGGTAGGGGAAGAAAGAAATATTGGAAAACGGTAAAAAATATGAGAGATAGGATGATAAGTCACATACTACGGCATGAGGGAATAGTGCGGAATATATTAGAAGCAGAGATAGGAAAAAAGAGAAGAAGAGGTAGACCTAGGTTAGACTACTGCACATAGATAGTAAAAGATGTAGGCTGTATGGGTTTCTGGGAGATGTGAAGGCTAGCCCAGAATATAAATCAATGGAGGTACGCATCCAACCAATCCCAAGATGGATAAACTAATGACGAAAAAATAACTGTGCTTAAACATGATGATTATTATAAGTAACTACAAGAATTGGTTGGGCAATATTCTCGAATAATGTTAAGTGTGTGAAAGGATTTACTAGAAAACCATTATTTCGGCAAATGTCTAAGTGTTGGGGGATCTTGGTAGCCACAGGTTGCTTAACCCCCTTCACTGAATCTCGGTGAAATAAAGAATAAAATTAGAAAACAATAGAAGGGGAACGAGCTGCATACACAGGCTGTGTGAGAATTTCAGGGAACTATGTAGGCTAGCTCAGAATATAAATAAGTGCAGGTACGTGTCCCAACCAGTTTTGAGACGGAAAACCTAATGACGAAAAAATAAGCGCAGATAAATCTGATGATTAGTATAAACAACTAGTTGTTGGTTGCGAAATATCTGCAACTAATGTTGACTGTGCGAAAAGATATATTGGAAAATATATTAAATCGGTAAATGGTTAAGTGTTGGGGGAACTTGGCAGTCACAGGCTGCTTACCTCCCTTCACAACCGTTCATTTACATTTCCAATGCTTCACCCAAAGGTACTACATTGGCCAGGAGACGAGTTTTTTGTTGTCTGGAAATTTAGAATTTTGCCGAACTCTTGCCGTTCCAGGAAAGGTAGGGATCTTTAACGTGCGTGACAACACTCACACACGGGACCTCCATTTTACCTCTCATCCGAACGAGGGCATAATCTTTGTGAAAAATGCTCACCTGCCATTTTCAAGCAGTCGGCCGTGTCGGGATTTGAACCCAGGACCTTGGGATCCGTAGTCTTACGCTTACTACATTGATCCACGGCGACGCCCTCCCTTCACAACCTTCCATGTGACTTTCCAATGCTCCACCCGAAGGTACTACATTGGCCAGGAAGCGAGTTTTTTACCTGGAAAATTTTGAATTTTGCCGAACCCTTGCTGTTCTAAGCAAGGTAGGGATCTTTAACGTGCGTGACAACACTCACACACGACACCTCCATTTTACCTCTCATCCGAACGAGGGTGTATTTTTGTGAAAAATGCTCGCTTAACATTTTTCAAGCGGACCGTGTCGGGATTCGAACCCGGGACCTTGGGCGCGGTAGTCACACACATACCACTACGCCACAGAGCCGCCCCCTCCCTTTACAACCACTGAAGATCGGAAAAATAGGGTATATAATTGTAAAACAATATGTATGAGGACCATAGCATGGACAGACAAAGATAATAACAAATAGGTTATAGAAATAGTAGGGGAATAAGTATATCTGGGGAAAAAGATAAGAGAAATAGAAGGGCAAAATACGTTCTAAGACATGTTTGGGGAATAGTATGGGATATATTACAAGCAGAGATAGGAAAAAAGAGGTAGATGTAGACCTAGATCAGATAGTGATAGATGCAGACTGTGCAAATTTCAGGGAAATCTGTAGGTTAGTTTAGAATAGGAAACGATGATGGTACGCGTCTAACCAGTTCCAGGACTGAAAACCTAATGATGACCTGGAGTAAGCTTTTTTCATCGTCCCGTCTGAAGATGTTGTCCAACAAAACCTCGTCGTTGCTTCCATACACCTCTCTGCTATATGTAGATCCAACTCATTTCCAATCGTTATCCAAGTCTCTGCAGACGCCTTCAATGTTTCTACCCGTATAATTGTCCAAACCAAGTTAATCCCCTTCCGCATCTACCAAACACCCATCATCCTCGTTCCAAAAATTTCTCAGTACGCTTACCTTAGTAACATCCCTCGTTCGTTCTTTCTCTGTAGCTACAGCACCGTTTACAAAATAGCACCCACTTGTGCTTTTCACACTTTTAATTAACTTTGTACGGACTGCACTAACACCGTTTTATAAAAAATTTACACTTGGATATTACTGTAAGAGCTAAGCGAAGTTAAAGAGATAAGCGAAGTAAGAGAGCCCTACCACGTCTTCTCGTGTATTTATAATGGGCAATACACACCTCCTGCCCCCTATTTCAATCGAAAAGCTCCCCTACCGTAACCGATTGTGAAAATTTTATATCCAACAAACTTTGTAAAACTTAGAATTCGCACTCCATCGTCGCTTTAGTCCGAAACACTGGTTAACAAAATACAACCGTCGCGCTCTTCTTGAAATTTTCTCTCACCCCCTAGCACTCAGCCAATCACAAACATTTCTCCCATTCTTAAGTCTAGCCTTCAACTATCTTACCTTCGTCTAACTCATATTTGTTGTCTCTTTTACAAGCCCACTCAAGTAACATAAAATCGATATTGTGGTTGACCTCTAAATTTTGTCGCGTACTTTAAACGAGTGTTTTACCCAACGTCTATTTGTTTTCCTCGTCTCGCCTATGCTATCGATATCCCGTCTCAACTTGCTTTCAAACTACCTGTTGTTTTCGTAGCCGTCGCATCGACCGTTAACTAAATTTCTACAGAAATATTCCAACGTACATTCAGGTTCCTTGAACTTGTTTATTTATCTGTCAGGCTTTTCTCTGAAGCAACTGTCCATTTGAAATCGTATTTTCCATGTTGTTCAACTTATAGAATTTCTTAGGATTTATATTTAACAAACGCTTTGTTTAGTTAAATGGAAAATATGCGTTTACATTATTGATTTTATACCCAAAAGCTCTCTTTATTATTTGATGTGCTTGATTTACAACCTTTAAAATATTAAAGCTGATTCTATTCGTATCCTCCTTGGGTTTTCACGTACTACAAAGCTTCTACACTTATGCAAATTTAATATTCCGATTTATTACTACAAATGTATGCTATTATCCGTCCGTTTAACGTCAAAACTAATTAATTTGGCGCGTACATAAATTATTCCTATTTTCTATATACACGGTCGTTACAAAATTATTCTCTTGACCTATCTATTCCTCTTAACCTATAACTTACACTGCATATCTTTCTTTGGAACGGCTCATAATTCTCTTGTCTTACATGTGATTTTCCAATGCTCCACCCGAAGGTACTACATTGGCCAGGAAGCGAGTTTTTTTTACCTGGAAAATTTTGGAATTTTGCCGAACCCTTGCTGTTCCAAGTAAGGTAGGGATCTTTAACGTGCGTGACAACAGTCACACACGGAACCTCCATTTTACCTCTCATCCGAAGGAGGGTGTATTTTTGTGAAAAACGCTCGCCTAACATTTTTCAAGCCGAATTCGAACCCGGGACCTTGGGCGTAGTAGTCACACACATACCAACTACGCCACGGAGCCGTCACTAATTCTTGCCCCACAACTTGGGTGCCAAAATTCTACGTATCCTTCTTTGGAACGGCTCACTAATTCTTGCCCCACAACTTGGGTGCCAAAATGTCGTGTAGCTACCTGCTGGAACTCCCCTAACTTTTTAAAGTTGTTACGAAATTTTCCACCTACCTGAAATTGAAGCCCTACCACCTAGACTTGCAATTCATACCACCCTACAAGAATATCCCCTGAAGATGCCTTCCAATTCGGACGCCAAAACCTCCAGCTTCCTCAGGGGTATTCGCCACGGCTGCTCACTCGTTACCTGAAAATCCTATCCTACTAAAAATAAAGTTGACTGCCAAAATTCATCACGATTTATTAGCATATCCAATTATTATTTAAAATTTCAGTTTACACTTCTCATGTATTTCAATATCTAACAAATATTATCAATTTTGAAAATAAATCTCATTTTTAAATAAAATAATTTTGAAACTTTATTACATCAATCATAAACCAAAAGTAACTGGGCTTATTCCCAAATTTTACTTTAAACCCCCGGTCTAATACGAGCTCATAGTAAAAACCTTCCTTTATCTATGTGCTGACTACGGCACTGTAATTACCAAAAACCCTTTTACTTTTCACAAAAGCTAAAATTACACCTTCATGTGATACCATTAAAATATTACATAAATAATTTTTCATCTAGTCTTTACAAGGTAAATCATCAATTAAAATGTCCTTACATCATAATAAATACACAGAAAATCACCAAATTGTCATCCACAAAATCACAGAAAAAATAACAAAAGTTTTATAAAGGTAGAGTTACCTGGATCCGTTTGCGTCACCAGCTCTCTACTTGGACACCATCTCCTACGTGATCGTCCCTCTCGACTGCCCGTTCAAATACAATCTCCAGGTGGCCTCTCACCATCGGAACAAACTGCTTCTAACCAGATTCCTCCACACCAATGTACGGTACTACCATGCTCCTGTACACCTGCTACTGGTCCATCCACATCAACTCAATAGGTACCCAGAGTACACACACCGCCTCCAACCACAAATACTAAAATTGTACTTACTTGACGTTTAATTGCAATTATTTACTGCATTTTTATTTGTTTCAGACTTGCCAAAATATTTGTGCACCCACTTGTGCTAATTAAATTTTTATAAGATCTAAACTTCACTTAATTACTTTTGTAAGTAGTTTGGTTGACGATCGAAAGTAAAAGCGAGAGCCTTCACCACCTCCTTCTGGTTTATATAAGCTTCAAAAACCACCTCCTTGCATCTATATTCAATACCCCTATAACACTTTTCTTGGTAACACAGAACAAACAACACAACGGTCGCTCAATTCCACAAAACACACAATTATCCTTGAGATATTCTTGGTACAATTTGTTACCCGTCGTCGAAATCCCAGAATTTTTAACCCCAAACAAGCGCTTTACGCAGAAACCCTCATTAAAAATTTTCAACCGGCGCCGCCTTCCACGAAAACCAGATAACTGTCATTTTACTTTAGCCTCTTAAATGCGCCTCCTGTGTACGCGCATATCGCTCATTTCACTCCAACTTGCATTTAAAATCTCCCGTCTTATGTTATTTCTAGATGTTGTTTCCCCGCTATTCACAAGCTCTGTTCTACCTAACCCACCGATATCATAGTCTATCCTATTTTTGTTTACCTAATCTAACATTCGTACTGTTTGTAAAACTTTTCCAGATTTCTTATTCCCTTTCTACTCAATATCTTCCTAAAATATAACGCGTCTTTGTTCCCCTCGTTAGCCTCTAACTTTCTTGTCTAGCAGGCGTTTCAAAGTCAACGTTCACTAAACACATGCTATTCTCCTTCCTTTACTACATCATGCAAACTATAGTCTTTCTCGTTATATAGATCTGTTTTCGTACGTGCAATATAGACCTGTGTTTGTCCCTCAACTATCTATTTCCAACAATTTTAATACTTGTTGACGAGCTTTTATGCTCGTTATCTGTTTACAATGTTAACTTTCCTGGAATTTATAACACGTACACAAGCTCGAATAAACCACTGCCTTTTGGAATATGCTATACTAACTAAACCCTCTTCTCTTATTGATTTTATGTTACAAACCTGAAAGCTTTTGTATTTACATAATTCATACGCTATTTTAAAACAAATCTTAAATATGCTTAACGAAATTACGTTTCACATATATTTATGCAATTATGCTCCACAAAATTAAGTTTCCTAACTAATATTAATTAATATTTACAGTGAAATTTGACCACTACATACAACTAACTCTAATGTTTAATGATAATTAATCAAATGTTATCCAATCTTTCTCAAAAATGTCTCAAACTTTGCGTGCCCCTTTTATACACTCTTTACCTTGCAATAACAACATATTTGAAATTGCTAATGCCTATTATGACCTTTGAACCACAGTATTTTCCCCCTGTTTTAATACAAAGAACAACTCCGAAAAAGTTTTCTTTTGGATTCAAACATAAAGTGTTTTTCAATTCCTAAATCTATACACCAAATTACTAATCCCAAACACCACACTATACCTAATTATATACACTCAACACCCTACTATCATCCCCCATCTAAATTACTATTACTAATACCTAACCCTATAATATAACTATTAACTATTTAACCCTACCATTCTCCTAATTCTCCTACTCTTCAGGGTTATATAAACTATTATTAATATTTAATACAATAATATGACTATCTTACTAAACTATTTACACCTATCCTTTCTTAAACCTAACCCTCTTCTTAATCCTCCAGGTCATCCTACTGACATATTTAATAAAATGTAGTAGTTTTCTTACCTATTACTATCACTATTAACCTAACTTCTTCCTGGAAAATAAAACTATTCTTCACGTCCTGATCCTCACTTAACTCTGCACTCGACTTTGATAAACTATATGGTACCTTAAAATTGTAAACCTTTCCCTCTACGGAAGACCCTGTGTACCTTCTAGAATTTTTGTGTAAAGGAATCAACCAGAAAGACTAACAGTCTAACTTTAAATTTTCAAATTCTAATTCGCCACTTAACCTTTTCAAAAATATGCCATCTTTTAACACTTGCGTGACTTCCTGTTGTACCAGTTCCCTATATGATGTGGATATTAAATAACTTTCTGTATTATATACTTCCAACTTTTTTACTGTCAAAACATGTTCGTACTCTAACGCTGTGCTCGCCTCTACATCTACCAATTCTGAATGTTCATTTAATAAAGCTTGAACCTCTTCCAACTTGTCCTCCGGACATTTTATTGTGTCGATTCCTCTAAACTCTTCATCATCTAACCCCATTATATTTATATTTAAACCCATGTCTCCATCCGTGACATCATAACATTCTCTCCAGGGCAATACCATGTCCCTAATCCCAACTATCCTTCTTTCCATATCAACAACTAATCCCAACTTCATCATACAATCGACACCTAAAATTCGCTTGAACTTCAGTTCAGGCACTATAACAAATTCCTGCTCACAGCTTAATGTTCCCATTTCTATATTCAAAACCACAACGCTATTCACCACAGCAAACCTCTTTTTATTTGGAGCTACCAAATGACTCGTCTTAATTGGCATAATACTATCGCAAACCTTTTCCTCAATTTCGCTGACGAATTCCTCCAATACTAAACTCGCCTCTGCTACTGAATTAAGTAACGCTCCCACATTATGATTAAAAAATTTTACTTCCACTACTGGTAAACAAATCTTATCTACTGCTTCTGGTTCTACCTCTTCTTCAATTTCTAGTAGTTTGTCTTGATCTCAAAATCCTGCCTGCTTCTATGTTCACAGCTGGGACCTGGTTGTCCCTCGACTACCTCAGCATATGTTCGTCGCGTCGCTTCCGTGTCTTCTGTTCTTGCCGTGTTTCTAACACTTGGATTTGCCTAAGTCCTACCCATCTCCGGTGAGCTGTTCTGTCTCTGCACTCCGGGTATCGGTGTTGGCCCTCTGGTGTCACTACAGCTCCTATCAAACGCCCCCCTAGGTTCCCAGTTATTCCTAAAATTTCTATTGAAATGTGTTCCCCGTTTTTGGAAATTCTTCCCCCTATTTTCAAATCTAACTAGATTGACGTTTCTTTCCCTAGTATCCCTAGATCTAGCTGTGCTAACATCGTCGTACCTTTGAAGGTATTCCAAAAATGCCCCCTCTTTCATCGATGTTCTGCAACACCACATGTTGCCTAACCTCGATTTCAAAATGTCTTGACAGATACTTAATTATCTGCTGGCCCGTTAAAGGTGGACTCAACTGTTTAGCAATGCTATATTTGCATATCGCATATTGTTCCCTAGATCCCGCAAATTCGCCTTTATACTTCCCAGTAATTAGGTCATCTCGCACCTGATCTTGTTTATGATCACTCCAGTAGTGCTTCAAAAATTTTTCCTCGAAATCATTATACGATTCAATGTTCTGCCCTACTAAATTGTACCAGGCGTCAGCATTATCTTTTAATAAAGCTTTTACTGTATTAAGCGTAGCCTGTTCATCAAATAAATTAAAGACTAAATTCCTAACCCTATTTATAAAAATTTGGGGATTCGCCCGATTATCCCCGTAAAATTTCATCTGTTGTTCCAATGATATGCTCCCTGAAAAGAACCTTGGACGATCTCCCGTTAAAGCCGTCATATTATGTTTGATTCCACTGACTTCTCTCTCTCTATACACTTTCTAATTGGTCCTTACAAAAATCAGTCACTTCAGTCATTTTTACATTAATTTCCTCCTCACAGAAAATTCTAACCTCTGACTTGAATTGTCCACATTCCTGCCTTAAACCGACTATATTTCTTTCATTCTTATCTACCCTTGTTTCTATATCCCCCATTTTTATCGTAAAAATATTTTTAAACTCAGAAAATTTTCTTGTTGACTTTTTTATTTTCTCCCCTAATTCCTGGATCATTTCTTCAACTTTCCTTTTAGACTCTTCACCCATTTCTCTGATATCTTCAAACTTTCGGTTTGATTCTTCTCTAACTCCGCTTAATGTTTCAATCATCCTTACAAGCATCCTCATTATCATCTCATTTCCAGGTTCTCCCGATTCTGTCTTCGACTGATCCCTGTTACCTCCTGCATCTTCTATTTTTTGTCACTATCGTAGCTTCCAATTTCCACTTCTTCACTTCTTAGCCACACCTTTCTTAACATCCGTTCACACCACACTATTCATACACTAAATAATTCCCACATATTCACTAAAATTAATTACAAAAAAAATATTTACAAAACACTTAACCCTTAATCTCAGGATCGCCAGTTTCCTGAAATAAATATAAAAAAAACCTATCTGAATTCGGGCCCCTCACGTTCGGGTCGCCATAAATGTCGTGTACTCAAGCTCCACGAATGGGCTGCCATAAATGTCGTAAACCCTAGGCGCTAACTACGGAGCCCCTCCGTTGGGAAGCCATAAAGGCTCTGTAGCTTACCCTGGAAACCATCGAGACCCTAAAAATTCGTGCCCCACACTTTGGGCGACATAAATTCTGCGTAGTTCCCCTGTGAAAAGGATTCTCTACAAATCTGTGTTGTCACAAATACCTGCACCTACCTGAAAATGAAGCCCTACCACCTAGACTTGCAATCATATCACCCTATAATAATACTCTTTGAAGATGCTCTCCAATTCGGACGCTAAACTTCCGGCTTCCTCAGAGATATTCGCCACGGCTGCTCACTTGTCCTCTGAAAATCCTACCCTACTATTTAAATAAATAAAAGTTGACCTCCAAAAGTACATCACGATTTATTTGAACATCAAGTTGCTATTCGAAATTTTCAGTTTTACGTTCCTCATACATCTTGAATATTTAACACATATTATCAATTTTAAAAGAAGTCATTTTAAATAAAATAATTTGAAAAAATTTCTAATGACATCAATAATTAACCAAAAGTAACTGGGCTTATCCCCAAACTTTACTTTAAAACCCCAGGTCTAATACGAGCTCAAAGTAAAAACCTTTCTTTACCTATGTGCTAACTACAGCACTGAAATTACCAAAAACCCTTTTACTTTGTACAAAAAGGCAAATATTACACCTTCATGTTATACCACCAAATAGTACATAAATAATTTTTCGTATACTCCTTTCTCAAGGTAAATCGTCAAATAAAATGTCCTTACAATACAATAAAATGCACCAATAATAACCAAATTATCATAATCAGCCACAAAATCACAATAAGCAAAAGTTTTACAAAGGTTGAATTGCCTGGATTGTAGCACCACCAGTTCTCTACGTGGAAACCATCTCCAACGTAGTCCTCCCACTCGACTGCGTCAAAATTTCTCCAGGTGGCCTCTCACCATCCGGAACTGCACTCTTTTACCAAGATTTCGCCGCTACTAATGCACGGTACTTCCATCCATATACTTGACTTGTACTCAGAGTACACCAAACGCCTCCAACCACAAGTAGTAAAAATTCTACTTACTTTGCTTTCAGCTTCGATTATTAACAGGATTTCATATACTTCACAATAGCCATTTAACTTTGCACCAACTTGTGCATATTAAATTTAAATAAAATCTAAACTCACTTATTTACATTTACAGTTGTATGTAAGGTTGAAGATCGAAAGGAAAAGAGAGCCTTTACCACCTCCTCTGGGTCTATATAGCCTTCAATACTGCCTCCTTGAATCTATTATCACCACCCCTATAATACACTTTCTTAGTAACGTTTTCAAACCGTCCACCGGTTCCAGAAACCCGTGCACAACAACAAACGGTCGCTCAATTCCGCAAACCAACTGATTGATTGGGGTTAAGGAGGTTGATACAAATGTGTGTATAAATATAAATATGCAAATTACAATGAAGGACCAATTGCTTTTATAGCAATAACGATAATGGTGAAGCGGTTATGTAATAACAAAAAAAGACAACTACCAACTAATTAAGGAAGGGTATAAATACCTTAAGTCTTGCGCCGCTGGGGCAATAGACACTTTCACGCACAAAGCTTTGTCCTGCGCCGCTGGGGCAATAGACACTTTCACGCACAAAAGCTTTTACGGAGAACCAGTAACACGCTCGACCGGGTGTCGGTCTCGCTTTGAAAGCTCTAATACGACCGTCCCTTTCAAGGGTTCGAAGGCGACTTGCTTCTCTAAAGGCTCGAGTACGACTGTCACTTTATGCACTGTTATTGCCGGTATATAAAATGTTTCACTCAAACTGTAGGATGCACGCACAAAGTATTTATTGTCACAAAATACCGAATTGTTCGATGACGACGTAACATACCGCCCACCAAATTCATAGAATTTTGAAAAGGAGGAAGTAGGTTGGGTGAAGGAAATCACATGGAATTTGACCTTGCTAGGAAAGGAGGTAACGAAAGATAGGGTGGTGCACTACAGCGAGCGATATTACCAACTATGCAAAAATAAAAATATATATGTAAATAAGCAAATATGTAAAAATAATATACTACTATACATGTAAAAATGTGTATATACATCTAAACATAAAATAAAGTTAAAATACCGGTAGCGGCGCTAGTTTGACCAAAGGTCGTTTTAATGTGCCATGTGCAGTTTTGATCTGGGTAATACGTGCTGCCGGTAGGTCTCCCATAGGAGGAGTTACCAGGACCGGTTTGGTACGAAAACATCCATGACATGATGATAAACAATTTCCGATTGAATTTTTAATAGAAAGGATCCAGAAATTCTGTTGGATAAGATACGCTGTGGTATTAACACCGGGATGGCAATACCTTTCATGAGTTGACAGAATGATAAGTTCGGTTAATCGGTGCCGCTGAGGCAATAACGCAGGAAACTTTTCGGAATAGGAAAGCGAAGAATGTGTCAAGCGCCCACCTACTCTTAAGATGTTTTGTGGATCAACAAATGGCGAAAGTTTTCGCAAGCTTTTAGGTAATTTACGGTTTGCCTTAATCGAAGCTATTTCCTTTAAAAATGTAACATTTTGTACATGCCGAACGATAATCATGAGAGCATTGTGTAGTTCAATGTCTGTTAAGGGACCCGTATGACGTTGAGCCATGGGTTTAGAAAATCTATAAATGTAAGCCACGATGCCTTGGATTTTATATAACGATGAAAAGCGACTTAGTAAAATGTCAATGACGTTTGGATCTGTTTGAGCGACAAATGTTAGGATCTTCTTTTCCGTAGTTACCTCAGCAATTGAGGTTGACAATGTTGGTTGAGGCGGCCACGAGTCACTAGGGTAGTGAAGCCATTCAGGCCCCGCCCACCATAGCGAACATGAAATAACCGCGCTTGGCATTAATCCCCGAGATGCAGGATCAGCCGGATTATGCGAAGATTTAATATAAAACCATCGGCTAGGTGCAATGATTTCTTGAATGTGGCTAACACGGTTTGCCACAAAAGTTTTCCAACGAAAAGGTGGAGAACGTATCCAAGTGAGAGCGACCGTAGAATCACTCCACGCTGAAACATCGGAAATGTCAATCAAGCCTTGATAAGAACGAATGGTAAAAGAAAGTAAATCGGTTAATAAAACGGCGGCACATAATTCCAAACGTGGAATTGAAATGCGCTTAATTGGAGCTACTTTTGTTTTAGCGGTTACAAATTGTACAGTTATTTCTCCGGTAGTTTGATTTATGAACTGAAAATACACTACCGCTGCATACCCTACCTCGCTAGCATCGCAAAACCCATGCAAATGACAAGTAAAAGGATCCGAAGGGGGTAAACAACGTGGTAACTTTAATGACGATAATAACGGCAACTCTTCTTGATACTGCTGCCATTGAGACGAAATGTCTGCTGGTGGGATGTCATCCCAATTCAAACCTAACATCCACAGATGCTGGATTAGGCGTTTTGCAAAAGTGTTAGTGGGGCTAAAAATCCTAATGGATCATATATTCTGGCAACTTGTGAAAGTATGTTGCGCTTTGTACATATTTGGTTTAATGGTTTAACCCGAAACGAGAAAATATCTTCTGTAGGTGACCATTGAAGACCTAATATTTTTATTGATTCGTCCGAATCGAAATCGAGAGAAGTATATTGGCAAAAATCTGACGGAATGCCTTCCAAAATAGAAACTGAATTAGAACTCCATTTTCGAAGTTCAAAACCAGCCAAATGTAAAAGTCGAATAAGTTGATCTTTAATTTCGCGGGCCGATTGTATAGAATCTCCACCGGCGACGAAATCATCAATATATAGATTTGACCGTATAGCGTCAGCGGCTAACGGAAACCTTTTGCCTTCGTCAATGGCTAATTGCTGAAGAGTTTTAATGCTAGATAAGGCGATGACTTAATACCGTAGGTCACTGTATTAAGCTGATATGTCTGGATGGGTTCTTCTGCGGAGAACCGCCAAACAATTAATTGAAACTTTCGATGTTCTTCGGTAACCAAAATTTGTCGATACATTTGGCGAACATCACAAGTAAAACGAAACGATGAGTACGAAATTTCAGTAAGATTGACGAAATGTCGTTTTGGAGACTAGGTCCAGCCAATTGAGTGTCATTAAGTGACACGTTGTTTTTAGCCTTTGCAGAGGCGTCAAAACCACACGAATTTTAGAAGTATGACCTTCTTCTTTAAACACAGGGTGATGGGGTAAAAGTAATTATCGTTCCCAACGGGCGGAGAATCGAGTAATGCCATATGACCCGCATCAAGATAGTCCTGCATGAAATTGTTGTATTGGGCGCGTAGCTCCGGTTGAGCATGTAATTTGCGCTCCAACGAAAATAGTCTTTTTAGCCATCTCAAAGCAATTATCAAAAACGGGCAAAGTATCGTTGAACGGTAACGCAACAATAAAACGACCGCTAGGGTCACGAGAAAACGTGTTTTCAAAATCAAATCTGCCTTTTCGTCTTCTGGAGAAGTATAAGGCTTGATGGCAACTCTTCTATCTCCCAAAACCGCCTTAGGGTCTGGTCGATAGGATCTTCTACAGACGTAAAAATGCTTGGACAGTATCAGACTGCAAGCTTTTGTGGGACCAATAATAGTCCAACCAAAAATTGTATTTATGGCGGCAGGCTGAAGAAATTTGCCATGTATAACACCGCCATTGACGATGAACGGATAAACATCTGCTCCAAGGAGCATGTCAATGGTTCCTGGGAGTTCCAGGTCGGGTCTGCAAAGTGCAGGCCGCATAAGTGTTCCCAATTATTAGGAACTTCAACGCTAGGTAATTTGCCAGATATTGACGAAAGCACAAAAGTTGTGACTTCTAGAGATTTTTCAGAGTCTAACATAGAGCGAATGGTGCAGCTGACGGCACCCCTATTGACTGCTGAAGTTGTCTGCCCAAGTCCATAAATCGGAACTTGAGAACGTATGCGTGGAAGCCAAAGTTTGCTCACGCAATCGTCTCGAATAAAGCTAGCTTGGGAGCCAGGGTCTAAAAGTACCCTGATCGGTTTGTATCTACCAGAACGATCTTGAACTTCCACAACAGCAGTGGAGAGTAAGACAGTAACCCCAAGATTTGAATTCGTCTGTGAAGACAAAACATTTGCCGGAATAGGAGAGGCTGACTGCGTCCTATTGGCATTTTTATGCATAGGTGTAGCGATCGGTTCAGCTGAACGGCTAGAAGCAGGTTGCGATTCAAAATGTAGCAAGGTATGATGCGGCTTGGCGCAAGTTCGACAGGAATTATAAGATTTGCATTGCATGGACGCATGGTCTGTTCGTAAGCAATTTAAACAAAGACGTAAGCGTTTGACAATGTCGAAACGTTCTGTCGGAGTTTTCTTTAGAAACGATTGACATCTGTAAATTAAGTGATTGCCCTTGCAGGAAGGACAATGGTGCGAAAATGAATTCTTTGAGTCACTGGAGCTACTTGGTGTGTCCAGTGAAACTACGTTAGAAGAAACCTTTGGTTTAAATTGAAACGCTGAGGATTTCTTAGGCACCGATGTGTGCGATGTATGGACAGTCGTCGAATAAGAAACAGGTGCGGTTGAAGAAAAGGTTTCCAACGCTGCACATTGTTGGGTTAAAAAATATCTCAAATCCTCGAAATTAGGTATTTGCTTCGGATCCGATTGGAGTTCGAAGCGTTTTCTAGTGAACGGATCAAGTTTTTCTAAAAGCAAATCGACCAGAATAAAGTTCCAATGTTCAGTGGGAAACTTTAAGTTAGTTAGAACAGCAAGGTTCTCCGAAAACAATCAATAAGTGCCCTAAGTTTCTTAGGGTCTTCTGATTTTAAAGGTAGAAAGTCTTTCATTGCTTTCCAATGCAAAGTTGCCAATAAACGCGGATTGCTAAATCTCTCACGCAAGGCGTTATAGGAAATAATAAAATTATCCCCGAAATGGGTACAGATTTAACGATTCTTAAAGACTCCCGGTACAACAACTGATAAGATAATTTAATTTTTCGATATTGGACAGCGACGCGTTATTATAGACCAGGCTGTCAAATAAATCGATGAAAGATGAAAATTCAGTTACCTCATTATTAAAAATTTGGAGCTTTAACGGTAACAATTTTGATACCGTGCTGCTTGGAGCATTTTCGATGATTTGTGGTGCTTTCATTTCTTGCATCGTATCGAGATGCAGCAGTATGAAAAAATAAGCGGAATCTACTTCCTTCCGTACAGCGTTGTAAGTTAATGAGTCTACCTCGTCACATGAGGCCAAGACAGCGACTAAAATTGTATTGAAATTTGCATAAAGGTCATGTATTCCCCTTGTTTGAATAAGGAACAATGCCTTTAAACTTGGGTCACTTTGTATAGAATTACAAAGCTCAAATATTTCTAAAATCCGTGTTTTCAGTAATTGAGTTCTACCACATGTGCTTTCTTTGGAGCCATTCTCAAAGATTCTGAAAGGACTACAATAAACTGTTGTAAAACGGTAAAGCTAAATGTGCACTGAGAAATATTAAAATATTATGAGTTGTTCAAAGCACGAAAATGTAAAATAGGGTATAACCAATAAATCACGTTTTATGACTAACGGTTCGTCAAACAAAAGCGTGAATATAAGATGTACCGCTTAACAACCCGAGCGGCTTACCATCAAAAGCTCACAGAAACGTTTAAAACATGTGGCTTAACATATTTGCCGAAAGATGCAACTTTACAACCTTATTCCTCTGCAGATGTTCAATATTTTACCGTAAACCGCCTGAAAAGGTTTGTATTGATACTAAAACGTACAATAGCTTTTAAATACAAAGCAAACCCTTTCGTTTCTCGTTTAAGAAGTATAAAGCGATTTATAGTTTTCAGGTTGCTTTATGCTTTATATACCGCTAAGATAAATTTAAACTGAAAACTAACAAATTTTATGTTATGATTTGTTTGTAATTAAAACGCTTGCTGGTTTTAATTACGGCGAAATCGCTTAATTTAATCTAAAGACAGTATAAATAATGTTTACACATTTTAACCCGCTAAATATGGGCTTTAAGCACAAATTTAAAACTGAAATATTAATTAATTAAAAACTCGCTGAAATGCACAATAATATTTAATTTAGGACATGTGTAACCACAGGACTAATGAATCCGGATCGACTTATAGGGCCAATGATTGATTGGGGTTAAGGAGGTTGATACAAATGTGTGTATAAATATAAATATGCAAATTACAATGAAGGACCAATTGCTTTTATAGCAATAACGATAATGGTGAAGCGGTTATGTAATAACAAAAAAAGACAACTACCAACTAATTAAGGAAGGGTATAAATACCTTAAGTCTTGCGCCGCTGGGGCAATAGACACTTTCACGCACAAAGCTTTGTCCTGCGCCGCTGGGGGCAATAGACACTTTCACGCACAAAAGCTTTTACGGAGAACCAGTAACACGCTCGACCGGGTGTCGGTCTCGCTTTGAAAGCTCTAATACGACCGTCCCTTTCAAGGGTTCGAAGGCGACTTGCTTCTCTAAAGGCTCGAGTACGACTGTCACTTTATGCACTGTTATTGCCGGTATATAAAATGTTTCACTCAAACTGTAGGATGCACGCACAAAGTATTTATTGTCACAAAATACCGAATTGTTCGATGACGACGTAACACCAACCATTACCCTTGAGTTATTCTAGGTAAAATTCTCGACCGTTTTCAAACCGTCGCAAAAATCTTGGAATTTTTAGTTACAGACAATCGTTTTACGAAGAAATCCTCATTAAAATTTTCAACGGCTGTCACTTTCCGCGAAATCTCCTGATAACTGCCATCCACTCTAGCCTCCAAAACACGCCTCTAATGCTCGCGCATATGTCATTTCCCTCTAACCTGCATTTAAAATCTTCTATCTTTTGTCTTTTCCCTTTCTTAATTTTCAACATTCGGTGTGTCTTTCTCTTATCTTCGTCTAACCCGCATGTTATATCCGTTGTTTCTATCACCGCTATTCATAAGCTCTGTTCTACCTAATCGATCGATACTATCGTCTATCTTGCTCTTATTCATCTAATCTAACAATCGTACTCTGTTTGCAACCCTCTACTGGATTTCTGATTCCCTTTCCAACCAATATCTGCAGAAAACACATCGTGTCTGTCTCACTTATTTGCCTTTAAATTTCCTTGTCTATCAGACGTTTCATAGTCAACGATAGCTAACCATCTGTTATCTCCCCTTCTTTGCTACCTCATGTAAAATACTGTCTTTCTCTTTATATTATCGATCTGTTTTCGTACGTAAGTGCAACATTTTAACTAACATAGACCTGTATTTGTTTCTCAACGGTCTTTTACCAAGAATCCTAATACTTGTTGACAAGATTTAAACTCGATAAAAAAGACATGCTTGCTATGCTAAACCTTTCTAGAAATATTATACCTGTCCCCACTTTATTTTACACTATGTCACACAAATACATAACTCACGCTTTGAATATGCGTTACTAAATAAATACACTCTATTCCATTATCGATTTTTATGCTACAAACATAAAAGCTTTCGTATTAACAAATTTACACGCTATTTCGTTTTAACATCTTAACTACGCTTTACGGAACTACGTTTCCTGTATATTTATGAAACTACGCTTTACGACATTACGTTTCCTACCTAATTATAATTAATACCTACAGTGAATTTTACAACTACATACAATTAACCCTAATATTTAATGAAAATTGGTAAAGTCCTATGCTATTTTTCGGAAAAACGTCTTAAACTCAACTTGACTCTTATATACATGAGTTACCATGCAATAACTAGTTATTTGACCTTTTTAACACCTATTAAAACCTATAAGTCCAAAGTAATATATATACAATGTTGATTTTACTGGACCTTCTATTAATTATATTAATATGACCTAATTCCCAAGAATGTTTATATATATATATATATATATATATATATATATATATATTTACATGTATTTTCCCATTAGAAAATCTAAAGTTCATTTTGCAAATTTTTGTACTCTTCAAGGTCATTCATTCTAGAATCACGTGACGTCATCATGGACAGCCTTTCACGCGTCTACAATGTTTTCTTATATTCTTCAGAGTCTTCCCGAAAACTACATTATTCATTAACTTGAACAAATTCTTCTCAAATTCATGCCTTGCTAGTTTCCGAAGTTCAGTATTGAGGTCAATGTACGATTTTAACCATCAGCTTTGCTTAAATTTATTGCTCGATGAATTGCAATTAATTTAAGTTCATTTGCCAATGCCTGTTTCCGGTTTCTATGGTGGATTACATATCTTCTTTTACAATTTAGTGTAGCCATCAACTTGGTGCTTTAAGCTTTCGAAACAGGCGGTGTTTTAGTCTTCGGATCAATATGCTCAGGGCAGAAGGGAATGTCCTTATGTATAAGGTATACATCAGGTTTGGGAGGATCATACGTTGGTAAATACTTATTGTTCGCAGTAGCACGTCGTTCCAAACACACTTGGCTAATACCTCCACGTATACCCTTTTCTATAAACAGTATCTGGTCGATATCGGTCAACAACTCGAGTTCTTGTCCCGTATGCTTCAACATTACGTCCCACGTGTAACCAGGCAACGTGTAATAATGGGCGGGGTCAAGTCCATATGTTAAATGGCAGCTAGTGCGTAATTGTTCAAAAACCTTTGCGTAATAACATCACATAGGCCTTTAGATATAAATCAGAATATTGACCCAAGTTCTGAATATTAAATGCTTCCCACACTAACAGAGTATACGCATACAGTTTCCTCGTGATTCCTTTACCTTCCAGATTGTTGTAGAACTCCTGCTGATTAAACAATGTTGTGTAATCAAGTTTTTCAAAAGAATCAACGAAATCATATGGATATAATCTTTTCGACTCAGTACGACATTTTAATAGGGTACACCATGTATATAGCAGTCCAGAAGTTATTTAGAACATTTTAAAGCTAAAAAGTAGGTATTTATTAGTTAAGATAGACTTTGCGATTAATTTTACTTCATTTAGTATTAGGGTAGAGATTAATCACGGGTATTAAGAGATAAGAAGCACAAGTCAGTGCGTATACATATATAGTTAGCATGTAAAGATAGTGACAGTAGAGCTTTTCAGTGGTAGCATAAAAATCTATCATTAGAGAAGGTGCATTTTTATGTAACAAATATTCAAAGCGTAATTAATTTTGTTAGTGTACATAACGTAGTTTAAAGTGATATAAAGCTGGAACATAGATAATTTCAAAGATTTTAGCATTGTAAATATGAAAGGGTAGTCAAGACACACTTTAATCATTAGGGAGCGTACGTTAGGATTCGTAGTACAAGGTAGTTTGAAAACAAACAGCTGGTTTAGGATAACGCTACAAGTATAAAAATGGGTCGATAATATAAAGGAAAAGATAGTGTTTTTAATGAGATAGCAAAGAATGGAAAATATCATATGGTTAGTTGTCACCGACTTTGAAACGTCTGTAAGACAAAGAGATTTTTAAAAGTAAATAAGTGCGAGGAAGATGCTACGTGTTTGCATAAGATGTTTGTTAAAGAGCGTAAGGGAAAATATTGTAGAGGCTACAGACAGAGTCGGACGATTAGACTGCATGTATAAGGGCTAGACAGACAATAATGTAGACTGGTTGGTTGGGATGACATAAACAAGCGGGGATGAAGGTAAGGTAATATAATACACAAGCAAGACAAGGATACACAAAAATCGATAACGAAAGTTGAAAACTGGGGAAACGTACAAGAAAAGAAACAGGATAGTTTGAATGGAAGGTAGAATGAGGCGATCGGATGTGCGCGTGTGAGAGAGGCGTGTTTTGGTGCTTGGGTGGAAATTAGTTGCCGGACGATTTCGTAGAAAGTGACAGCCGTTAGATATTTTTAATGAGTTCGAACTAAAATGCTTGTTTTGCAACTGGAATTCTGGGATTTTTGAGACGGTTGCGAAGTTTACGGTGAAAGACACAAGGAAAATGGTTGGTTTTACAGAATGAGACGACTGCCAGTTGTTTTGGAGTGGAGGAATTCGCGAAATATGTGAACGGTTGAAAAGTTTATCGAGAAAAGTGTGCTTGGGGATGGCGTGTAACGATTCAAGGGTGGAATTCGGAGGCTATATAAACACCGACGAGGCAGTTAGGGCTCTCTCTTTTCCTTTTCCTTATTGAACTTCAACCATGGTTCGTATAATAGTGTATAAGTGAGTTTAAATTTTTGTTATTACAATTAAGATGCACAGGTTAGTGCAACGGTAATATTGCAATTGTGAATATATAAAATACAGTTGTTAACCGAAGCTGGTTGAAAAATAAGTAGACTTTTTTACTACATAAGGTTGGAGGCGCTTGGTGTGCACTGGTAAAGTCGAGTATGTTGATGGACCAGTAGCAGATGTACGGGAGCATGGAAATACCGTGCATTAGCAGCTGAGAAATCTGAGTGGAGGCGTGCAGTTCCTGATGGTGAGAGACCACCTGGAGCAATTCTTGAACGAGCAGTCTAGAGGGATGACCACATCAGAGATGATTTCAATGTAGAGAGCTGGTGTGGTGCTTAATCCAGATAACTCAACCTTTTAAAACTTTTGAATATTGTGATTTTGTTGGTGATTATGACAATTTAGTGATTTTTGTGGATTTTGTTGTATTATAATGGCATTATTAATTGACAATTTTACTTTGAAAAGGGGTTTTATGAAAACATATTTATGTACTATTTGGTATTACGAAATGAAGGTGCAATATTGGCTTTTGTACAGAGTAAAGGGGTTTTTGGTAATTTTTCCGTGCAGTAATTAGTACATGGTTCAGAAAGGTTTTTTATTATGAGCTCGTAATAGACCTGGGGTTTAAAGTAAAGTTTAGGGATAAGCCCAGCTATTTTCATTTAATGATCGATCTAAATTGATAAATTTTCAAATTATTTCATTTAAAATGATTTCATTTAAAAATTGGTAATATTTGTTAAACCTCCAATGAAGAATATAAGACTAAAATTTTTAAATTGCGAATTAATGTTTCCAATAAAGCGTGATGTGCTTTTGGCAGTCAAATTTTATTTATTTTTCGAATATTAGGGTATTATTTTCAGAGAGCAAGTGAGCAGCCTTGGCGAATATCCCTGAGGAAGCTGAGCAAAAAGCTGGAGGTTTTGGCGTCCGAATTGGAAAGCATCTTCTGAAGGTATTATTATAGGGTGATATGTAATGCAAGTCTAGGTGATAGAACTTGATTTCCATGCAGGTCCGGAGCATTTATGACAACACAAATTTTGAAGGACCTTTTCAGAGGAAGCGTTCACGATAAATTATGGCTTGCCAACGGAGGGGCTCGAGTAGTTAGAACTTAGCGTACACAGCAATACATATATTGCTACGGTCTCCTACGGTGAGTGCCTATAATTGCTACGAGCTCCACGACTTGGGCGCCAATAAATACTACGGCCCCTCTTCAAAAGCCCCACGTTCGGTGCCTATTTAATTGCTACGGCCCCTACGACTTGGGCGCCCAATTAATGCTACGGCCCCTCTTCAAAAGCCCTTCGTTCTGGGTGCCAAATTGCTACGATCTCGCTAGCTCCAAATCTATACTTAAAACTCTACTTATCAAATTTTCCACGGCTGCTCTGCTCACTTTCCTGAAAATAAACTGTCTACACTAAAAATCCTACTACGATAAATACACACCATTTATTTACATTCCAACTATAAAAGAATATACAAGCCAAATAAAATTAAACAGCTCCTTCGCGTCTCATTTTACAAATTATATACATCCCTTTGTAATACTCCCTTATACAGTAACATTACAAGCTCAATATTTACACACGATATTCATTGAAAGCAAGTAATAGGGCTTTAACACATTTCTTACTCTATCTATGTTTCAATACGAGCTCATAGTAAAAACCTTGACCTTTAGTGCCAATGTTGCACACAAATATTTAAACAGACCCTCTGCATGCACTGTTGTATGCTGTATGCACAACAACTCCAACCTGGATTGCCTTCTCCAAACTGCAAGCTGTAACGAAATTACCAAGAATCCGCTCTCGTCTACCATTCGGCTGTGCATCGCAACTCCTGCTGTACATCAAACTTCTTCTTCTAATACCACAATTTTTAAATAGTAAACAAAACTGGTAAGCGCCGACAATTACTCTAAACTAATTACATACTTTACACTAGATGTGTAATTAAATCAAACTGTTGTTATTATAAACCATTTACCGTTGTTCAAATTTAAAATATTCTGCAATCATCTCAGTATCAGAGTATCAGCGTCGTAACCAATAAAATAAGCGGGTAAAGAAGAGTAAAGAGAGCTTCAAATCAGACTCATTCTGTTTATATACAATTCCTCCAACTACAAAATCTGTTAAATTCCTGAATATATCTAAATCCACAAGGCCTTTCTGCAAAACCCCTCACACTCGCACGTCCAAAAATTCCGTGTATTTCTTTCCAATCGCCGCTCATTAGTTACACAATTTTAAAAACACTTCCCCGTAAACCAACTTGAAGCTAACTATAACTGCACGTGTACTAAATGTTTCGTAGTATTGGAAAAATCAATACTTCAAATTAACCTTGGCATTCACCCCAAGTCAACGAAACTAACGTCTAAAATACGCCTCTAACCAAAACGTGTCATCTTCATCTCCCTCATACATACTCGCTCAAATCCACTTTCTCTGTTACCTTGTTTTCGATATTCGTTGTTTAACAGACAATTGCTCCCCTTTCCAATTCCAATTATAAGTTTTATGCTCTTTCTAGTGGTCATAAATCTCGCTCGCCCCACTTAATTGACGTCGGTAACTGGAATCGTTGTTGTTTGTTCAGTTCTTATCTCCCCTATTTATAATACAAGAAAACGAGCTTCTTCGAAACACATTCTAAAAGCTTTTAGCAAATATAACCACTAACAAATAAGAGGTTTGAATTTTGTGTTTTAAAATATAAAATCTTAAAAGCCGTATTGTACACGGGATGTTTCTTATATATCATGTGCCCTATTTCCTGAGTGCTTATGTAAAGGATTAAGAAATTAAATGTTAACTTCCTGAAAATTTCTAAAATTATTAAATTTTCAACTATTTACAATAAAAGAGTTTCTAAAGTTGTTTGATGTACTTATACATGCTGAAGCCAAAATTTAGGTTCAAAATGAAAAATAACACCTTTTTAGCACATCAAATATCACAATATATATATATATATATATATATATATATATATATATATATATATAATAGTTATTAAGATGAAATGAAAACCCAACTTTGTATTTAAAGTTGAATTACCATTTCAAATCGAACTAGTAATTGAAAACCACTAAAAGAACGGCTACAGCAGGATTTGAACCTGCAACCTCTGATTCTCCGGATCAGTGCTCTAACCAATTGAGCTATCTAGCCTAATTGTTTAGATGATGTTATACTTAATACTGCTGAAGCTTGGCCCTTGTTAATGATTTTCAATTACGTCTTCAGCAGTATTAAGTATAACATCATCTAAACAATTAGGCTAGATAGCTCAATTCGTTAGAGCACTGATCCGGAGAATCAGAGGTTGCAGGTTCAAATCCTGCTGTAGCCGTTCTTTTAGTGGTTTTCAATTACTAGTTCGATTTGAAATGGTAATTCAACTTTAAATACAAAGTTGGGTTTTCATTTCATCTTAATAACTATTAATATATATTAAGCATTCATTTGCATTCCAAATGTGGATTACTCTTCTCTATTAATATATATATATATATATATATATATATATATATTGCTATGTCCCTCTAAATTATTCGCGCCCCCGTCGTTTGGGCGACCATATTATATTGCTATGTATAAACTGGAATTGTAATTATCTCCTCCGACGTTGGGCTGTATTATTAATATTGCTATAAATTCCCTCCAGAAACTTAACTGGATTTTATCTTGAACCAACCTTGTCTACCAATAACAAAATTTGATAAGTTACCGCCTTACTCGTTATCAATTTCGTATCCAACTTATAGCTCCTCCTTGAACTGTTTAAATTATCAAATCACTCCCATTAACTTTATCTTATGACCTCGACTAGCATTTATTTAGAATTATAAAATTCAGTTAATTCGATTCTATATAATGAAACAAATATTATGTACAGTTTTTGTAAATTATTTAAAATACACTTTTCAATTAATTAATGTTGTAAATATCATTTATCAGAAATCATATACTTTTTATTCAAAACCCAAAGTCACCAAAAAAACCTATTATCTTTATAAAAAAAGAAGTGTGGAACGTTCTAAACCTCTTATCGTATCACGCACTTTATACGTATTCAAATCCTTTGTTTTGGTGAACTTCGTCACATTAATTTATATTAAGCAAATTCAATATTCAAATAAAAAAAATAGAAAAATAATGTCTTATAACTAAAAATCTAACCTGGTCTATTTTCTTCGCATTGACGCATCCATAACTAGTATTTCCCATGCATTAAGCCATCCATTTGAATAAAAATTATCTTCCCCCAATTCAGGATTATTACATGCCCATTCGAAATATTGTCTATCCACACGCTTGAACCATTGCATTTCAATTATTGCCATCACCCTCTGGACTACCATTATTAACTTATACTTATGCACCCCAATTTATTGTCATCTCATTCAGACTTATTACTTCATATCAATATCCCCAAACTTAGAATTGGATTATCATCATTTATTTTCCCTTGACTTAGAAATTGTATTATTCTCCCCCAGGACTCAGAACTTGGATTTTTCTCCCCGGCTTTAGAACTTGGATTTTCTCCCCGGCTTTAGAAGCCCTATTATTATTGTGTTTTAGTTTAAAATAAATTCACCAAAATCTACTTACGTTTAATCGGCTATCGTAATTTTCATTTTAGCACTTATACAATTTATCACTTTGAATTATTATTACGTATCACTTTATTTCATAGTGGCGCACCTCGGCCTTTGTTGAGTTCAAAACTGACTTCGTTATCACTGTACCTGTTAATATATCTTTTCTCTACTACTCCGTCAGTGGGTATGGTCTACAAACTCGTCGCTCATTTTTAACGAATCAAATCTTTGCATTCAAAGTAGTTTCTGATGTAATTTTCTATGGTTTCCAATAATTGTGGCCTGCTCGCAGCTGTCTTCGTTATCAAGGCGGCTCCGTGGCGTAGTGGTATGTGTGTGACTACTACGCCCAAGGTCCCGGGTTCGAATCCCGACACGGTCCGCTTGAAAAATGTTAGGCGAGCATTTTTCGCAAAAATACACCCTCGTTCGGATGAGAGGTAAAATGGAGGTCCCGTGTGTGAGTGTTGTCACGCACGTTAAAGATCCCTACCTTGCTTGGAACAGCAAGGATTCGGCAAAATTCAAAATTTTCCAGGTAAAAAAAACTCGCTTCCTGGCCAATGTAGTACCTTCGGGTGGAGCATTGGAAAATCACATGTAATGTCTTCGTTATCATTCGAATCCCGACACGGTCCGCTTGAAAAATGTTAGGCGAGCATTTTTCACAAAAATACACCCTCGTTCGGATGAGAGGTAAAATGGAGGTCCCGTGTGTGAGTGTTGTCACGCACGTTAAAGATCCCTACCTTGCTTGGAACAGCAAGGGTTCGGCAAAATTCCAAATTTTCCAGGTAAAAAAAACTCGCTTCCTGGCCAATGTAGTACCTTCGGGTGGAGCATTGGAAAATCAAATGTAATGTCTTCGTTATCAGGCGGCTCCGTGGCGTAGTGGTATGTGTGTGACTACTACGCCCAAGGTCCCGGGTTCGAATCCCGACACGGTCCGCTTGAAAAATGTTAGGCGAGCATTTTTCACAAAAATACACCCTCGTTCGGATGAGAGGTAAAATGGAGGTCCCGTGTGTGAGTGTTGTCACGCACGTTAAAGATCCCTACCTTGCTTGGAACAGCAAGGGTTCGGCAAAATTCAAAATTTTTCAGGTAACAAAAACTCGCTTCCTGGCCAGTGTAGTACCTTCGGGTGGAGCATTGGAAAATTACATGTAATGTCTTCGTTATCAAACATGCGGTGTTTTGACGAATCTAATCGCTTTTCCATAAACAACTGATGCAATTCGACTTTTAATTTTCATATCTGCCTGTTATTTACGCAATTTTTAATCACCTCTCTTTATCACAGTTATTAACTACTTGTACGCATTCACATTATGCTTCTCGAAGCTCTATTTCTATTTCCGTATTAACCTAATTGTTTGGAACTCTTTTGAATGCGTGTCTAATTACACTTTATTACGTTTACTTATAAATACGCGTGCTTCCACTGAAAAACATCATTATTTGCATTGCCTAAATTAACTAAAACTATCTACAGGGTATTAAATATTTACTATTTACCTAATGCATGTGTTCCTGGTTTCTACGCTAACTATGCGTCTTCCTATGTCTATCTGCGTCGCTTAAAACTATTTATACTTTATATACAGGGTGTTGACTGCTTACTATTTACAAACTATCTCCATTTCTCAATTCTTTACTAAATAAATGCAGTTTTCTGCTGCCTATGGTAATTTCTCATTTCTAAACGACCTTTACTATAAAGTATATATATATATATATATATATATATATATATATATATATATATATATATATATATATTTCTATGGATTTTTAGGTTAGAACAGGTAAGTGGGTCAGATGAATATTTATGAGAGGGTACACCATGTATATAGAAGCCATGTAATAAAAACATTTTCTAAGCTATAGCATAAGGATTCATAATTTAAAATAAGCTTTAAGGTTAATTTTTCTTCATTTTAGTTAGGATAAAATTAATTACAATCATTAATATAATAGGTGTAAATGCGTAAGATAAACACGTATGTGTAAACATATAAGTATCGTGTAAAGGTAGTGATAGGAAAGCTTTTCATTTGTAGCATAAAAATCGATAATTGAAGAGGGTGAATTTGTTAGTAACGGATATTCAAAGCGTAATTATTTTATTTGTGTACATAACTTAGTGTAAGGTAATATGAAGCTAGAATATTTATAATTTTTCAAACGTTTAGCTTTGTAAATACGTTCTTCGTATTGATTTAAAAGCCTGTCAACAAATATCAAGGTTTCTTAGGAAAAGATCGGTAAGAACGAACAGCAGGTCGATGTTAGTTAAAGTGTTGAACACTACAAACAAAAATGGATCGATAATATAAAGAGAAAGACTGTGTTTTATATGAGATAGCAAAGAATGAAAGATATCATATGGTTAGTTGTCATTGACTTTGAAACGTCTGTAAGACAAAGAAATTTTTAAAGGTAAAATAAGCGAGACGGAGATGCAGCATATTTTCGTAAGGCATTGGTTAGAAAAGGGTAATGTAAAGTACGGTAGAAGCCTACAGACAAAGTAGGACTATTCGACTGTGCACATAAGAAAAAGAAAGACGATAGTGTAGATTGGTAGAGTGGATTAGAGCTTGTTAAAAGCGTGGATAAAGGTAAAGAAATATAATATATGGATTAAACAAGGATACAAGAAATCGATAACGAACGTAGAAAATTGAGGAAGGATACAAGATAAAGAACAGAAGATTTTGAATGCAAGTTAGTGTGAGATGATAGGATGTGCGCGTGTGAGAGAGGCGTGTTTTGGATGCTTGGATGGGAGTTGGTTGCCGGGGAATTTCGACGAAGTCGACAGCCGTTAGAGATTTTTTTAATGAGGTTTTCGAAATAAAATGCTTGTTTGCGAGTGAAATTCCAAGATTTTTGAGACGGTTGGAAGATGGTTGTCAAGTTTACCGATAATAACTCAAGGATAATTCTGGTTTTTGAAAATTGGACGACGGTTAGGTGTTGTGGTGTGCTTGAATTTGTGGAATCGGTAGACGGTTGAGAAACGTTACCGAGAAAGCGTGTTAGTCTATATAAACCAAGAGGAGGCGGTAAACTCTTTCTTTTCCGATCTTCAGCCAAGCTTCGAACTACGATAGTAAATGTGAGATTTTTAATTATAATTAATTGATTGTGCACAAGTTGGTGCAAGTTTAATGTGACAGTTGTGAGATATATAAAAAGTACAATTTAAAAAGCGAAGCTTGCTGAATGTAAGTAGACTTCTTGTTATTTATGGTTGGAGGCGCTTGGTGTGCATTGGGTTGGAATAGTGGATGTCGATGGACCAGTAGCGGATGTACGAGAATTTGGAAGTACTGTACATTGGATGCTGAGAGATTTAGGTGGAAGAGTGCTGTTTCTGATGGTTGGAGTCAACGGGTGCTTATTCATGCACGTGCAGTCATGAAGGAGGACTCCATCAGAGATGGTTTCAAAGCAGTGAGGTGGTGCTACAGACCAGATAAATGAATTTTATAAAACTTTTTGACTGTTATAATTTTTTTGGTGATTATGACATTTTGTGTTTCTTTGGTGGATTTTGTTGTATTTTATGGACATTCTAATTGACTATTTACCTTTGAGAAGAAATTATATGAAAATTTATTCATGTACAATTTTGTATTATAAAATGAGTGTACAATATTGATTTTTTGTACAAAGTAAACGGGTTTTTGATAAATTTTCAGTGTAATAATTAGCACTTAGGTACAGAAAGGTTTTTACTATGAGTTTGTATTAGACCTGTGGTTTTAAAATAACGTTTAGGGATAAGCCCAATCATTGCAAGAAGCAATTATTAATTTTCAAATCAATGAAGCATGCCCCAATATTGATCATAAAACATCAGTAAATATATGAATATTCAGTATAACATTTAGAATATAATTTTTTTTTGAAATCTTTAACCTAGATGGAACAAATACTGGAGGAACTTTTACAGTCAAATTATATGAAATTCCACGTATTGTTCAATTATTAGACAAAAGTTGTCGCTTAGTTTCGATTATCGATTTCATATCACCAGTTAATGCTAATTATTGTGGGCATTATCTGCGTCATATTCAACGATCATTTAATGAGTGGGAGATTTTTGATGATTTATCATCTAAGATAAAAACACAGACTGATTTTGTGCAACCCCATCTATTGATTTATGTATCTCATTAAATTATATTGGTTTTCAATTTGTATTACCTTATATGAATTAAAGAGTTTTTTTTTAGAATTGTGAATTGTTGACACCCCACGGCACAAACGAAAGGACGAATAAATGAACTAAAAAAAAAAGTAAAACAATTTTCAATTTTTCATGGTGGTCATTCCAGCTTCACGTAAAGTTGCATTGGCCACTTTAAATCGCGAATAACTTGCGCAATTTTCGACCACAAACGCTGAATTTTTAGTACTACGCAACACAAATGGAGTACCAAACGAACGCAATAAAAAAGTTTAAAACGTTTCAGTTTTCGTCGTGACCATTCCACCTTTCTGCGAAGTTGGATTGACCACTTTAAATAACGAATAACTTGTACAGTTTTTGAGCACAAACGCTGAATTTTAGACACTGCGCGACACAAACGGGGCACAAACGAACACAATAAAAAAAGTGAAAAAAATTTGTGTATTTCTTGATGGCCATTCAACCTTATTGCGAAGTTGGATTGACCACTTTAAATCACAAATAACTTGCACAGTTTTTGAGCACAAATGCTGAATTTTTGGCACTGCGCGGCACAAACGGAGCACAAACGAACGCAATAAAGAAAGTTGAAAAAATATCAATATTTCATGGTGGCCATTTCAACTTCCTGCGAAGTTGGATTGGCCACTTTAAATCACGAATAACTTGCACAGTTTTTGAGCACAAACGCTGAATTTTAGACACTGCGACACAAACGGGGCACAAACGAACACAATAAAGTGAAAAAATTTGTGTATTTCTTGATGGCCATTCCACCTTATTGCGAAGTTGGATTGACCACTTTAAATCACCAATAACTTGCACAGTTTTTAAGCACAAATGCTGAAATGTTGGCACTGCGCGGCACAAACGGAGCACAAACGAACGCAATAAAGAAAGTTGAAAAAATATCAATATTTCATGGTGGCCATTTCAACTTCCTGTGAAGTTGAATTGGCCACTTTAAATCACGAATAACTTGCGCAACTTTTGAGCACAAACACTGAATTTTTCTCACTGCACGGCACAAACGAACTGTATGTACTTTTTAAAATTGTATAGTGTCCATTCCAACTTCACAAACGCCTCTAGTGGAATTAGCCAAAACGAATTTTTCAAATCTATTTTCGTAAATATTTTCTTATTACCTATCCTTGCCAAGATGCTATCCATGGTTGGTGGACAATTGTATTGCGGTTTCGTTCACTTATTTATTTTTCTTGCATCGAGACATAACCTGATGCTATCATCACTTTTCTTAACGATAACTAGTGGATTTACAAAATGCGTGTTTGATTTCTCAATGATACACTCTCGTTACATTTGTTCGATCTCTCCTCTCACTCTATCCCTGTATGCTGCTGGAATAGGATATAATTTCGTGTTATACGCTTCCGTGTTCAGTGCCTATAACTTGTGTTGAGAGCCTGTAGCAATTCTGGATTCTGACCCTATTAATTCTGAATGTTTTTCTAACAATGTCTTAACCTTACTTTTATCTCTCCTGGACATTTAATTTCTTCATCTGCATCCCCTTCTTTATCTACTTCACCCTCAAATTTAGTTATATTTAAAGTCATTTTGTTCTTCGACGTTTTCTTCTTCATCACATTTAATACATTCTCCATTGCATCTTATTTCTTTGCCTTCAGCATTAATTTTGAACCTCAACTTATCTATAATGTCCATTCCAAATATAACATCTATCTTCAATCCAGGTACAACCATAAATTCGTTCTCAAATTTCACCTTTCCCACTTCCCACTTCAGAATTACCATATTATTTATGCTTGCAAACTTCTTGCTGTTTGGTGCTACCAAATTACACTTCCTAACAGGTATTATCTTCTCCATTAATCTTCCCCGTTTAACAAAATCTTCCGAAACGAGCGACGCTTCCGCTTCCGTATCAATAGGTATTTTAATTCTATTTTTCTCCACATTTAATTTAATTATAGATAATAAGTTTTTATTCAAATCGTTTTCCACTTCATGTCTAATAAATTCGCGCTGATGTTCGTATCTATTTATCCGTAAGGGCTTGCTTGGTTTGTCCTCATTAAAAAATCTTGACTGGATATAGATGGTCCTGCCTGACTCGTAATTTCAGCATAAGTGCGGTTCGTTCTCCTCGGTTCTGACGTCTGTTCCACGTGTTCTTGGTGATACGTATTCTGGTTTATGTTCCTATCATGGTTGATCCGCCCCGTTTCTCGCCTTGGCGTGTTTCCTGTACCCCAATTACGTCTAAAACCATTATTATAATTATTGCAATTGTTCCTATTGAAATTTTCCCTATAGTTGTTATTATTCTCCGCTGATAATAAGATCTATCCGTTTCCACTCTTCTTTGTGTTCTTACCAAATTCACGGGTTGACTTTCTATTCTATTTTCCACCCTACGATTCTGTCCCAATTCATCACAGCGTTGCAAATATTCCAGGAATGTATATCGATCTTGAAGTGCGATATATTGTCTCATTTCCCCCTCAAAATACCCTGCCAAATATTTTATTATTTGTTTTTCCTTCAAGGGAAGATAGTTGCCCATAATCGAATCATCTCTTGCTTTATACTGCCGATTGTCCCCCCAAAGGTGTCTCAAAAATTTATGTTCATATTCCTAGAAAGGTTCTACTTCGCTCTCTATTAAACCAAACCAAATTTCTGCACCCCCTTTTAACATTGTATTAGTGTTTTAATATTATTCAAAAATAATTTTGGGTTAAGCATATTGTCCGCCTAAAATTTAGAGTATTGGTCTAGCGATATATTTGGTTGATTTAACATTATGGGTACCCTAATATATTGCACCCTATTACTAACAAAATTTTCCAAGTCCGTTTTTAAATTTCCCAGTTCTCTATTTACATCTCTAAATCCTATCTCACAATTTCCTTCAACCTCTTGTATTTTTACACCTAAATCCGTAATTCTCTCGTTTGTTCCCTATCACATGTCTCTTGGTTTAATTAACTCTCATAACCTCGTCCCTTACGTTATCAATGTCTTCCATAATTCTTACAACTTTACTTTGCATCTGTAACCTCATTTCCGTGATGGTTAGATTTGTTTCACTTAGACCATGACTTAAAATTTTTATTTCGGAGCCTAAGCTTTGCCCATTTTTACTAATTTGCATTGTCATGTTTTTCACGGCCTCTTCATTTTTATTCATTTTATTGTTCAACGCTAGTAAAATTGACATGATTTTTGATTCCTGTGTGGTCTGCTGCTCCTCGCTGTGACTCCTTTCTAATACTCTCCCCGGAATTTCAGTCTGTGTATCGTGCAGGAATACACTTTGCTGAGACCCTATCTCTACCCCTTCATTCCCCAACGCCTCTCTAGCTTCCCGCATTCTTTTATCCATTTCTATCTAAATCCTAAATTCTAATTTAACTTTTTAATGTGATTTCTAATCTTAATATATAATTTTCAAATTTTTCTAGCTCCTAGCTTCTCGCCTTACGTTGTCGATGCCAAATTTATTAATTTTGTTCTAGTCCCACGCTTGTCGGTGATAAATAACTTTACAGTATTCTCGCCTCACGTTGATACGTCAATTTTCTTTTTGATATGTCGAGCCCCTACAATTGAGTGTTAATTTCTTTTCGTTCTAGCCCCTACGTTGTCTGCGACAAATTTTTACTTAACTTTGTTCTAGCTGCACGTTGGGTGCCAATGTTTACTTTGCTATGATACCGCCGCACGCCGATGTGATTAACGTTCAGTTTCCTGCTAAACGCCACCACTCTGTGTCTTTAAATAACCTCAACTTTAAATTTTAAATATACCTCTTTTTATATGCCTCGACTAGCTCAGTCTAATCCACACAGAGTGCACGACGATACGATAATAAAGAAAGTTTACCCCCTTACTCTAGCTCCTTTCTACTTGAA
The DNA here is from genome assembly GCA_036346225.1 of Platerodrilus igneus. Lineage (NCBI taxonomy): Eukaryota > Metazoa > Arthropoda > Insecta > Coleoptera > Lycidae > Platerodrilus > Platerodrilus igneus. Next base: position 1,826,496 of record JARFIW010000885.1, on the reverse strand, counting down.
TGATATAAACGAAACAAACCAAAATTTGTATAATGACCAAGAATATATACACTTTACAGTTTAATAACTTTGATAATTTGATTTGTTATTCATAAATTAACCCCTGAATCAAAATAATAATATCAATATGATTCTGTCCAAATTATAACTCCCTTAAAGCCAGCAAAAATAACACTATACTACTGGAAGTACCTTTTGAACGTTCAAACAACCTTCTTTCTCTATATGTAAATTTTTAAAAGATTTTTGATGACCCTTCACAAATTAAATACTTCAATATAAGCAAAAATGTAAATATTAAAATTGAAATAAAGCCTTATGCTAATAAAGAATATTCTTATTTCTGACCTACGTTTTCCTTGCTTGTTTCCAATTCTTAGAACTGTCTCTGATGTGATTCGCCAGCACCCCTGAATTGTTTCCACCTAAACTCTCTTGTTTACTGCGTAGTACAGCTCGCCCAGTCTAACCCTTAGTTTGATTAGTTTTTCCTTTCAATGCTCATATGCTTATGTAGACCACTGCTTAATTATATATCTTCGCTAGAGCAGTTATTTATGCGTTTTTTAAATTAGTTCAATAGTGTCAGAGTCGTTCACCAGAGTGGCCACTTTGATTCGTTACTTAAGTTCATTAGAGTACGTTACTTAGATTCGTTCCCCAGAGTAGTCACTTAGAGCCCTAAATTATTAAATATTAAGATTAGGTTTAATTAATAATTCTAAATTACGTTTTTCAAAGTTAACGGCAACTTTTATCGTATATCGGCACTAGAATTATTCTTTTAAAATTTTCTATTTCGACTTTCCGTAAATGATTATTTAATTTCTACTATTTTCACTTCGCGTGATATTATACTTTGAACTATTATAGATTGTGCCTTGGTCGAAGAAAGAGTGATTGATTGTTTACCAAGTCCGTGTTCTATATAAAGGCTCCTTCCTTCACCTGTACCATTGGTTTTCCGAGCGTATTTTGTTAGTTGAGGCGTTTACTTTGCCTTATCTTGCAGCCTTCGGATTTTCAACAACGTTACCATCAAAACTCGTGTCGAGAAAACCGCATTTATTTAGCATTAAAAATACGTAATTTGTATATTATGCAAAGAGCAAACATTTATCACCCTGTATAAGGATCGCAGTTGATTTTAATTAATGTCGAGTAGCATATCATTAAATAATAAACCACACATGCAGCAAAAGAAATAACTCCACACGCAATCAAACTTGTCCTAAACCAAAAATATTCATGAATTATAAATCAACACGCGTGAAATGCAGTAAAAACCTAGAAAATCATAATACAATTCACATTAAACAAGCGATAATGAAAGCAGATAACATAGTGTCCTGATAAGAAACGCATCTTCAAAATAAATACGCTTCGGAAACGCAAAAATGTAAACAGAAATATGTTAATTTATGTCACTTTGTCTACGTGATTTTCTACATGGAGTTAATACGATTCCCAAAGTATTATCTTAATAAACAAAGCCATAGGTTAAATTACGTGCCAAGGCGAATCAGAAATTCCTGTAACAACCTGTAACAACCAAAACAGACGGTATAAAATAAAGACAAACTAGAAATACCCTGTTACTTACGTGATCAAGGAATCGTTTCGACAAGGCAATATCAGAGATAAACCTGTGAAAGCCCAAAAATATCTAAAACAACCGATGGTTGGTCGTACACTTTGAATAACAGCTCAGATAAACCAATGAATTTTAGATGGGGCATAGACTATATAATGCGCAAGTTTGATAAGCGGAGAGTCTTAGTTTGAACCACGTACAAGCTGCATCACTGATACTTAAGAGTTTACGTGACGGGTAAATATTCAAATTAAACAATAAAAATTTTGTGAAAAGTGATGTTATAAAATATTTAAATTATTTATAGTGAAAATATACGCGACAAGCTTAGTCGTTTGCTAGAAAACAGCACTAAGAGATAGCACAAAAATTCCAAGTCTAAGGATAGTACAAAAATTCGAAATCTAAGTCTAAATACGAAAACTAAAATATTACAAAAATTCTGAGAGACATTACGAAAATTCAAGGGACATTACAACATTATGAAAATTGAAGGGAAATCATATTAAACGGGGTAAAACTTGGAGACCAAAATAAACTCACTGAATGCAATATTGGGGTACTGATCCACAGCACGCAGCAGAAAGACGCACGGCATAAGACATTATTTTCGATTTATTATATTTGAACGTTGATCATATTAAGGCATTATTTTCTATTTAGTATTTTTGAACATATTTTTAAACTTGAATATTTTTTTTTGTAAAGTCATCAAAAATTTATTTTATACGTGAAAAATTTCGTAAACAAGGGAAAATCTTGAACGTTCAGAGAAATTTCCAGTAGAGTACGTCATTTTGCTGGCTTTAAAATAAGGAAAGGGAGCTTTAATTTTTGGAGATAAACAATTTAAAATTTATTGTTATTTGATTCAAGGGCTAATTTTATCACACAGTCAAACAGATTAAGCTGTGAAGTGTATATGATTTTTCTTTTCTTATTATATAAATATTAATCGACTTCGTTTTATCATTCAAAGCAAGTAAAGTTTTAGGGAAAAGGGGTAAATTATTTGATTATCGTAACGTTGTGTACTCTGTGTGAATTAAACTGGGCTAGCAGAGGCAGATTTAAAATTTCAGGAGATTAAAATAAACAGAGCGGTGGTGATCAGAAGAAGACAGAGAAAATAATTACATCGACGTGCAGCGTTATCATATCAACATATATTGCTGTGATATATTCTTATTTCTTTTGAGCCCCACGATTGGTGTGCGATTTTCATTGCTTTGATATGCCCTTACGATTCAAGCACAATTAAAATTGCTGTGATATAAGCTCCTACGTTGGTCGTTATTTTCATTGCTGTGATATGCCCTTTTATGATTGGCGTTGCTATTTTTATTGGTGTGAATATCAACCCCTTTCAATATTCTATAATTTCTTGAAATTGTTTTCCACGGCTAGCTTTATCTATCAAACACAGAATGCCCTACTTCACAACAATAAAGATTGTTTAACCCCTTTTCTTTCTATCTGTTGAAATGATTTAAATGAAGCAATCCAAAAATGACACAATATAATGATCGATAATATGTACAGTTTTATATCAATGATTTGTTCAACACTCAAAAATTAGCCCCCGAATAAAATATTAACATTTATTTTTCTTTCACCAAATTTATATTTCCTGAAAGCCAGCAAAAATATCTTTGTAATAACTCTTAAGTACTTTTGAACATTCAAACGATGCTTTCTCTATTTTTCAAAATCTCAAATGACCTTTTTGTTGACCCTTACAGATATTTGATATATAGAAAATATTAAAATTGAAAACAGTCTTTTACTGATAATAATAAATAAGCTCTCTAAACTGTGTTTTCCTTACTAGGAACTGCCTCTGAATATCGGTGGTCCGCACCCCTTGATTGTTACAGCTTGGCTTGCTTCACTTGTTGGCCAGACGGTTTATTAAAATATCAGAACACGGTAGTTTACATTTATTATTACTAAAATTTGATATTTCAAGAAAAGTTACACCCAATAGTTGGTCTAAATAATAATTTAATCCGCACACAAAGAGGAGAAAGCGAAGTAGTTTATCAAATTCCAAAAATGTGTATTTAAATTTGGTTGTGGTAAAACAGGGGTTTACCACAATTTTAACTCGCAAATAATTTTAGTCACATAGTTGTTGAAACGAGACAAAAACAGGTAGTAAAGGAAATATGTATACGACCTTAGGGATCCACTTGTCTTCTAACGAACAGGGGCGGCAGTCCCACAGGGCCCATACATCACGTACATAGTGTTAGCACTTAGCAGTACACCCACAACAGTACATATCAGCAGTAGGACCAAAGAAAATCCGACACTTCTAGCTGCCGGGAAACCTCACATTCGGTGTGCAACCTTAGAATAACCAAACCATATCAAACAAACTTGCGATAACAACCAGAAATAATTCTTAAGACAGCATTATCGTCCACAACAGAACGCCTTTCAAATACACCAGTTCGCTCTATATCTCGTGTATCTCTGAACAGGTTGTTCGGAGCGTTGCTATCCAACCTTGCGTTGTATAGCGCAGAGCTTCGTCTATCGACGTAATACAGGGAATAAACACAAATAACAGGCGACCTTGCCCTAACGAAGCATAGTCTTTAAACACCCAAACGCAGATAGAATATTTTATTGCAATTTTATTGCCAATTAACTAAAAATTTTCACCTATTTAAAAATAATACGAAAAATGATTTCGTTCCAAATATAGTTGTTCATCTAGATAAATTCCATTTAATTAAAATCCTGTTCAAATATTTCGCTAATTGGCACTAAAATTGCAATAAAATATTCTATTTGCGTTTGGGTGTTTAAAGACTACGCTTCGTTAGGGCAAGGTCGCCTGTTATTTGTGGTTATTCCCTGTATTACGTCGATAGACGAAGCTCTGCGCTATACAACGCAAGGTTGGATAGCAACGCTCTGAACAACCTGTTCAGAGATACACGAGATATAGAGCGAACTGGTGTATTTGAAAGGCGTTCTGTTGTGGACGATAATGCTGTCTTAAGAATTATTTCTGGTTGTTATCGCAAGTTTATTTGATATGGTTTGGTTATTCTAAGGTTGCACATCGAATGTGAGGTTTCCCGGCAGCTAGAAGTGTCGGATTTTCTTTGGTCCTACTGCTGCTATGTACTGTTGTGGGTGTACTGCTAAGTGCTAACACTATGTACGTGATGTATGGGCCCTGTGGGACTGCCGCCCCTGTTTGTTAGAAGACAAGTGGATCCCTGAGGTCGTATACACATTTCCTTTACTACCTGTTTTTGTCTCGTTTCAACAACTATGTGACTAAAATTATGGTAAACCCCAGTTTTACCACAACCAAATTTAAATACACATTTTTGGAATTTGATAAACTACGTCGCTTTCTCTTCTTTGTGTGCGGATTAAATTATTATTTAGACCAACTATTGGGTGTAACTTTTCTTGAAATATCAAATTTTAGTAATAATAAATGTAAACTACCGTGTTCTGATATTTTATGTATTAGATTTTTTTATGCTTACGATAATGCTTTAGAGCTGTTGTTTTTAGCGAGGAAACTTTCTTTTTGCTTTGGTTGGTTAATTAATTTAGGGGGTAGGGCCCTAAAAACGACAGCTCGCCATGTAAACCTTTGGCTTTGTTTGTACTGTGTTCGGAGTACTAATGTACTCCTGTATATACATTTTGTATTTTGCTTTGATGTTAATTATAAAGTTTTCTGGATGTCGGTGGTTAATTTATTGAATGAGTGCGAGTGTGTTTGGTTTATTTTTATTTCAGGTCCTCCGTTCTTTTGTTTGGGTATTTCTAAAACCCCGCCACTCACTGGCTGAGCCCGGACAGTCCTTCTTTTTTTTTAGGTTTTTTTAAGCTACGGCTATGCACGTAGCAGGTTGCTTGAATTTTTCCCCTCGGATTTCTGGATTAACCTTGAGTATCCTGTAGCCCAATTTGAGTATAATATTTTCGAAGTATATTTGGATATTTAATTGGATGGTTTAGTAAACGTATACTTGAAGGTATTATTGAATATTTATTAGAGGTGTTATTAGATGTATTATTGAGCTGTTATTAGGGGTGTCATTAGACCCTAAATTATAAAATTTACTATAAAATTCAATTAATAGTTTAACTTACGTTTTAAGCGTAAAACGGCTATTTTCGTTGCATAAATTGGCACTTTTACTTCCCACAATTTTTTCACTTTCACTGAGTTTCATTTGTACGTAATCTTTCACTTTAAATTGACGTAATTCGTGCCTTGTTGAAGAGATACTGAATGTTAACGAGTTTCCTATGGTATTTATAAGCTCCACCTATCCACGTTTTTAATTGGTGTGTTTGTTGATCAAGGCTTGTACTTTGCGCCTATCTCTGTAGAACCCGGTATTTCTCAAAATTCCCTGGTTTATTTTGTTGTTCCTTCATTCAATCTCGTACGTAGACGTTCAATATTTCCCCGCATATTCTCAGAATTTCCAAATATTCATTGCATTTTCGTCACGTCTTTCATGTTTGTCGACGATAATCCAAACTTTTATTATATCGCGGACCGCCTGTTATTTATTGTTTGTTACCTCAAATAGATATTCCAGTCACGTACTCACCTTTCTAATAATGACGTATTTGAATGCGTTTGCTTATTATGCGTTGATATTTTTTAATGAAAATTTTAAATAGCTAGAATGTCAGTTTGTTTATATTTACCGATTACGTGTTTATTTTAATGCAATCCGATGCGTTTAAAACCTTATATTTGTTCGTTTCTTTAACCTAAAGCGTATTATAAGACGTACACATTATTATTTTAGCTAAATATTATCTAATTATTGCAAATTGAGCCTCTTCCTTATGAATTAAATTAAATATAATTTATAAACAGTGTGCTCGCTATTGACCTTTTGTAAAATATTCGATTTACTCCTATTTAATGGTGGAATTATTTGGTTGTCTTAACGTTAACTATATTTATATTTATCTTACTACCGCTATGACTTAATCTACCCTTAAACTACCCTTTTATCATAGCATATATATATATATATATATATATATATATATATTCGTGTAATTAAGGGGCCATTGGGATATATAAGGGCACAAGTGAATTAATAAGTTGAGAGCTTTTGGATAAGATAAAATAAATTTATTCAGTTAGGGAGTTGGAATATTTTTAACAATTATTTTTTTAACTTAAGTAGTGTATAATAATGTTGGGTCAATTTAATTTAGCCAAGGATAATGTAACAATACTTGTGTAAATATAGGGCATGATAAATAATAATTGGGGTAAAATCATTCTAATGTATTTAAAATTGTAGTAAAGTGTTATATGACAACCTAAGAGCGTGGAGCAGGTGTTAAAATAACATTTCTATTTTCAAACGTAAAATGCAACACGTTTAAAACAAAACAAGCAGGGGAGATAATATTTCTCGGTAAGCTTGGCAACAAACAAACTTTAATGGGTTATTGGAAAAGAACAGCCGTTGGAATTAATGTAAACGCGGTTTAGTGGTTAAAATATTGATTTCAGTCTTGAAGGTGGTATAGGAAAGAGCCAAGAAAAGACCAAGACAGAATAAAAATGTATTGAGTACAAGAAGGATGCGTATACTTAATTCAGGAGACAGTATAGTAGGGAGACTTAAATGAAATCAATAATTTCAAGGGTATTTAGAACCAAACACGCGTCTGTTAAAAGGTGGGAGAATGGAGTCAAGCAAGGTGATTGATATGAATTGTACAAGAAGGGCAGAGATCCAGCTGATGGAAGCATATGTGTGAGATAAAGCTATAGGTACAAGGGAGATGAGAGATGTTTGTTCAAGTTGGAGGCGTTGACAAATGGAAATGTAGAGGCTAAATTAGAACGGCGGTGGACAGTTTGAAGCGATTTACCGAGTATTGTTATGTTCGTTATGAAAATTCACAAGAATCCGAGGTTCGTTAGGGGTTTTTCGCTGGAACACCGAGCAGTTAGAAAAGAATTTCAAGAATTATACGAACGGGTGTACACGCGTACGTGCCAATTTAAAATAGGGGGCGAATTTTACTTATTTAATCACTGGCAGAGAGGGGCCGAGCTCTCTTTCTCTTTCGTTTTGATTTCATCCATCATTGGTGATAATAGTTACTTTCCGGTGAACTAGTGCAATTTATGTAGAAGCCGATAAAGCATCTTTGTGTTAAAACGTTAAAGTGGTATGTATGTAAGTACAAAGCATATTATGTTGGTATTGGAATGCACGGAAGTATTAAAATTTGAAATTGTTTGGACGATGAAGAAAAGCGATGTTTGAATAATAAAAGTTAAGTTTGGAGATTGGAATTTTTGGATTGGCAATATTCAACATTACCAGTACTTCTAGAGCGTTGCAATAATCTTTCAAACGCAGCTGCATTAGGATGCATTCGATTAGGAAATTTTTGAGCGTAAATTCTTGTAGCTAATAGACAATTTTCTTCAGCTTTGCCAACTACCAACATCATATCAATCCTTTTGTTAAGACCGTTTTACAAATGTTCACCTCACAACAACACAGATACAAAACTGATAAACAACAAAAACAAAACTTAAACATGGTTGCTGTTGCAACGAAGTCAAATAGTTAATATTATTTGGTAGGCAACGCGCCGCCGCCTGTGATCAAAGTAAATTATACCCAACTTTAGAATTATGTACCAACATTTTTAATTATTCGCTAATAACTCGAAACGGTTGAATATGAATATAGGGTAACCTTATATTGTTGAATAGAGAATTTAATTCTGCATTTTACTACTTGAAAATATACAGGGTGTTCCATTTGAAATAAGCGACTTAATGGCATTAATTGTTTAATAAACGGAGAACGATGCAATGAACACCCTGTATATTATTTTCATAACTAGTGTTATGTTTCCATTAACTACAAGTTTATACTATTCCCCTACAAAAGTTAAATATTCAGTATCATCTAAATCATGGTGTTACAAAAATTTTTAATGAATCATGCGATTTTGAAAAAAGTTGAATATCTCAACAACTATGAGATTTAGGTAAAGGTAATCCTGATAAAAGTTACCTTAGTTTGATACGAGAAATCAGAATTTGTAATAAAATACTGGGTGTTTCATTTAAAAAAACATAACTTTGGTATATAACTTTTTTATTGAACACCCTGTATAACACTAATTAATTTTACGTTGTAGCCATTTTGAATATACATAACATTTGTTTGAACGTTTTTTCGCTAAACGTTACCATTAAGCAGTAATCGAGCGTTTCGTATGCATTGGGACACCCTGTATATGCACGCCGATGTAATAAACGTCCAGTTTCCTGCTGTCCGCCACCGCTCTGTTTTTCTAATATTCTAATTTTAATTATGCCACGGCTAGCTCAGTTTAATTCACACAGAGTGCACAACGTTACGATGATCAATTTTCATTTACCCCTTTTCCCTTAAATCTTACCTGCTTAGAATGATAACACGAAGTCGATCAATATTTGTATAATGAAAAGAAATAATATTTTCACTTCACACTTTTGTAATCTGACAAATAAACCCTTAAATCAACTAATAATATTTAGATTGTTTATCCCAAAAATTGTATCTCCCTTTCTTTAATTTAAAGTCACCAAAAACGACACTTTTTACTGAAAAATCTAGAACGTTCAAGACCTTTCCCCCTTTTTACGTAAATTTCTACGTATTAAAAAATATTTTTGTTGTCTCCTTATAAAATAGAAAAAGACAGTCAGTGTTTAAATTAAAATTTGAAATGATTCCTTATACTAGTTAGCCCTGACCTGTGGTTTTCCTGGTGTGTCCCCTTTGGTCTGCTGCTACATGTTGTGGATCAACACCCCTTCATTATCTTCAATCAAGTTGCTTCGTTAAAACAACGCTCTACTTTGTGCTCCTTCACGTGAGTTTGAACCAATAATTTTATTCAGTATTGCTAATTTTTGTTCCCAAAATTTACCTCGTGCTTTACTTGGATTTCCAGGGCGCTACTCAGATTTCTCTGGATACAACTTAGATTTCTGGATGCCACTCAGATATCTCGAGTGCAACTTAGATCTCTCAACTTCAACTTAGAGCCCTGCATTATTATAAATATTTATCCTAAATTGATTAACAAATTTCGACTCACGTTTTCAGCAAACGGCGAAAGTTTTTTCATATATCTTCAACATAATTTGTTCTCAAACATCATATAACACCACTATTCACAAATTTTAATAATTTAATTTGAAATTTAATTCGACGCGTAAATTTTCGAGCAACAGTGATGCATCTTCGACGAGGTTCAAATCGAGACTGAGCCTCTTATAAAACTCTGGGCGTTATATAGCTCATGCTATCTAAATTTCATTGGTTTATTTGAACTGTCGTTCTAATTCTTGTAGCCAACCATAAGTTGTTTTGGATATTCTTAGGAGTTTTACAAGTTTAATTCTGATAAAACTATTCCGTGATTACGTATTCTGCTCGTATTTCTATTGTTTTACGATCTTTGACCGCTTGTTTTGTTATTATTACTGGAAATTTTAATTTACCTTAGCCTTTAATTTAGCTTATGGCTCTTGTTTGTGTAAATAAAGCTTTTGGGGAATTGAACAAATAAACTGATGTAACATGAATGATATAAATCAACATGTTTCTGTTTATGTCTTGTATTTAAAACTTATTTTGAAATGTGCGTTTCTTATCAAAGCGCTTGACTATATTCTTCCTTTGTCGCATGCTTAGTTGCGTGATGACTTACTAGGTTTTATCTTATTCCATGCGTATCTATTTGTTTATAAATTTATGAACGCTTGAAGTAGTTTAATTGCATGTATAATTATCTCTCTGCTGAATGTGTTCTATTATTGAAAGACATACTTACTGGCATTGATTAAAGTTAATTGCGGTCCTAATACAGGGTGTTAAATGTTTGCTCTTTGCATATTATGCGAATTATTTATTTTTCATGCTAAATAAATGTAGTTTTCTAATTCCTATTGCTATATACATTTACAACGCGACCCTTACGACTCAATACAGCCTTAAATAACCCCCTTATCATAGCAATATATATATATATATATATATATATATATATATATATACATATATTAATAAAAATAAACACAATATTAGGAAGCTGAAGAAATTAAAAGAAAAGTAAAAATAATACAAATTATAATATCAAGTACCGGAGTAATATACAAAACAACAATGCACCTACTCGAAAAATGCCCAATTACCAGAAAATTTGTAAAAGCAAAATAACTACCGTTTGAAAAGAAAGTACGTCTTTTGGCAATACCTCTATCTACAAAAAACAGACAGAAATATTTGAGACAAAAATTAAGTCAAAGGATAGCAGGGTTGGAGAAATATTTTCTTTAACATTTATTTTTGCAATACGCTCCTTATGCTAAGTTGAAATAGATTTAAAATTTAAATTAAACATAAGAAAAATTTATTTTCGCATTTATTTGTTATAAACTACACAATCCAGTGTAAAAAGATTACAGTTCATGTAGAATACCGCGGTTCGATTCCCTGCAAAATATGTTACAATTTTAATTCAAACTTTCATCATTTAGCAGTTGCTAAGAGTGGTACATCGAGTTCTGTATCTTCGCGTATCTCAAGTAGGTACCTTAAGATTTTAAATCGAAGGAACTAATTACGCTTCTTTAGAAAGTTTAACGTAACGTAACATAGATCGTTATACGTTTAGAATTACAGAGTCAATTTAAATGTAAATTAATCAAAAATGAGAAGAGGCAGACATCTTGAAAGGGTTCGTCATATTAGAAATGAATCATCTAATTTTATTTAGTTAATACTGTACCGTCCGTTTCAGTGGTGTGAGTGAGTTGGTCATATTCAGTAGTATATGGATTAATAAAGGACCGACAACCAATTATAGCATCCCTTCCAATCCACTGCGCTGTATTTTTAATTCTCTTTGATTCGTAAATCAATACACCGTGTCTAGGGAAAACAGCAAAACTGTAGATGGCGCCAACAGTACGAAAGCTTATAAGAAAAAACTGTAGTGCTTAAAAGTAAACATATTTATCGTTTAAGGTATAAGATCTCGAAAGAAACTCGATACTAATTTTCCATCTTGGGTTAACAATAGCCATCAAATGTACGAAATCCAATACGCTAAAACATTACTTCTGCAAATACAGAACTACCCCATAATGCCTAATTGTTTCAGCGTCGTAGATTACACAACAATCTTTAACACAAGAGAGTGGGGGACTACCTACTGCCTCCTCACAATTTTTACAGTGCTATAATAATAAAATAAAATTAGTGTATACTTACAAAATCTTAACAGGCGTCGGCTGGCACGGTTCAACTAACTGCGCATGCGTTGGAATGAGGTGCTTGCAGTTTCAGGTTATACTTCACAGAAACACGTAACTGTGAAGGAAAATACGATTTAGTTTTTATATCAATTCGCACAATCTTGCATAGGGTGAATACAGCTATAATAATTCCGAACTTAACGTATACAAACTGTTTTTTCTCTTGATAATTTATAAAATAATGACAATGTCAGTTAATTCGTTGCTAACGGTTTCTAACCAAACTGAGCAATCAGCGTCGAGGTGGCATGACCGGGGATCGTGGTAGTTGGTCAATGAAAAACAATCGCGCAATGTTGAGCGCATGGTCGGGAGGCTAGGAATGGTATTATATCTGTAACTCGTCTGTTATGAAAAGAAGGAGAACGATTTAATCTCCTTGTTTAACATCAAAGTGTGCCGCGTATACTTACGTATCTTGCTTTAGTATTAATTCATATAGACATCGCTCAAACGTTTACGAAATAATATTTAATTCCGTACAAATATGAGCGAGGTGTTTCATACCCGGTCATGTTTAGCTTTGACTAGTTTAGGACAGCAGAAGCTGTAAGCTGATGCCAAATTACAGATCATTTACAGGGAATTAAATATTATTTCCTATTTTGATTATTTGGTAGTCTAGTTTAGAACCATGATGAGTTCCCTACTAAGCTACAGAAGCGTCCAGATAAAAAAAAAGTCCTTTTGCTGCAGAATTATCGCGGAATGTTAGCAGAAAATGTCGAGTTATTGATAACGCGCACCAAGCTAGTAGCGTTGACCACGAATAAAATGACATAACAAAGTCCTTGCGTTACTGCTTCAAACCTCAACCCAACCGGGTTTTAGAAGTAATAAATCTCAAAGAGCAGAGCTGGAAATTGGCTAGTATAGCATTTAATATAGCAAAATACCTACTTCGTTAATGCTTCACACTATAATTAATTAAAGCACTTCCTTCTACGATTCTATTCTGTTGTGAATTAGTTACCTTCCTAGGCCCCTGCTACTTTGTACTAAAGAATTCTTCGTCGTTACTATAGCTTTAGGTTGTTGATACTACTTGTCACATTTCTGTAAACTAGTAGTGTCATATTATTGCTGAATAAAGCCTAATGTCAGGTTTATACGTCAATTTACTGCTAAAACCCCATAAACTTGAGATAGACATCAACGCGGTTGACTCTCATAGATTCTGGACTCACTGGTACAAGATATTCACTAATTTTATTGAAGCTGCAAAGGCTAGTGACACTCAAAAACTAAACCTGCTCATCAGCCATATAGCACCCTCAGTATACGAACATATTAGCGAGTGTAAATCGTTTGAAGATGCTGTGACCGTACTAAAATCACTTTATGTTAAGCCGAAAAATGAAATTTTTGCCAGATATTCATTAGCTACTAGCCGATAAGAATCAGGAGAATCAATTGATCGGTACTTTCAGGCCTTGAAAGTACTGGGCAAAGAATGTGAGTTCAAAGTAGACTCCGCGAGTTAAGGTTCGGGCCTTTGGAGCGATGTTCTTAAAAAACGTTTCCAAAACTTAACAAATTTATTTATCTTAAACAGAAATTAATGTGGAATTTTGACAATCTGTTCTTTACTTAAACCAAAGGAATTAATTAATTGTACTATTAGGGCGGGTAGCCTAGGTAAACAACAATGCAAAAGCTGTAATACTCAGACTGACTCAATTGAGTAGCTTGAACAACGAAGTATGGAGTTCGAAGACTGACTGCCGGGCCTTGAGGTCCCGGGGTTTTTATAATATCCTGCCCCCTCAAATGGCTGTTGGAAGTTGCAGATCTCATGTCTGCTTTACTCTTAATTCTACACTTTAGTACATTGTTTCAATCTTATTTCTAGGTAATTGCGATATCTTAACCGTCTGTGACCTGCCACCTGCAGTATCACTGTCGTCTCTGATACAAAGTTGCATATCCGTTCTCATGAACTGTTAATAACCTGTCTGGTTTATCCTTGTTATTACATTGTTGCAATTGACTTATGATTTATTTAACAATTTCTAATAATTCCTATAAGATTCTATTATTTAATATATATAGGTAAATTGGAGGATACATAACTCGCGGAACAGAATATAAATAATTTCATCCGTGATGCTTTCATAAACGGATTATCGTCATCTAATATTCGTCAAAGGTTATTAGAAAACATTACTTTAGAATTGCAAGATGCTTATAATAAAGCGAGGTCTCTAGAAATGACTCAACAGCAGTCTGAGATCTACGCTTCTGGTTCTAAATTTGTAAATACTGTCACTAACGAGGGGATGATGGATCAAGTCGAAAGCGATCAGAATAAAGTATCTCTACTGTTAGTAGTGCAAACATGCTATTTCTGCGACAGAAGTAAGCATACCAGGAGACCTTGCCCCGCCAAAAACGCTGCATGTTTCAAATGTAGTAAGATAGGGCACTATTCGAAAATTTGTAAAAGTAAACCGAAGCCTTCTAGTGAGGCACCATCCAACGCTTCTGCTATGTTTTCAGCGATGGTCCCTACTTGTTTAGTAAAGTCTATGGTAGAAATAGCGGTAAACGGATTAAAGGTTAAAGCTCTAGTTGACACCGGAAGCTCAGAAAGCTCTATAGATCAATAGTTTAAGCAACATCATAGTTTACCTTCTGAGGGGAATGTTGTGTTTGCTTCTTCAACTATGATTTCCAAAGTTTCAGGTCATTGTAGAGTTGAACTAGAAATAATGGAACACAGTTATGGAATAGTTAAATTATCAATCTTACAAAACCTCTGTAGCGACGTCATAATTGGTCATGACGTATTAAAGCGGCACTACTCGTTGGAAGTATCTTTCGGTGGGGAAAGAAGCCACTCTTAATTTGCAGTTTGACTGTAGCTAACATCCCACCAGTCTCATTATTTTCTAACTTGCTACCAAGATGTACGCCGATTGCGATTCAATCAATAAATTCTCGAAAGTTGATAGAAGACTTAAATAAGACACCTGTTCCTTCTCGAACAAACGGGTATAGTATAAAATAACACACCCACTTTCGCGAACAAACGAGTATGTGAAAATAGCATAATGAAGCAACTAGATCTAGGGCAAAAATTCTCGAAGCCTACGTAAGTAGGGACTCTCCTTAATAAAGCCAATCAGAATGAAGGACACTCGTGATTAAAACTTCCAAGTTAGCATATTATAGATGAAATTAGATAATACGTTCATATTTTAAAGCAATATCTAAAAATGTTTAGCATTTAGTAGTGAAAATTATTTAAATACATTATGGAAAATAGACGATATCAAACCAAGTACAAATTTTGTAAAAGAAAATGTACTTGAAGATTTATTTATAGAAAAATTTAATGGAAGATCAGTGTTACTCGAATCACCGACGTTAAAGTGTTGATTAAAACTCGGGCGTAAGTAGATTATTTGTCTCAAAATGAGATAATTAAAAATAATTAAAACCTACGTAAAATAAAGTTTTCTTAATTGGAATAGGCGTATCTAATTTGGAATGATTTGTTATATGTGGAGTGGAGTTATTTACATGAAAATGTTTCCTTTTTAAAACGATTTAAACGATTTTGGGGCATGAATAGGTAATTACGTTCGGGTAAAAGTTAAAACTGGTAAATTAAAAGAAGATCTGTAACGGTAAAGTTTAAAGCAATTTGCTTAGATCTTTAAAGTGTTTTTAGAGACTCTTGATTAGTATAATTTTAAAGTAAAAGTAGTGTGTAAAAATCAGTCTAATTTAATTTTAAAATGTTTGGCAAACCTACGATACAAGTTTTCGACCTTATGCAAGGTAGCAACTGAATCTAGCTCAATTTAGATAAGTTTAATACGGTTTCAAGAAGAAGAACATTAAATTACGTGACTTATTCTACATTTGTAAATACTCCTGTATGTTTGTTGTGGTTTGTTTAGCATTCTTCTTAATCTTCGTTGGGAATGAAACCACTCATAGTTTTTAAAATCTATTTTATTTACGTTTCGATCCATGACCTAGGATCATTGTCAAAATAATAAAAACTTCAAGTTTGACGTTTATGACATAAATTGAAGGTTACTTTGATTTATTGATGTTTGAAATATTTGGTTTGAGTACACTAAGCAAAAATAAAAAAAAATAGATTTTAAAAACTATGAGTGGTTTCATTCCCAACGAAGATTAAGAAGAATTATTCTACATATTGTACATATTAAGGAAGATTTAATTATGGAGTTGTTTATGAAAGATAATCACGTATTTAAAGATTGTTCAGTGAGTGATCATCCTAGATTTAAAAAGATATTCTAGACTGTATACTTAGTATACATATAAGATATGTGTTGAGAGAAAGTTATTTTTCATTAATTTTGTAGTCGAAATATTGTTTTTAAGAGAAAGTTATTGCGGATGCATTATTTTGTATTTGAAAGCTTGTTTGTAAGAGAATTCTTTCGTATTACTATAAATCTAAAGTATGATTACAGTGGTTTTAATAATCAGAGAGCTAGCAAAAATAATTAGACAACAGGTAATTAGAAACATTCATCATAGCATAGTTTATTAAACGTATGACCGCAAGCGATCTACAGTAAGGTACACACACGCACGCGCGCGCGCACACACACACACACACACACACACACACACATATATATATATATATGAAATGAATTTATTAAGCCCCTACGGTGGATGCTATATTTATTTGCTGTGATATTCGCCCCACGATTGGGCATGCCATTTTTATTGCTGTGATATTCCCTTTATTATATGAAATATTAATTTAGGATTTTACCCCGACTAGTTTACTGAATAAATCTTATTGAATTCAAATAAAGCAATTTTAAAACACACAATATAATAATTGCTAATATTTCCAACACTCAAAATTTTCCTTTTTGTACAAAATATCAACACATACCAGATTTATGCTTTTCTGAAAGTCAGCAAAAATATCTTTTAACTACTCAGGAACCTTCGAACGTTCCAAGATACCTTCCTCTGTTTTCATATATTTGTAAGTGACCTTTTTGATGACTCTTACAAATATACAATGCATAGCAAATATTAAATTGAAAACAGTCTTTTAATAATACAGTGTATTAAAAATTGCTAACCTGAAATGGGTTCTGGAGTTCCATCCTAGTCTATGATCTGCATCCCCTTGCTGTGTCCGCTTTGCTTATTGGTAATTTTTGTTTGCGTTAAGACATCAACAAAATGCCGTCCCCATATAAGAATCGTCTCCTATAAATCGCTTCCAATTAAAATCGTACCAAATTAAAGTACATCCAAAATTAAACGTCCCAAATTAAAATATGTCCAAAATTAGAATATCACCAAATTAGAATATCACCAAAATTAAACGTCCCAAATCAGAGTATGTCCAAATTACAATGTCCCAAGTCAGAGCCCCGTTTTGTTAATATTAGAAATGAATTTAATTAAGTTGTTTAACTTACGTCTATCTATAGATCGGCTTATATTTCATTGCACAAAATTCTCGCACTTTTAAATCTCATTTGTTTAATTTTTATTTCACTAATTGCGGGAGTTTTTAACACCTTCGAACATAGTTGTTGGTCAGTTAAATATAGACTAAAATGTCGTTCAGTTTCTATCGTATATATAAGCCCTTCCTCCAACATTTTCGTTGGCGTGTTTACAATCAAGGCTGATACTTTTCCTTATCTGGCAGAACTCGGAATGTTTACAAATTAGCAAGTTTAAATCTTCGACGAATGCTCTGTTCATCACGTCCGCATTCAGCATATTGCAGTATTGTCCTAGGATTTCCAACTTTTGGCTTTTCATTAACTCACGTATTCGATGTTTGTTAATTTATCATATAATTGAACCGCCTGGTGTTTATTTGTTTTCCACAGAATGTTGCTTTTCTGAACAAATGTGTTCTTCTCTAGTTACGTAACGATTTTCTAATAATGGATTATTTAAGATGCATTTACGTTAATATTTTCTACGCAATTGTTAAATATTTGCAATACCAATTTATCTGTTTCCCGGTAATTTAATTTTGATGCAATTTATTGAGTTTTAACATCTTATCTTTACTTGTAAACTATACTTAGACATATTTATGTTCTCATGCATTTAATTCCGTATATTTTATATACAGTGTCCTCTTAATTGACAATATGTAGAATGACCGATTTACTCTTATAATTTGTGGAATTATTTGATTTTCTTAAAGTTAAAGTTGCTTATATTTATCCTACGACCCCTATGACTTAATCTACCCTTAAACTACCCTATTATCATAGCAATATATGTTATGGTGACGGGTTAGGCTAAATATGTGTAAATAGGTCAAATGTGTATTCGTGTAAACACCCTGTAGATAGAAAACAATAATTTATTTATTACGCTTCAATTAAATAAAATTGGAATAAAAACGGACATGTTATAATATAAGCTCAAAACAATAATTTATGTATTACGCTTAAATTAATTAAATGGGGATAAAAGGGCATATTTAAGTTAAAATCAATAATTTGTATACATTAAGATGAACGCAAGGATACGTAAGCGAGCAATAAGTTAAGCAACGGACATTTATTTAAGATAGTAAAATAAAGCAGTTTGTAGAACGTTACAATGTGTAAGACAGCAAAACACGTCAAGGTTTCACGGAATAACAGCTTGGGGAGATAAACATTTCTTGTGAAAGCTTGAAGACGTTAACAAAACATCTCAATGGAAAGAGACAAAGTTAGCTTCGACCGACGGGTATTTCAAAAACGGATCGATAAAAAATGTAAGGGAAAGAATCGTTAGGATGTAATAAAGGCAGATGGACAATACAGCATGTGTTTAAGTAGCAAACGGTTTCAAGAGCGCGGTAAACAAATATTTGTAGAAGCTAAGATAGGGGCGCAGATGCAACAAGTTTTACGCCACACGATATCGATTTTTCAAGGCGCACATATAGAAGAAGGGAGCTTTAAACGTAGACGACAGGGCAATAGTAGGACCATAAAACAAAGACAGGAAAGGGGATTATGAACGTATGAGTGGAAAAAAAATATAGACGCGGACATGAAAAGGCGTGTTTAAGATTGGTAAGAGGCGATAGGAAAGTTCACAGAAAAATTGGACGGTTGGTTAGTTTTAACGTGTTTTCAAAGCATAATGTCGTTGAAGTGGTAAAATTCTTGGTTTTCTAAGCTCGTTATGTGTTGTGTACATCTAAAATTTGTGGAATTAAGTGGCAGTTACCAGAGTTCAGAGAATGCAGTGAAAATACGTTACACAAATGGGGGTTTTGAGACTATATAAGGGTTGCCAGAGGGGCCGATCGCTCTTTTATTTTCTCTGATTTTTTTAAGTCGCATCACTTACTTTTAGTAGTATAGGGAAGACCATCCTAGCTGAAAATCGTCTAATAGTGCAGTCCGAATAACTTCAAGTGTTTGAAATGCACGAGTTGGTGCAAGTAAATTAAACGGGCCAAATATAATTATAAATAATTAAGACAATTGAAGCAGGATGACAAGTAAGTAAGCGAATTGGTAGAGAACTGGATGAACGAGTTAGTTGGAAGAGGAAGCAAAGTTTGGATTTTGTACGAACAGTCGTGTGGAAGACGTCCACAAATTGGCGGAGAACTGAATGAACGAGTTAAGAGAAATGCAGGCAAAGTTGGAAAGCAGCAAGATGGTGTAACCCAAGAACGTGGGTCTGGTGAAGATCAACTACCGAGATGGTGATTGAGAAGAACTTTCCAGGTAACGCTTTTTATTTGTTGTTGAACTGTTGTGATGATATGGTATTATAAAAAAAAAACGATGTGTGTTTTGAGTTATTGGGTGAAATTTTTGGAAGTTGAAAAGTAATTTGCTTGACATATGTAAAAGACAATAATTTAAATCTTAGGATAAATACTTGAATACAATTTTTTTTGTAGTGTAAGGAGTAAACTAAAATTTTCAATCATTCTTTGAATTAATGAACAAAGAAGATTTTTACAATCTAATAAATCAAAAATTACAGCTATTTAGGTAAGATAAACGTATAAAATATACTAATTTTCAGCAAATTATTACATCAGCTCAACCAGAAACGTATATAAATTTCCAGAGGTTCATGACGTAATAACATTTTTATTATATAAAACAGGAAATAATTAAAACGAGGATCAGTTACCAATAGTCTGTTTATAGATCATTTGCCGATAATCTGTTTGTCGGTCAATTACGAGTTGTAACTAACTGAAATTACGTGGAAGTTCACGTTAGATGTTTAAAATATTTTTCAATAAAGATGTGTTTTTAAACTTATAGAGTATGACGTTAGACGTGCAAAGTAACTTTTATTAAAATAAGAATAACTAAAATTGGAATGCAATAATGGAGTTATGAAATTAAATCTCGTACGATAAATGTAAATGGAATAGTTAAATTATCAATCTTACCAAACCTCTGTAGCGACGTAATAATTGGTCATGACGTATTAAAGCGGCACTGCTCGTTGGAAGTATTTTTCGGTGGGGGAAAGAAACCACTCTCAATTTGCAGTTTGACTGTAGCTAACATCCCACCAGTCTCATTATTTTCTAACTTGCTACCAAGATGTAGGCCGATTGCGATTCAATCCAGAAGTTATTCTAAAGAAGATTTGGAATTTATTAAGGTAGAAACTAACAAACTATTACTTGAAGGAGTGATTGAGCCTAGGCTTTCGCTGTGGAGGGCCCAACCACTGGTGTGTAAAGGCGAGAACTATAAAAAGCGAATGGTAATAGACTATTCGCGAACTATTAACAGGTACACTTTAGTCGATGCTTATCCATTACCTAGAATAGAAGAAATTGTAAACAAAATATCGCAATACCAGGTGTTACGTCGTCATCGAACAATTCGGTATTTTGTGACAATAAATACTTTGTGCGTGCATCCTACAGTTTGAGTGAAACATTTTATATACCGGCAATAACAGTGCATAAAGTGACAGTCGTACTCGAGCCTTTAGAGAAGCAAGTCGCCTTCGAACCCTTGAAAGGGACGGTCGTATTAGAGCTTTCAAAGCGAGACCGACACCCGGTCGAGCGTGTTACTGGTTCTCCGTAAAAGCTTTTGTGCGTGAAAGTGTCTATTGCCCCAGCGGCGCAGGACAAAGCTTTGTGCGTGAAAGTGTCTATTGCCCCAGCGGCGCAAGACTTAAGGTATTTATACCCTTCCTTAATTAGTTGGTAGTTGTCTTTTTTTGTTATTACATAACCGCTCCACCATTATCGTTATTGCTATAAAAGCAATTGGTCCTTCATTGTAATTTGCATATTTATATTTTTATCACACATTTATATCAACCTCCTTAACCCCAATCAATCATTGGCCCTATAAGTCGATCCGGATTCATTAGTCCTGTGGTTACACATGTCCTAAATTAAATATTATTGTGCATTTCAGCGAGCTTTTAATTAAGTAAATATTTTAGCTTTTTAAAGTTGTGTTCAAACTCCATATTTAGCGAGTTAAAATGTGTAAATATTATTTATACTGTCTTTAGATTAAATTAAGCGATTTCGCCGTAATTAAAACCAGCAAGCGTTTTAATTACAAACAAATCATAACATAAAATTTGTTAGTTTTCAGTTTAAATTTATCTTAGCGGTATATAAAGCATAAAGCAACCTGAAAACTATAAATCGCTTTATACTTCTTAAACGAGAAACGAAAGGGTTTGCTTTGTATTTAAAAGCTATTGTACGTTTTAGTATCAATACAAACCTTTTCAGGCGGTTTACGGTAAAATATTGAACATCTGCAGAGGAATAAGGTTGTAAAGTTGCATCTTTCGGCAAATATGTTAAGCCACATGTTTTAAACGTTTCTGTGAGCTTTTGATGGTAAGCCGCTCGGGTTGTTAAGCGGTACATCTTATATTCACGCTTTTGTTTGACGAACCGTTAGTCATAAAACGTGATTTATTGGTTATACCCTATTTTACATTTTCGTGCTTTGAACAACTCATAATATTTTAATATTTCTCAGTGCACATTTAGCTTTACCATTTTACAACAGTTTATTGTAGTCCTTTCAGAATCTTTGAGAATGGCTCCAAAGAAAGCACATGTGGTAGAACTCCAATTACTGAAAACACGGATTTTAGAAATATTTGAGCTTTGTAATTCTATACAAAGTGACCCAAGTTTAAAGGCATTGTTCCTTATTCAAACAAGGGAATACATGACCTTTATGCAAATTTCAATACAATTTTAGTCGCTGTCTTGGCCTCATGTGACGAGGTAGACTCATTAACTTACAACGCTGTACGGAAGGAAGTAGATTCCGCTTATTTTTCATACTGCTGCATCTCGATACGATGCAAGAAATGAAAGCACCACAAATCATCGAAAATGCTCCAAGCAGCACGGTATCAAAATTGTTACCGTTAAAGCTCCAAATTTTTAATAATGAGGTAACTGAATTTTCATCTTTCATCGATTTATTTGACAGCCTGGTCTATAATAACGCGTCGCTGTCCAATATCGAAAAATTAAATTATCTTATCAGTTGTTGTACCGGGAGTCTTTAAGAATCGTTAAATCTGTACCCATTTCGGGGATAATTTTATTATTTCCTATAACGCCTTGCGTGAGAGATTTAGCAATCCGCGTTTATTGGCAACTTTGCATTGGAAAGCAATGAAAGACTTTCTACCTTTAAAATCAGAAGACCCTAAGAAACTTAGGGCACTTATTGATTGTTTTCGGAGAACCTTGCTGTTCTAACTAACTTAAAGTTTCCCACTGAACATTGGAACTTTATTCTGGTCGATTTGCTTTTAGAAAAACTTGATCCGTTCACTAGAAAACGCTTCGAACTCCAATCGGATCCGAAGCAAATACCTAATTTCGAGGATTTGAGATATTTTTTAACCCAACAATGTGCAGCGTTGGAAACCTTTTCTTCAACCGCACCTGTTTCTTATTCGACGACTGTCCATACATCGCACACATCGGTGCCTAAGAAATCCTCAGCGTTTCAATTTAAACCAAAGGTTTCTTCTAACGTAGTTTCACTGGACACACCAAGTAGCTCCAGTGACTCAAATAATTCATTTTCGCACCATTGTCCTTCCTGCAAGGGCAATCACTTAATTTATAGATGTCAATCGTTTCTAAAGAAAACTCCGACAGAACGTTTCGACATTGTCAAACGCTTACGCCTTTGTTTAAATTGCTTACGAACAGACCATGCGTCCATGCAATGCAAATCTTATAATTCCTGTCGAACTTGCGCCAAGCCGCATCATACCTTGCTACATTTTGAATCGCAACCTGCTTCTAGCCGTTCAGCTGAACCGACCGCTACACACATGCATAAAAATGCCAATAGGACGCAGTCAGCCTCCTATTCCGGCAAATGTTTTGTCTTCACAGACGAATTCAAATCTTGGGGTTACTGTCTTACTCTCCACTGCTGTTGTGGAAGTTCAAGATCGTTCTGGTAGATACAAACCGATCAGGGTACTCTTAGATCCTGGTTCCCAAGCTAGCTTTATTCGAGACGATTGCGTGAGCAAACTTTGGCTTCCACGCATACGTTCTCAAGTTCCGATTTATGGACTTGGGCAGACAACTTCAGCAGTCAATAGAGGTGCCGTCAGCTGCACTATTCGCTCTATGTTAGACTCTGAAAAATCTCTAGAAGTCACAACTTTTGTGCTTTCGTCAATATCTGGCAAATTACCTAGCGTTGAAGTTCCTAATAATTGGGAACACTTATGCGGCCTGCACTTTGCAGACCCGACCTGGAACTCTCCAGGAACTATTGACATGCTCCTTGGAGCAGATGTTTATCCGTTCATCATCAATGGCGGTGTTATACATGGCAAATTTCTTCAGCCTGCCGCCATAAATACAATTTTTGGTTGGACTATTATTGGTCCCACAAAAGCTTGCAGTCTGATACTGTCCAAGCATTTTTACTTTTGTAGAAGATCCTATCGACCAGACCCTAAGGCGGTTTTGGGAGATAGAAGAATTACCATCAAGCCTTATACTTCTCCAGAAGAAGAAAAGGCAGATTTGATTTTGAAAACACGTTTTCTCGTGACCCTAGCGGTCGTTTTATTGTTGCGTTACCGTTCAACGATACTTTGCCCGTTTTGATAATTGCTTTGAGATGGCTAAAAAAAGACTATTTTCGTTGGAGCGCAAATTGCATGCTCAACCGGAGCTACGCGCCCAATACAACAATTTCATGCAGGACTATCTTGATGCGGGTCATATGGCATTACTCGATTCTCCGCCCGTTGGGAACGATAATTATTTTTTACCCCATCACCCTGTGTTTAAAGAGGAAGGTCATACTTCTAAAATTCGTGTGGTTTTTGACGCCTCTGCAAAGGCTAAAAACAACGTGTCACTTAATGACACCCAATTGGCTGGACCTAGTCTCCAAAACGACATTTCGTCAATCTTACTGAAATTTCGTACTCATCGTTTCGTTTTTACTTGTGATGTTCGCCAAATGTATCGACAAATTTTGGTTACCGAAGAACATCGAAAGTTTCAATTAATTGTTTGGCGGTTCTCCGCAGAAGAACCCATCCAGACATATCAGCTTAATACAGTGACCTACGGTATTAAGTCATCGCCTTATCTAGCATTAAAAACTCTTCAGCAATTAGCCATTGACGAAGGCAAAGGTTTCCGTTAGCCGCTGACGCTATACGGTCAAATCTATATATTGATGATTTCGTCGCCGGTGGAGATTCTATACAATCGGCCCGCGAAATTAAAGATCAACTTATTCGACTTTTACATTTGGCTGGTTTTGAACTTCGAAAATGGAGTTCTAATTCAGTTTCTATTTTGGAAGGCATTCCGTCAGATTTTTGCCAATATACTTCTCTCGATTTCGATTCGGACGAATCAATAAAAATATTAGGTCTTCAATGGTCACCTACAGAAGATATTTTCTCGTTTCGGGTTAAACCATTAAACCAAATATGTACAAAGCGCAACATACTTTCACAAGTTGCCAGAATATATGATCCATTAGGATTTTAGCCCCACTAACACTTTTTGCAAAACGCCTAATCCAGCATCTGTGGATGTTAGGTTTAAATTGGGATGACATCCCACCAGCAGACATTTCGTCTCAATGGCAGCAATACCAAGAAGAGTTGCCGTTATTATCGTCATTAAAGTTACCACGTTGTTTACCCCCTTCGGATCCTTTTACTTGTCATTTGCATGGGTTTTGCGATGCTAGCGAGGTAGGGTATGCAGCGGTAGTGTATTTTCAGTTCATAAATCAAACTACTGGAGAAATAACTGTACAATTTGTAACCGCTAAAACAAAAGTAGCTCCAATTAAGCGCATTTCAATTCCACGTTTGGAATTATGTGCCGCCGTTTTATTAACCGATTTACTTTCTTTTACCATTCGGTCTTATCAAGGCTTGATTGACATCTCCGATGTTTCAGCGTGGAGTGATTCTACGGTCGCTCTCACTTGGATACGTTCTCCACCTTTTCGTTGGAAAACTTTTGTGGCAAACCGTGTTAGCCACATTCAAGAATTCATTGCACCTAGCCGATGGTTTTATATTAAATCTTCGCATAATCCGGTTGATCCTGCATCTCGGGGATTAATGCCAAGCGCGGTTATCTCATGTTCGCTATGGTGGGCGGGGCCTGAATGGCTTCACTACCCCAGTGACTCGTGGCCGCCTCAACCAACATTGTCAACCTCAATTGCTGAGGTAACTACGGAAAAGAAGATCCTAACATTTGTCGCTCAAACAGATCCAAACGTCATTGACATTTTACTAAGTCGCTTTTCATCGTTATATAAAATCCAAGGCATCGTGGCTTACATTTATAGATTTTCTAAACCCATGGCTCAACGTCATACGGGTCCCTTAACAGACATTGAACTACACAATGCTCTCATGATTATCGTTCGGCATGTACAAAATGTTACATTTTCAAAAGAAATAGCTTCGATCAAGGCAAACCGTAAGTTACCTAAAAGCTTGCGAAAACTTTCTCCATTTGTTGATCCACAAAACATCTTAAGAGTAGGTGGGCGCTTGACACATTCTTCGCGTTCCTATTCCGAAAAGTTTCCTGCGTTATTGCCTCAGCGGCACCAATTAACCGAACTTATCATTCTGTCAACTCATGAAAGGTATTGCCATCCTGGTGTTAATACCACAGCGTATCTTATCCAACAGAATTTCTGGATCCTTTCTATTAAAAATTCAATCGGAAATTGTTTATCATCATGTCATGGATGTTTTCGTACCAAACCGGTCCTGGTAACTCCTCCTATGGGAGACCTACCGGCAGCACGTATTACCCAGATCAAAACTGCACATGGCACATTAAAACGACCTTTGGTCAAACTAGCGCCGCTACCGGTTTTTTAACTTTATTTTATGTTTAGATGTATATACACATTTTTTACATGTATAGTAGTATATTATTTTTACATATTTGCTTAGTTACATATATATATTTTATTTTTGCATAGTTGGTAATATCGCTCGCTGTAGTGCACCACCCTATCTTTCGTTACCTCCTTTCCTAGCAAGG